>SJYA01000381.1:381843-428912 GCA_006410615.1 Neotragus moschatus
AGGAAAGCATGTCTTATGAAGTGTGTCTTTGACTGAAAGCATGTCAGGTGGGACTTCCTTGGTGGTCCAGTGGTTAAGAACCCGCCTGCCAATGCAGGGGACGCAGGTTCTTCCCGGGTCCGTGAAGATCGCACGTGCCACCAGGCCACTAAGCGCACGTGTGGCAACTACTGAGCCGTGAGCTGCAACTACTGAAGCCCGCCTGCCCTGCTGTTCAGTCACTCAGTCGTGTCTGACTCTGCAGCCCCACAGGGTGCAGCATGTCAGGCTTCCCTGTCCTTCACCACTTTCCAGAGCTTGCTCAAACTCATGTCCATTGAGTCAATGATGCCATCCAACCATCTCTGTCACCCCTTTCTCCTCATGCCCTCCATGTGTCCCAACATCAGAGTCTTTTCCAATGAGTCGGGTCTTCGCATCAGGTGGCCAAAGTATTGTTGGAGCTTCAGCTTCAACATCAGTCCTTCCAATGAATATTCAGGGATGATTTCCTTTAGGATGGACTGGCCCTAGAGTTCCACAACAAGAGAAGCCATCGCAACGAGAAGCCCTCTCACGGCAGTGAAGAGTAGCCACTGCTCACTGCAACTGGAAAAAGCCTGCATGCAGCAACAAAGACCCAGCATAGCCAAAAATAAACGAATTAATTAAAGAGTATGTCACGTGATGGTATTAGTTGCTGGTGACAAAACCCAGGCTTTCAAGCTCAGAGAAGACTTTTGGAAAATGTCTCTGCTGCCCTGAGCTGCAGAGTTTTCTGTCATAGAGAGGTTTCTGATAAGACCAGCAGTGATCGTGATGAATGTGATTGCTTTGGTTACGTATAATGAAATGAACTGACACTGGGCAAGTCTGCGCAGGATGTGGACAGAAGAACCATTCCATGTGCGACACAGGCCAGCAGATCTTCATGTAACGGGGAAAGGGAAGCTCACTGACACGGTTTCAGATTCCACATTACAGCTTTAAGAAACTACCAGTCACAGGGTTTTCATGTATTGTCAGAATATAACACCCGTAATCATCTGGAAAGGCTCCTCCTTCTTTTTCCTCCTACATCTGTATGAAGTCTGATTTTTTTCAACAACACACTACAACACCCTGAGTGCAGAGGAAATATCAGAATTCAGCCATCTCCAATCATGCCAGACATGGAAGGGGTTTTCAAAAAACACAGAACAATGCCATTGTCCTCATTTATGATTTTGTTTTGGAAAAATTTATTTTTCATAACATTTTTATTACATTATAAGGGGGCTACTGTTCTTTTAAATAAATGAACAACTACTTTTTAAATGCTCAGTTTCAATTTTTGATGGGTAAGTATAGACAGATATAACCCAGGTAAGCAAAACCTCTTTGGAGTTTTCAAAAATTTAAGAATCTAACAGGTACCTCAGGGCAAAATGCTTGAGAACCACTTATTTTGAAGCCACACGTTTACCCTCCTAAAGGCAGAGGAAAGGGCTGAAGAGACAGGAGTGTGGAGAGAAGATGATGGCCAGGGCAGAGAAGGGCAAACATCTGGCGGGTAATTCAGGCACACCTTGGAGTCACTGTGGGTTTGGACCAGACCATCACAATAAAGCGAGTATTGCGATAAAGTGAGTCACAGGAATTTCTTGGTTTCCCAGTGCAAATAAAAGTTATGTTTCCACTATATGAGGTCTAGTAGGTACGCAACAGCATTATGTTTGAAAAAACAGTGCACATACTTTAAAGTACTTAAGCTTTGTAAATTGTTAACCATCTTCTGAGTCATGTTCTGTTTGATGGTGGGGGGACAGCTCTGTGTTGGTGTTTGCTGACTGATCAGGGAAGTAGTTGCTGAAGGCCGGGGTGGCAGCTTCTTAAAATTAGACAATGAAGTCTGCTCATGGATTGATTCTTCCTTTCACAGACAGAGTTTTTGTAGCACGCAATGCTATTTGACAGCAATTTACCCACAGTAGAACTTCTTTAAAAATTGGAGTTAATTCTCTCAAATTCTGTTCTTGCTTTGCCAACCAAGTTTATGAATATTCTAAATGCTTTCTTTTTTTAATCATTTCAACAACCTTCACACCATCTTCACCAGGATAGACCTATCTCAAGAAACCACTTTCTTTGCTCATTCGTAAGAAGCAACTTCTCATCTGTTTAAGTTGGACCATGAGATTGCATCAATGCCCTCACATCTCAGGCTCCACCTCTCAGTCTAGTTTTCTTGATACTTCCACCATATCTGCAGTGATTTCCTTCACTGAAGTCTTGAACTCCTTAAAGCCACCTGTGAGGGCTGGAATCAACTTCTTCCACACTCCTGCTAATGTGGATACTTTCACCTCTTCCCATGAATCACGGGTGTTCTTCAAAGCATCTAGAATGACAAGTCTCTTCCAAAAGGTTTTCCATTTGTTTTCCCCAGAACTATCTGAGGAATCACTATCTACAGCAGCTATAGCCTCCTGAAAGAGATTTCTTAAAGAATAAGGCTTGAAAGTCAACATTCCTCCTTGAACCATGGGCTGCAGGGTGGACGTGTGTTATAAAGTATGAAAATTCTATTAATATCACTGTTCATCTCCATAAGAGCTCTTGGGGGATGTTTCCCATTGTCAGTGAGTAGTCATATTTTGAAAGGAGTCTTTTTCTGAGCAGTGGGTCTCATCAGTGAGCTGCAACTATCCGGTGAACCATACTGTAAACAGCTGCGCTGCCCATCGAGGCTCTGCTGCTCCGTTTACAGAGCACGGGCTCAGTGGATCTGGCAGCTCTTCAGGGCCTTGGGGTTTTCACAATGGCAAACGAGCACTGGCTTCCACTTAAAGTCATCAGCTGCACTGGCCCCTAAAAGACGGTCAGCCCGACCTTTGGCACTTTGAAGCCAGGCATTGACTCCTCCTCTCTAGCTATGAAAGTTCTAGATGGCACCTAAAATCAAGGTGTGGCCAGGAGTGTGATCCTTCCTGGAGGCTCTGGGGGAAGGTCTGGTCCCCTGTTTTTTCCAGCTTCTAGAAGGCACCTGCATTCTCTGGCTCACGGCTCTTCTTCCATCTTCAGACTCAGCAGTGGTAGGTTGAGTCCTTCTCACAATAAATGACACTTATACATTGTCCTGGCTCCCCCTTCCTTTTATTTTTCAGGCTCCTTGTGATCACACTGGTTAACCTACCCAGTTAACCCGACTGTCCCCCTGCATCCAGGCCCCTGACTAGCAGGTTTTATTGCACCTGCAATTTTTATTTCCCTTTGCCACATAGCCCAACATACTCATAGATTGGGGGATTAGGAAATGGGCATGTTTTGGGGTTTGTTATTCTGCCAGGTTTCAGAGGGGAAAGTGTGTGAGCAGAGATCTTACTCCCAACTGAGAGATTTCAAGTATGAACTTCCTACCCCCTGTTCTTCCTGAGAAAACAACTTGCAGATGTGCTCCAGAAAACCAAAAATCAAATCTCTAGTGTGACCCTTAAGAATGAGTGCGAAAGAACCAATGGGCACAGAACTGAGGGACAGTAGTATTAAAAGCATGTCAACCAAATGAAACATAAGTGTCAGAGACTTGCTGAAAGAGGACAAGCTTCAAGCAGTAAGGATCAAAAGAAAGGACACGATCTAAGGTCTTGACTATACGAATAAGTGTCAGGAATTATAATGAGGGAACTGGAAACCTGCTGAAGTTCAGTGGTTTTTCCAGCAGTCATGTATGGATGTGAGAGTTGGACCATAAAGAAGGTTGAGCCCGGAAGAGTTGATGNGCAGTAAGGATCAAAAGAAAGGACACGATCTAAGGTCTTGACTATACGAATAAGTGTCAGGAATTATAATGAGGGAACTGGAAACCTGCTGAAGTTCAGTGGTTTTTCCAGCAGTCATGTATGGATGTGAGAGTTGGACCATAAAGAAGGTTGAGCCCGGAAGAGTTGATGCTTTCAAACTGCGGTGCTGGAGAAGACTCTTGAGAGGCCCTTGGACAGCAAGGAGATTAAACCAGTTAATCCTAAAGGAAGCCTACCCTGAATATCCATTGAAGGACTCATGCTAAAGCTGAAGCTCCAACATCTTGGCCACCCAGTGTGAAGAGCTGACTCACTGGAAAGGACCATGATGCTGAGCAAGATTGAAGGTAGGAGGAGAAGGGGCAGCAGACGATGAGATGGTTAGAAAGCATCACCGACTCGATGCACATGNGACGTGCTTGGCCTCTTCATCCGTGAGCTTGGAAAGATCCAGTGTCTTCCCCATCTCTGCTGCTCCTCAAGGTCTCACCTGGAGTAACACAGGGCCCAGTAGTCAGCCCAGGAAGCCCGTGTGGGTGCCGATCGAGTCACAGAGGAAGAGACAACGCAGAAAACACTGATTTCCCAGGAGCTGGAACCTGGGTTAGGTCGCTTTTGAAAACAGGCAAATGTGTGTCTGGAAACACGCACAGTCAAAATAAGGGAATCCATGTGTAGAGTCCCCACAGCTCAGAGTCGGAATTCAGAAAACACTGTGCCCTTTCTGGACACTCAAGATCTCAATTCACATCAAGAGGACAAAGGAAGGAAATCCCAGCTGTCACAAACCAAGAGAAGCAGAACTTTACCGCCTTTCTTGCTACTCAGGGTGCGCTCCGTGGACCAGCAGCCTCTCCCGGAGCCTGTGAGAAACGCAGACTCCCAGGCCCAGGCCCTCCTGACTCAGAATCTGCGTTCTGACAAGGTCCTCGAGGGGTCCTCCACCAGCACGCCCACCTGCTAACAGCTAGCGGAGCACCATTCCATAATCATGGTGACCGTGACCTCCCCCTGACACTCGGGGACACATTTTGGTGCCCACCTCTAGTCTGCGGCAGGTGGACCGCAGATCCTTGGCCAGAGACCACGACTGCTGTGCTCAGTCCAGCTCTGCTCTGGNAGCACGCCCACCTGCTAACAGCTAGCGGAGCACCATTCCATAATCATGGTGACCGTGACCTCCCCCTGACACTCGGGGACACATTTTGGTGCCCACCTCTAGTCTGCGGCAGGTGGACCGCAGATCCTTGGCCAGAGACCACGACTGCTGTGCTCAGTCCAGCTCTGCTCTGGAGGGACGGGGTTAGGGGGCAGATTCTGTCTGAGTGACAGGATCCTGGTGGGAACAGAAAGCTCAAGAATCTCTGTGTGACTTCAGCAAGTCTTCATGAAGGACCGAAACCCACTTTTCAGGAACATCAGAGAAGGGACCCAGTCTGTCTGGTTTCACTGGGAAGCCTTAAATACCAACCAAAGACGCAAATCTGCTTCTGAATTCTGAGTGGCATCTCCATTCACTGACGCTGACCTCCTGAAAGCGATCTCTGTGCAAATGCAAACAACCCTTGCTCTGTGCTAGAAAGCAAGTTGCTGTAGAGGTTAATTATGAAGTGTCGTTTTCTGAGTAACACTCAGATACCACTTAAAATGAAAGTGGCCACAGAGATCCCGTGGCTGTCAAACTATGCCTTAAAATAGGTGAAAAATANCTTGCTCTGTGCTAGAAAGCAAGTTGCTGTAGAGGTTAATTATGAAGTGTCGTTTTCTGAGTAACACTCAGATACCACTTAAAATGAAAGTGGCCACAGAGATCCCGTGGCTGTCAAACTATGCCTTAAAATAGGTGAAAAATAATCTCTAAGTTTTTTTTTTTGCACTGACCCTCTCAATATTTCCAAACTCAAGCACTGCGCTATGAATGTTGTATTAAGAGGATGTCCTGATGGGTCAGACTCATTCAAACTATTTTCTTTACACTTGAACTGAGATTTTTGGATGTGAAAATATTAAACCCAAACTGACTCTTGATGCTTCCCCAGAGCACATAGTTTCTGTTTGTCTTTAAAAAAATGGAACAAAAAGTCATTTGATGGATGCCTGGGGTTTATTCATCTTTGCTTTTTACTGTCGTTGAGAAAATTCTATCATAAGAAGAACATTCATTTGAAATTCTATTTTTAGGGCAGATGAAAGCCGTGACTATCAGCTGAGTAGTCAGCATTCTCTCTCCTCTCCTAAAGGAAAAGTCACAATTTCAGGCTTCATTTCAAGAAACTTGCGAGGTGTGAGGGAGAAAAATAAAACAAAAAGAAACCAGTATATTTCTCTTGCCATGCAAGCTTACCTGTCTTAGAGTGGGTCAGTGACTGATGACCCATGGAGGAATGGCCCACCAAGGGTCAAACCCCTGCCTGGAGACTTCACACCCAGAGGACGCACCCCCCGCCCCTCTCAAGCCTGTCTCTTCTGTTTGATGCTTCTTTCTAACAAGGATGGCACCTGGCTCCCTGGCTCAGAAAGAAAAGTCGATGGCAGCCTGGGGACTGGCAATACTGGACCAGGGAGTCACCTCCGGAGAGGGGGGTGCCTGCCAGGGATGGGGTGGGGAAGACGCCCAGGCTGGCTGCCCGCTGCCTGGAGTGAGGCCGGGCAGAAGCTGTTGAGACACGAGCAGAGAGAGATGGCCAGGGCACCGTGCTCCAAGGGAACCAGGGCGCCATGACTTAGCACCAGCTCGGAGGTTCCAGGGGCGACCCTGAGTTGTTACGTGGAAGTGTTCATCTCCCAGTCGTGTCTGACAGGTTGTGACCGCCCCCACTCCCCGCCGCACACACGCCCCATGGACTGTCGCCCGCCTCTGTCCGTGGGACTCTCCAGGCAAGAACACTGGAATGTGCAGTCATTCCCCTCTCCAGGGGATCTTCCCGACCCAGGGATCAAACCCAGGTCTCAAACACTGCAGGCAGATTCTTTACGGTCTCAGCCACCAGGGGAACTGATGTGTGTTCACGATGCTCTGTTTAATGAAGCCAGGAATGAGTAATACAGAGTTTGAAAGTCAAGCATCCCACATAGCTAACCCAAGCGCAGACTGTCGGTACTTCATGGGGTAGACATAATCTGAAAACTTTTACTCTGGTGCCTGTTTTTAGCTCTGGCCCAACTTCTGGGTGAGCAGGCAGTGCTGGGAGAGTGACTGGAAACTTCAGACCCGCCCTGTTCATCGGACGCTATGCCATGCAGCCGGGAGGTGGATGCCTCCCAGGGAAGCAGGTTCCCAGGGCAGCCAGGGGTCGGCAGCCTGTGGTCCCCGACACGGGGCTTTATGACAGTGACCAACCTTCCCACTCAGTGAGTTGATGAAGTGCAGCAGAAGCTTAAAGCTTTTAATTATTTTGTTAGTTTATTTTGTTGCTGGTGGTGGTGGTGATGGTGGGTGGGTGCAGGTGGTAGTTTAAAGCTTTTTTTTCCCATCTTGGACCCAGTTGGTTCTAGCTAGTTTTTTCTTTAACTTTTACTTTTCATTAGGGTGTAGCCAATGAACCAACAGTGTGATGGTTTCAGGTGAGCCGCTGAGACTCAACCATACATACACGTGTCCCTCCTCCCCCAGACTCCCCTCCCGCCCATGTTGCCACACGACCTTGAGCAGGGTTCCCTGCGTTCTACAGTGGGGCTGATGGTTACCCATTTAAAATACAGCGGTGTGTGCATGTCCATCCCAAACTCCCTGTCCGTCCCTTCCTCCTCTCTCCCAGGGCAAGGGTAAGTTCGTCCTCTTTGAGTCTGCTTCTGTTTTGTAAATTCATTGGTATAATTTCTTTTTAGATTACACATGTAAGGAATGTCATACCACATTGCTCCTTCTCTGACAGACTTCGCTCAGTATGACAATGCATGTCCATCCATGTTGCTGCAAATGGCGTTTCCGTTTTAATGGCAGAGTAATATTCCATTACTTAACCAATAAAGGTCTGTCTAGTCAAAGCTATGTCTTTCCAGTAGTCATGTATGGATGTGAGAGCTGGACCATAAAGAAAGCTGAGCACTGAAGGACTGATGCTTTTGAACTGTGGTGTTGGAGAAGACTCCTGAGAGTCCCTTGGACTGCAAGGAGATCCTACCCGTCCATCCTAAAGGAAATCAACCCTGAATATTCACTGGAAGGATGGATGCTAAAGCTGAAACTCCAATACTCTGGCCACCTGACATGAAGAACTGACTCATTGGAAAAGACCCTGATGCTGGGAAAGATTGAAGGCAGGAGGAGAAGGGGATGACAGAGGATGAGATGGTTGGATGGCATCGCTGACAAAATGGACATGCATTTGAGCAAGCTCGGGGAGCTGGTGATGGACAGGGAGGTCTGGCGTAATGCAGTCCATGGGGTCACAAAGAGTCGGACGAGAGTGACTGAACTGAACTGAATATTCCATTGTATATAGGTACCACATTTTCTTTATCCATTTCTCTGTTGATGGACATTTAGGCTGCTAAAGCTTTTTAAAAACTATCTTTAGAAAATAACCTTAAACTGAATGGAGAATATGTTTGATTTTAGCAACCAAAGGGCATAAACCGAAAGACACTGGCAACTGGGACATGAGCTGTTTGCACCCTTCTGGCTTGTGTCAGGCTGGTACGGTGATGGGGGCCCTTGGGATGTGGTAGAAGGTCCTGCCAGATACTCTGTCAGCTACGGCCACGCGTAAGGACCTTGGATTCATGGAGGGGACAGCCTTTCAGCCATGGTCATCTCTCCCACCACTTTGTTCACCAAGACCCCTGGTCTCCACCAGGTATCCCTCCAACCACCACAGTCAGGGGGGAACATGGGAGCAGAGCCTGACCTGGGTCTGCCTAAATGCCCTACTAACATGGGTCATTCCTGACCCACAGAGCAGACAGGGTTCTGACCTGCCCTGGCCCGGGGGAACCTCCCAGGGTGTGCGTGCTGGGGAGGGCAGACTCCCCAGGCTCTATCTGCCCCTGGTTCCACTTGGGTGTAGATAACGCCTAGTCATGAGCTTCCTGAACAAAATACTTTCAATTTGTGCCTGGTCCAGGGCTCAGATTTAATCACATTGTTAATCTTTGAGACTGTTAGGTTCCCCAGTCATTTATAAGTTATAATGGAGAAAAGAGAACGTTACATGGAAGTTAATGTGTTGGAAAGAGACAGTGGAACTGGTTATACAAAGTGGGTAGCCTGAACCCAGATCACTGCATTTCAGCCGTGGTTCACCTGTGTCTGTAAAGATTTGAGTTCATATTTTGACCCCATTAAGGGGAAATAGGGGTGGGGGTTCTTCCTACACACAACCTGGGCTGGAGGGGCCCCCTGAGCCTGGGAACAAAGGCAAGAATGAGTCGTCACTGCCTGAGCTGATAAACTTTCCAGCAAGCCCAAGTTCCTCTTCAATGCCTTACTAACAATGGCAGGAATGGACTCTGACTCAGAATCAGGTGGGTGACCCTTACCAATAAAGGTACAGGCACATTCAGGGGGAAGGCCCAGGTGCTAGCTGGGGGCAGGGGGGCCGTGCATTAACCCTTTCTGGCTGCTTCCCAAATGCTGTCCTCAGAGCAGGGCTGTGTGGTTACTTCCGCAGGCACGGCTGGCTTCCCAGACACGCAACCAACCCCTCAATCTTCCTCAGCTGCAAAATGAGCACGTTTCCTCCCCGGAGGCACCCCGCCCCTGCAGGTGCTCTGAAATCACCCCAGCAGCTCCGGCCCTGCTGCTTGCCTCCCTTCTGCTTCATCTCTCCACTCTCTCAGCTCCCTGGGGAGCTGCTGGAAACCTTGTTTCTGCACGGACATCCTTCCACACTTGCAGGAAATCCTCTGCCTCAGACTCCAGAGCAAGGACAGAGCCCCAGGTGATGCTGCGGAACAAGGACGCCCTGAGGGTCAGGGGCTGGGCTCCCATCCCGGTTCAGGCACCAGCTGGCCCCCACGACTGGGGACCAGTCCCCTTCCTCTGCCAGTCTCAGCGTTTGCAGCTGTGCTATGACTTCTCCGGCCCTCTCCAGCCTTGGGGGATTCCAGGATGTCGGAATTAGAGGGAGAGGTCATAGGGTGGGTGCAGGGGAGGGGACCTCATCCTTCAGAGATTGCTTCTGCAAAGAATGAGACAGGCAGCCCCTGAACGCTGACCCGCTGGCAGGGGCGGGGGCCCCCATGAGCCGTCACCACGCTGCCATCCGAGGGCACCAAAGCCACCCCTCCGAGTAGCCTGCGGGGCTCTGGCTCCTCTTCACCAACCCTCAAGCCTCCCCCTGAGCTGGCCTTAACCTTTCAGTCACTCCTGCCTTAATCAATAAGGCCCCTTGCCTGCTAGTCTGTGTGCCTGGACCAGTCCTCAGTCACTCCTGCGGGGCACCTACCACTGCGTCCAGAGTTTGGACGTAGGGGGAGCGCAGGGACCTATGACTGGTGCTTGGATTCTAAGGCGTGAGGCCCTGGAGATCCAGGTACGGGGCTTTTGCCCGAGAAAGCTGGGTCTTGCTGAGGCCTAGTGGAGTGGCCGACAGAGGGCTAGATGGTAAAAGATGGACGTGAGTGGCTGAACCCAGGTGCCAACGTCACTGCTCCACTGCCATGGTCTTTAAGCCTGACCGTCTCCCTGGGCTTCATGGCAATGGGCATTGCTGCCTTCGCACCCAGTGGGCCAGTGGGGGCCTCGCCACCCCCTTTATCACTCCAGCCTTTCAGAAAGAAATACGTGACTAAGAAGGAAAAAATCAAAACACGTAAAAATGTAAAGGTCCCAGGCCAACTGAAAGTGGAGCGGGGTTCTTCTCAATACGTGTGGTTAAGGTACGCAGGACACACGTGTCCGAGCGCGGGAGACCGGACGGCCTTTGTAAGCAGGTCTGGCTCGGGCCTCCCGGGTGGTGCTGGTGTAAAGAGGAGACCCCGGAGACAAATGTTCGAGCCCTGGTGGTTGGGAAGGTCCCCTGGAGGAGGGCATGGCAACCCCCTCCAGTGTTCCTGCCTGGAGCTCCCCAGGGACAGAGGAGCCTAGCGGGCCACAGCTGAAGCGTTCCTCACTTTCTGGCCCAGGCAGGGGCCAGTGGCCACTACCTGACTCCCTTCACAGGCAGACCCATCCCCCAGGCCCTGTGGGCTGGTCTGGGGGCCTGTCAGCAAACAAAATTCCAATACAAGCGGGGCTTTCAGGGGCCCCCAATCCAGGACACCTCCTTCCATGCTAGGATGCCCCAGGGCTCTCTCTCTGGCAGGAGTCGCTCCCCAAACAACCTCGGCCCGAGTGACCTGCCCAGCTTAGGCCCCTCGGAGGGCCAGGCTCAGTCACGTCTGCAGGGCCACTGCCAACAGGACTTCTGATGGAAACCACCGATTTGCCCAAAATGGGCTCCCGAGGACCCAGACCTCCGGTTGGGCTCTCCAGGTGAAGCCTGGCTTTGGGGTTCGGTTGGGGGGTGGGGTGGGGAGGGGGCTGGGCGCATCCCTCTCATCAGTCAGGAGAGACCGAGGCCTGGGGGGCTGTTGGGGGCGTTTCCACATCGCGGACCCGCCCACCGCCCCGGTTCTCCCTGAACTCACCGACTCCGTTCCCAGGGGTGTCGGCCCTGGCCGCCGGGACTCCGGGGTTGCCCGCTCCGGTCCTGCCAGGGAGAGCGAGGCGACGGGCCGGGCGCCGGGGCTCGGGGCTCGGGGCTCTGAGGCCGGGCGGGCTGATCGCCGGGCAGGGCGCAGGGCGGCGGGAGGGCGAGGTCCGGGCGCCCGCGGGGATCACGAGGGCCGCGCCCGCCCCGCCCAGCTCCGGGAGCGGCGAGCACCTCCGGGTGCGGGCGGCGGGCGGGGCGGCACCCGGGCGCCCGCGCGGGAGGCGCCAGCGCCGGGCAGAGACCACCGCTCCTCGCCCACAGCCCGCTTGGCGGAGGAAGGCGGCGGCGGCGGCGGGGAGGGCAGGGCCGGGCCCGCACCTGGGGAGTCGGGCCGGTGACGCGCCGCCGCGGTGCGCCCTCGCCGCGGAGGGACCTGGGGGCCTTTCGCGCCCTCGGACCGCACGCTCTCTGGCTTAATTCCCATCCCAGCTCTGCAGTTTGCTCTGCTATTCACTCCGGCTTCACAGAAGGGACAGGAGGCTCAGGAAGGCGCCTTCCCCAAAGCCGCCGACTAACGCGTGGGAGCGCCGGCGGGTAAGGGGGCCTTTGGAGCGAGAAGCCCCAGCGCCAGGATCGCCGCCGCGGGGAGGGTCCCGAGACCCTGCCCGTCAAGAAAAGTCGGCGGAGTCAGCATCCGCGTGCAGACGGGGCGGGAAGAGACCGGAGGAAGCCCTCGGGGGTTGAGCGGAGAGCAGCCGCCGGGGAACCTTCTCCGAGCCTGCCGCCGCTTCCCTCTCCACGAGCTCATTTCAGTCGCTCAGTCGTGTCCGACTCTGCGACCCCATGGACTGCAGCACGCCAGGCCTCCCTGTCCACCACCAACTCCCGGAGTTTTGCTCAAACTCATGTCCATTGGGTCGGTGATGGCATCCAACCCTTTGTTCTCTATCGCCCCTTCTCCTCCTGCCTTCAATCTCACCCAGCACCAGGGTCTTTTCCAGTGAATCGGTTCTTCGCATCAGGTAGCTCAGTTCAGTTCAGTCGCTCAGTCGTGTCCGACTCTTTGCGACCCCATGAATCGGAGCACACCAGGCCTCCCTGTCCATCACCAACTCCCGGATCAACACCAACGCCAACATCACTCAAACTCACGTCCATCGAGTCGGTGATGCCATCCAGCCATCTCATCCTCGGTCGTCCCCTTCTCCTCCTGCCCCCAATCCCTCCTAGCATCAAAGTCTTTTCCAATGAGTCAACTCTTCGCATGAGGTGGCCAAAGTACTGGAGTGTCAGCTTTAGCATCATTCCTTCCAAAGAACACCCAGGGCTAATCTCCCTTAGAATGGACTGGAGCACCTCAGATCCACAGGGCCCCAAGTACCGCCAGCAGTTCCAGCCCGCCGTGCCCGCTTGTCCTTCCCAAATCCCCTGGACATCAAGGGTGTCATCACCTTCTCTCTCCCTTCTGGACTAGGACGCGTCAGAGTCATGGTTGCCTTCTGCCTCTCACTTAGGGAAGGAAGATCAAACAAGAAGTAAATTCTTACCCCCAGAAACTACTTTCCCATTTCTGTGAAATGGGAATACGAACATAAATAAATACATTAATGATCAGGGTTATTAGGTGAACGGACACTAATATCTCCATTTTGCAGAAGAGGAAATTAAACCTTACAGGATTGTTGTGACCTCACATTGGATAATTTATAAGGCGTTTTCAAAAGCCGCCCAATTCTGCTCTGGGTAGAGAGTTGGTTGTCTGCTGTGCGAAGCACCGTAAATGCATTTGGGTATTTCAGGCCCTCAGGGTGGTAGCAGCTCTGGCTAAACACCGTCCACTGTGTGTGCAAACCCAGAAGTGGGGACCACTTACACTTAACCCAGAGTTTCCAGAAACCCTATGAACAATTCTTATGTTTTTCATTTTCTTTACCATAAACTTTACAATTGCTTATAAAATGAACAGATCCCTTAAAAGTTGCTATCAGAACTATAAATTGCTTAAGGCAAAAGCTAAATTTTTAAAAAAATCTTTCACCTATTTTTTATTTTTAAATTGAAGTATAGTTGGTTTATAGCATGTGTTACTTTCAGGTGTTAGTTTCACAGCAAAGTGATTGACACATACATATTGCTTTTCAGATTCCCTTTGCATTACAGATTATTACAAGATTTTGAATATGCTCCACATACTATACAGTAGGTCCTTGTCGATTATTTCATATTCAGTAGTGTGTATATATTAATCCCAAACTTCTAATTTATCCCTCTCCTCCTCTTCTCTTCGGGAACCTTGAGTTTGTTTTCTATGTCTGTGAGTCTGTTTCTGTTTTATAAAAATAAGTTCATTGTATCCTCCTTTTAGACTCCACATATAAGTGATATCATGTGATATTTCTCTCTCTCTATCTGATTTGCTTCACTTGGTATGATAATCTCTATGTCCACTCATGTTGCTGCGCAGGGCAATATTTCACTCTTTTTTATGGCTGAGTAATATTCTGTTGCATATAATACCATTTCTTCTTTTTTTTGGTAAATGTATTTCTTTTAATTGGAGGCTAGTTACTTTACAGTATTGTGGTGGTTTTTGCCACACATTGACATGAATCAGCTGTGGGTGGACATGTGTTCCCCATCCTGAACTCCCCTCCCGTCTCCCTCCCCATCCCATCCCTCAGGGTCGTCCCAATGCACCAGCCCTGAGCGCCCTGTCTCATGCATCGAACCCGGACTGGCGATCTGTTTCACATGTGGTGATACATATGTTTCAGTGCTATTCTCTCAGATCATCCCACCCTCGCCTTCTCCCTCAGAATCCAGAAGTCTGTTCTTTACGTCTGTGTCTCTTTTGCTGTCTCGCATATAGGGTCATCGTTACCATTTTTCTAAATTCCATATATATGCATTAATATACTGTACTGGTGTTTTTCTTTCTGACTTACTTCACTCTATATAACAGGCTCCAGCTTCAGTCACCTCACCAGAGCTGATTCAGATGCATTATTTTTAATAGCTGAGTAATACTCCATCACGTATATGTACCACAGCTTTCTTATCCATTCATCTGCTGATGGACATCTAGGTTGCTTCCATGTCCTGGCTATTGTAAACAGTGCTGCGATGAACATTGGGGTGCACGTGTCTGTTTCAGTTCTTGTTTCCTCGGGGTGTATATGCCCAGCAGTGGGATTGCTGGGTCGTATGGCAGTTCTATGTCCAGTGTCTTAAGGAATCTCCACANTGCTGATGGACATCTAGGTTGCTTCCATGTCCTGGCTATTGTAAACAGTGCTGCGATGAACATTGGGGTGCACGTGTCTGTTTCAGTTCTTGTTTCCTCGGGGTGTATATGCCCAGCAGTGGGATTGCTGGGTCGTATGGCAGTTCTATGTCCAGTGTTTTAAGGAATCTCCACACAGTCTCCATAGTGGCTGTGCTAGTTTGCATTCCCACCAACAGTGTGAGGGCTCCTTTCCCTCTGCGCCCTCTCCAGCATTTATTGCTTGCAGACTTTTGGATCCCGCTTCTTCTTTAGCCATTCTTCTGTTTATAGACACTTAATGTTGATTCCAAGTCTTTGCTATTGTGAACTCTGCTACTATGAACAGTGGGGTGCATGAATCTTTTTGAATTAGAATTTTCATCTTTTCCAGATATATGCCCAATGGTCGGGTTGCTGGATCATGTGTAGCTCTATTTTTACTTTTTAAAGTAACTTCCATATTGTTTTCCATAGTCTTTAAATGTTTTTTTTTTTTTCTGCTTTTGTGCTTACTTATGTGAATTAGTGGGTTTTTTTAAAATGTGCAAAGCTGACATGTGGTGATATATGATAAAGATACATGGTAAAGAATATAAACAGTATAAAATGGCAAGTCAATCTCAACTTCATTCCCCCTCCCAAGCCCACTTCCCCAGAGCAATCGTTAGCAGTGGTGTCTGAGCACTCTTCCCGGTTATTGTGTGTGGTAAAGCATGTGGGTTCTGGAACCAGCTGCAGGAGCTGGACCCCAGCTGAGTACATCGTCGCTGGGCTGCTACTTAGCCTCCCCCGGCTCAGCTCTCCCTTCTACACGGCAGGGAGTAGGGAAAGGATCTACAGAGAGGCTTGTTCTGAATCAGTATCCGCAGAGAGCTCAGATTAGACCTGCCACGGGGTGAATGCTTGGTGAATGTTAAGTGCTATTTGGAAAAGACCCTGATGCTGGGCAAGACTGAGGGCAGGAGGGGAAGGGGGCAACAGAGGATGAGATACTTGGATGGCATCACCAACTCAACAGACATGAATTTGAGCAAACTCTGGGAGGGGAGATAGTGAAGGACAAGGAAGGCTGGCGTGCCGCAGCCCATGGGGTTGCAAAGAGTCGGACACGACTTAGCGACAATTAGTATAGATCCGATTCACTCTTTTTAATGGTCGCAGAGTATCCACTGCCGTGAGTTTAAGGTCATTATTTCACTACTGTCCTATTGATGGACTGTTAACTTTGTTTTTTTTTTTCTATTTAAATTATTTCTGCCATAAATATATTACAGATAATATTTAATATTATTGACATATACATGTTTAAGGTGATATATGTGTGTGTTAGTCACTCAGTCGTGTCTGACTCTTTGCGACCCCATGGATTGTAGCACACCAAGCTACTTTGTCCATGGGATTCTCCAGGCAAGAATAGTGGAGTGGGTTGCCATTTCCTTCTCCAAAAAGGCTGATAAAAGTGTGTAAAATCAAGATGATATAGCGCAGTCGCAATAAAGCATCTCTGAGATCTGAGGAAGTTTTATCTTCTTAAGAGTTCCTGCTTTCGACTGAGTTAGCTTGAGACAGTGAATCACCCCAGTGTCCTAAATCCATCAACAGGAACACAGATGCTCTATTTTTTATAAGTATCTATTAAATCTTTTAAACTGACAGCTAGCCATGGCGAATTAAGAAAAATCTTGTGATATATAAGTGATATATAAATATACATACATATGTATCATTCTACACACAAATGAAAACAATTATATTTANGACAGATGCTCTATTTTTTGTTAAGTATCTATTAAATCTTTTAAACTGACAGCTAGCCATGGCCAATTAAGAAGAATCTTGTGATATATAAGTGACATATAAATATATGTGATATATAAAAGTGATATATAAATATACATACATATGTATCGTTCTACACACAAATGAAAACAATTATATTTATCCAACAAAGTCCTAAAATTGAGTTGCTGAGTCAAAGGACGTATGCAATTTTTAAGAGAAAATTCTAGACTAGAATTTAAAAAGTTTAAGTTGTTGAAACAATCTCAAAATAACAAAAATGGACAAGTATTATACAAAGAACTCCTCCCTCCAGTGTGTAAGTTGCTGACCTGATGCTTCAGTGTGTGTTATACAAACAAGGACAATCAACACAATTTCAATCCACCCATCCAGCTCAGTAAGTGATGTGTTGCTGTGTATAATTGTGAGGACCCTTTCCACTTTTGTCATTTGTCTCAACAATATCCTTTATTTGGAAGGATTTGGTTCCGAACATCTTGATTGCTTAATGTAGGTCTTTAGGGGGAAAGGTGGGACAGAGGACGGGGAGCGGGGGATGAGCCTGGTGGCCACTGGCTAGGGTCTTGGGGTGGGCTGTTTCTCCCCCCCAGCACTCTTGCTCTGCCCTTATCTTTGGGGCCTTGGTGGTGGTGCTCTCTAGCACCCTGACTTTTTGCCTCTGCCCTCTATCTACCCTTCCTTGCTCACTTTCTTGGAGCTGGCTCTCTTTCTGTAGACTCTATGGTCCAGTCCTGCCTCTTAGAGAAAGCTGATGCTCAGATAGGAGTGGCACAGCCAAGGTCACACAGGGAGTCAGGGAGGCTTGCCTCCACGTTAGGGAGGCTTGCGCAAAGCCATTGCAGACCCTCAAGAAGGCGGCCTGCTGGGTGGACACCAGAGGGCAGTAGAGGGCCCCTCCCCACCTCCTTGTCTCAAAGTGGCTGGAGACGCTGGCTTCTCTGAGATTTGAAGTGGACAGGACAAGCAAGGCGGGGCGGCTGTCTCGTCCATGCCATCAGGAAGACCAGCATGGAAGGGGGGGTTCCAGGGGGAGGCCCTTTCATATCCCTGTCTCCAGGGACAGCTGGGCAGGCAAGTCCCTTTGAGGGCAGGGCTGGGACTCTCCTTATCTCTGGTGGTGAAGAGGAGACTCCGGGGAGAGGAGGATCCTGGCCTGCTGGAGAGCATCCTACAGTGTCTGGAAGTGCCAGCTTCCCCTGAGAAGGCAGGTGCAGGGTTCATGCTGAAAGGCCTGTGGTCCCCTGTCCACCACCTCTCTCAAGAGTCTTTCCAACACCACAGTTCAAAAGCATCAATTATTCGGTGTTCAGCTTTAAATGGTGCAAATGAACTTATGTGCAAAACAGAAATAGAGTCCCAGATGTAGACAACAAACTTATGGTTACCAGGGGAGAAAGCAGCGGAGTGGGGAGGGATAAGTTGGGAGACTGGGATCGACACATACACAATACTATATACAATATAGGCGACTAATAAGGGCCTTCTCTGTGGCGCGGGGAACTCTGCTCCATACTTTGTAATGACCNGTGTTCAGCTTTAAATGGTGCAAATGAACTTATGTGCAAAACAGAAATAGAGTCCCAGATGTAGACAACAAACTTATGGTTACCAGGGGAGAAAGCAGCGGAGTGGGGAGGGATAAGTTGGGAGACTGGGATCGACACATACACAATACTATATACAATATAGGCGACTAATAAGGGCCTTCTCTGTGGCGCGGGGAACTCTGCTCCATACTTTGTAATGACCTATATGGGAAAAGAATCTAAAAAAGAGGGGATGCGTGCAAATGTCTAACTCATTCACTTGCTGTACACGGGAGACTAATGCCACCTTTAAATCAACTATAGACCAATAAAAATTTTACAGAAGAAAACGCATTTACATCAGATACCGAATGCTTTTCCTTCTTTTATAAATCTGAGAANTGGTGATGGACAGGGAGGCCTGGCGTGCTGTGATTCATGGGGTCACAAACAGTCAGACATGACTGAGCGACTGAACTGAACTGAACTGAGGGGTTTCCAGGCATTTAGGATGTTCAATTGAAAAGGATTTAGGATTTTGGTCCTGGAATAAGTTGCATAAACTCAACTTTCCCTGCTCATCTATCCTAAAAGCAAATAAATACCCTGGAAATTATTCAACAAATGATAGAAGGACTCTGAAAGATGGGTGGAAGAGGGTGGATGGGCCAGAGACCTCATGACTGGAGGAAGGACCACGTGGTGAGTTCCCTGCAGTTTCCTCTGATCTTCTGCACCCTGGGATGGGTGCCAGAGAAACCTGCAACCAGAACCTCCGCAGGCATAGATTTAAAAAACCCCACACCTGGAAAAGTCTCCCTTCTCTGGTTAAAGTCCTGGGGAAGGGGAAGTCCAATAGAAACTTGATGAGGGGCTGCCCTCCCCGCTCAACAGCCCGGATCCCAGCAGGCATTCTGATCTGTGAGCAGCAGTGACAGCATCCAGGTCACCCGGCTCCTCCACAGCTGGGCCCCAGGCGATCCATCCGCCCACAGCTGCGAAGCTGTTACCGAGCCAAGCTTGGGTCCACTCGCCCGTGCTCAGTAAAGCCAGTCTGCTGATAGGATTGTGGTGAAGGAACGTGCAATGTTTATTGCAAGAACCAAGCAAGGAGTCCAGGTAGCTTGTGCTCAAAAGGATTGAAATCCCTGATGGGTTTCAGAAAAACGATTTTAAAGACCAGATGAGGGAGGAGTATCCCAGGGTATGTGATTAGCTCATGCACAATTCTCTGATTGGTTGACGGTGAGGTAACAGGGTTATGTCATAGCTGTAAACATTACCCATCCTTCCACACCAGTAGGTCTGGGGCTGCAAGCTCATGATCAGCAAGCAGTCAGTTTCTTCTTTCTGGTGGAGGCTTTAGCATCTGTAAAACAGGTACTGTGCATTGGATACTATTACCTAGGTACTTCTTTNAGCTGTAAACATTACCCATCCTTCCACACCAGTAGGTCTGGGGCTGCAAGCTCATGATCAGCAAGCAGTCAGTTTCTTCTTTCTGGTGGAGGCTTTAGCATCTGTAAAACAGGTACTGTGCATTGGATACTATTACCTAGGTACTTCTTTTTTGTGCTTGTATGCTTAATCTTGTCCGACTCTTTGTAGCCCCATTGATTGCAGCCAACCAGGCTTCTCTGTCCATGGGATTTCCTAGACAAGAATACTGGGGTGCGTTGCCGTTTCCTTCTGTAGGGAGTCCCGACCCTGGGAGTGAAATCGCATTTTCTGTGTCTCCTGCATTGCAGGCGGATTCTTTACCCACTGAGCCATAGGGGAAGCTTTATTTCTTTTTAAAAAATTATTATTTATTTATTTGGCCACACTGGGACTTAGTTGTGGCATGTGAGATCTAGGGATCAAACCCAGGGACTCCTGCTTTGGGAGCGTGGAGCCTTAGCCACTGGACCATCAGGGAAGTCCCTATGCAGGTCCTTCTGAGAGGAGCCACTCAGAGGATATGGGGTCTGCCCTAGGAAGACAACATAGAGTCCTGCTCTGTTATAAGGCCTTGTGGCTTCTTGCTCTCCACCCAGTGGCATGAGGAGACCCAGGCCAGTGGTTTCTTCCCCACCACCCTGAGATTCACCCAGTGATGGCAAATGGCCCAGAGCAGTGCCTCCTGGCGCCACAGACACTGCCAGCAGAGACTAAGGGGACTGAGTGGGACCTCCAGCAGCACAGGAAGAATGAAGACCCATGTGAGTCAGTGAGGACTCAGGACACTAAAGCCCCCCAGAGTAGGCCAGGACCTACACCTCAGCTAAACAGATGACTCTTGCTAAAACCGAAGATTTTATTAAGATGTATCCTAACATAATAGCCAAAATGTCTCAGATATAATACAAAATCACTGGTGCTACCAAGAACCAAGAAAACTGCTGGATGAGACAAGACAGTGAACAAGGCCAATACTTAGATGAATCAGATGTGGGACTTACCTGGCACGGATTTTAAAGCAGCTGTCATATATCAGGGGGTGGGCCCAGCTTCACTGGGGGTGGGTCCAGCTTCTTTAGGGTGGGCCCATATTCACCACTGGAGAAGGAAATGGCAACCCACTCCAGTATTCTTGCCTGGAGAATCCTGTGGGCAGAGGAGCCTGGTGGGCTGCCGTCCATAGGGTCGCACAGAGTCGGACACGACTGAAGCGACCTAGCAGCAGCAGCAGTCATATATGAATGTCAGTGCTTTAAAGTCGATATCAGAAAGGCCTCAATAATCAGTTACAAGTCATGGGTTCATAAAACATTAATACTTAGAATCAAGAGGCCAGGGTGTCATCTACTCTCTATGTGATCGTGGGGATGATTTTCAGCCGTACTGAGCTTCGGTTTCTCTGTCTGCAAGATGGAAGTAGTATGTGTATCTGGCAGTGAGATGAGTCGTACAGCAACACGCTGGCGACACTCTTGGTGCCCGCTTAACAGCCATAACCCTTCTACACTGTTCTCAGGGAGAGAAGAGCTCCTGGCTGAGAATACGCAGCTGTCCAGCCTCCCCTGCTGCTAGGATGGACCACAGGGCACATTTCCGGATGGCAGAGATGTGGGAGTTCCTGGAGAGACAGTGCCTTCCAGAACAAAGCAGGAAAACCTCCCTGGGGCAAGCCCTGTGTGAATTGTGCTTTCCCTTTCTTTCCACCTGGAACTTGGATGTGAGGTCTGGGGCTGCAGCAGGTATCTGGCAACCAGGAGGAGGGGGGTAAGGGTAGAAAGCCTCCATGCTAAGGCTCCTGGGGTGGAAAGATGAGCCTGGAGCCCTGAGGGCATGGCGGGTGCTCCTGGCAGGCAGCCACCTCTGAACTCCTTGTTATGGGGAGAAAACAAACACCCACTATTGAGGCCAGGTACGTTGGGTTTTCTGAGATTGTAGCAGAATGTGCTGCTGATTTAATGAGGAAGTTGAGGAATGGAGCGTTAGTGACAATTCTTTCAGAGCCAGGAACTATTCTGAAGGTGAGACAGTCAGTCACCTTTAATCCTCACAGCTACCCTGGGAGGTCGGGGCCAGCTCTGTCCCCATTTCAGGGGCTGTGAGCGCCTGACAAAGATCCGCAGTAAGTAGAAGGAGGGGCAGGAAGGCGGATGCCCCACCCCCTTGTGTGGCTCAGTGAACTTTGGTGGTTAGTATTTCTTTGTGTTTGTTGCGTTTGCGTGAGACGCACTGACCTCCCTCCTGCTCGGCCTCTCTTTCTGCCTCCTTCCTGCATCCTAACCCTCGGCCTTGTGGGTTCCACATGGTGCACAACCTGCTGTCCTAAAGGAGGCCACAGGGCAGAGGCGGTCAACCCTCTAAGGTCCGCGAGGCTGGCCCGGGCTCTTGCCTGTGAGTGCTGCTTTCCCACCTTTAACCCTGGGACACCTTCCTGTGCTCAGAGGGCATGAGGAGGCTCTGGGAAAGTGCTGGCAGCTGGAGGGGGCGCCCATGCAGTTGGAGCAGGGTGCCCATGCAGCGGGATTCCCGCAGTGGGAATGAGGTCCTGTCTCACCCTCACTAGCCAGGCTCCCTCTTTCCCACCCCACATCCCCGTTGAGTCCACCCACGCCTCCATCTGGGCCTGGCTGGGGCCCCAGAGGCCCCATTTGTGGCCAAAGAGATTAATTCAAACGTATAATTAAAGACAGGGGTACGGCTTCTGCTGGAGGGTGGGCCCTGCACAGTGTGCAGCACCCTGCCCATCCTCGCACGTCTGTCCCCTGGGGTGGGGCCTACGGGAGACCCTCCATGCCAGCCCAGCAGGGCCCAGCTGGCAGCAGGGAAGCCCAGAGATTTCCAGGGCCTCCTATGACCCTGGGGGGCGCCCTGCTCTAGTGTACTCACTCCTCCTTGGGACACAGAGCCCCCACCTCCCTCCCGCACTTTGACTAGGAGATGCTCATCAAAACCTCACAATTAAAGGGCATCAGTGATGACTAAGGCCTTTCAGCCTAGAGCATGGGGTATATTACCCCCTGCCCCCAGTGTGACTTGAGAAAAAGCCAGCCCAGGCCAGGGAGCAGTCCTGAGAATTCAGGAACAGCCCCCTCCGCCCACATCCGTCCCAGCCAAGGTTTTCACCTCCAGTCATTACTTGATTGTATCTTAATGTTTTGTTTGTAGTGCTGAGTTTAAGGGAAATCTCATCTCTTGGTGCACCTGCCCTGCTTGGGGGGTGCCCAGGTCCCCGGGTGCTGGGCTCCTGCGGAAGTCCGCTCCCAGCGGGCTGTCATTCATGACTGCGGGGACCCTGACCGGCATCACTTTGCCCCACCACCCTCCCCACCCCATGCTCCCGGTCCAGCTAAGGGAGCCCTGAGTCCTCCCGGGCTGGGAGAGGGTGGGGCGGCACCAGAGCCGGGNTCAGGCAGGGTGAGTGTCAGTGGAGTGACTCTCCAAAGGTCGCTGGACAGCGCGGTGGGGCTGGTTCCCTCTCAGGTCTGAGCTGCTCCACCAGGAAGGCCCCCCTGGGCCACCAGCACCCCCGTGCTGGTCCCAAGGAGATTAACAGCTGAGGCCAGACTCTGATGACCCCCAGTCTGGTGGCTGCTGGGCTGGCCCTTGGGTGGAGGTCAGGCACTAGTACATGTCTCTCCATCACCTTTCCTTCCTAGACCCTTCTCTGACCGCTCACACAGACCTGCCCCCCACATCCTAGCCTGGAGGGTGCCCCATGCTTCGCTGTGTCCGACTAAGCCAAGACAGAGCCTCAGACTAAGGCAAAGGGACGGGAGGCTTTGTCCTCCCTGGAGGGCCCTCTCACACCACCTGCCTGGGGAGGAGCCCTGGCAGCTCAGTGGTGTCCAACTCTTCGCTACCCCATGGGCTGCAGCCCACCAGGCTCCGCAGTCCATGGGGTTCTCCAGGCCAGAACACTGGAGTGGGCTGCCACGCCCTCCTCCACGGGATCTTCCTGACCCAGGGATCGAACCCAGGTCTCCCATGTTGCAGGAAAATTCTTTACCATCTGAGCCACCAGGGAAGCCTGGAGGGTACCCTGGTACCCTCTAAAGAGCCCCAGAACTGTTCTCCTGGTGAACAAGAAGGTGGAAGTGTTAGTGGCTCAGTCGTGTCTGACTCTTTGTGCCCCATGGACTGTAGCCCATCAGGCTCCTCTGTCCATGGAATTCTCCAGGCAAGAATACTGGAGCGTGTAGCCATTCCCTTGTCCTGGGGATCTTCCTGACCCAGGGATCGAACCTGGGCCTCCTGCACGGCAGGCGGATTCTTTACCATCTGAGCCACCCTCATCCCGCCCAGTAAATGCCCCACCTCTCCGCGGAGGGAGCTTCTTGCGTGGGCATCTCCCCTGCCCACTTGCTAGGTTTCCCCTGGTCTCTCTCCCACGGCTCTCTTGGCCTTGGACCGTAATAGGCTGCCCGCCCTCCAGGAGTTCAGGATGGATAGCAGTGGCCACTGACCTGGAGGTCTGTACCTTCTGGAAATTCATCCTGGAACCTAGGAAACCCTTCAGGCCAGCCGGGGTGGGACTCCCTGGGCCACAGGCTGGTTCCTGCTGCCCTCTGCTGCCCTCTCCTGGCCAGAGTTGGTTACTACAGCCAGCCCTGCCACCTGGGGACCTAGAGTCCCCAGGCCCTGGTCTCAGCCCCACAGCAGCGCTCTGTCCACCTGCCCTGACCTGGAGCCCACGCAGCCCCCCACACCTACCACGAGGGCTTCGGGGCGCTGTCAGGCTGCCTTATCTGATCTGTGAGTGACTGAGGCACCTCTATAATCACAGGCTTCTCCGGGGCAGACCTAGCAGTGAGCTTCAATGTTTCTATTCTGCTCAATGGCTTGCCACGTCTGGAGGTGTCTGGTTTCAACTCGATGGTCTTTGGAGTCCTAGCACATCTATGCTTGATTTCACAGGCAGGATGACTTCAGACGTCTGGAGGGCAAAGCCTGCAACAGTCCTGCCAAACGTCCCTCATGCGAAGCCCAGAATGGATGTCTGCCAGCTGGGAAGTCCTCCAGCCCGGGGGGCACCCCAAATCTGGCGGCCGGAGCCCACCAGGCATGTCCGTGTGTCCCTGCTCATGATGAGTTCGGACCCTGATGAGGCGGCTGGGCAGTTCCAGCCCCGGGGGGCACACCCCACCCTCTCCTCTTGCAGACAAGGCGCTTGGGAGCTGAGCCAGACTGGCTGGATGAGACGAGCTTACCCTCTCTTTATGGTTCTCCTCCTTGGATCTTGTGAGCATCGATCAAAGTGAAGGGCTCCCTGTTGCTGGCCCTTCTAAAGCGTTCCATCGCTGTCCCACCGGACTGAGTTAGAGAGACATCGCTAGCAGGAACCCCTTCTTCCTCCCTCCCTCCCTCCCTCCCTTCCTGTTTCCTACCTATGAATCTGCTTGCGCTGCTCTAAGAAAACACCGCAGACTGGGTGGCTTAAACCGTAGCAACGAATGTTCTCCCACTTTTGGAGGCCACAAGTCCGGGATCGAGCTTCCCAGTGGTCTGGTTTCTGAGAAGCGCTTTCTCCGTGGCTTGCCAGTGGCTGCCTCCTCGCTGTGGTGTGTGCTTGCGTGGCCTTTCCTCTGTGTGTCTGTGTGGACAGAGAAGGAGAGAGATTAGTCCTCACTCCTCCCATTCTTATAAGGACACCGGTCCTATCGAATCAGGACCCCACCCTTACGACTTCAGTAAACTTTCTCCACCCCCTTACGAGCCCTGTCTCCAAACACAGTCACATGGGGCTTAGGGCTCTTGAAGGGATGGAACTTTGAGTCTACAGCACTATATATTTTGGTAAGATGAGAATAAAACAGAGCTCTCATAATCTCCCCCCTCTGGAAGCCTCTAGATAAAATTTCCAAGGTTGTACTTACTGTTGGCTGAGATGGAAAGTTTTGTCATGTGAGGGTTGAATGTTAGGGAGTATCTGGTGTGAAAGCGTCGAAAGAAAAGAAAGAAAGAAAGTGAAGTTGCTCGGTCCTGTCCGACTCTTTGCGACCCCATGGGCTATTGCCTACAAGGCTCCTCCATCCATGGGATTTTCCGGCAAGAGTACTGGAGTGGGCTGCCATTGCCTTCTCCAGGGGATTTGCCCAACCCAGAGATTGAACCCGAGTGTCCTGCGTTGCCGGCAGACGCTTTACTGTCTGAGCCACCAAGCAAGCCACCATGCTGTCAATGCAAATACAGATTAAGGGCAACCAGCACAAAGCAACCCTGGTCTCTGCTCTCAGCCTGTGTTCCCCAGGAGCAGACGCTGAGCACAAATGACGAAAATGGTTCATTTGGGGGCCATTCCGGGGAAGCACCTCTAAGGCAGAGGGGAACTGAGGCCAGGGACTGACGGCACTGAGTAGTTACCAAGTCAGTTTCACCTTGGGCGATCGGAGCAATGCCTGCTGGGAGGTGGGGAGGAGCGGCGTGCCTGCCCAGAGTCATCCCAGCCTGGACGGAGGGTGCTGACTCTTCACCCACAGACTCCTGCCCGTCCTCAGGACAGAGGCCTCAGGCACGGAGCTTGTGGTTGCCAATGGCCCACTTCCGGTCACAGCACCGGGCTCAGATGGACCCTGTGCTGCCATTTCTCCCTGTGCCCCGAGACCCTGCAGTCAGGCCAGCTACCAGCAGGGACGACACTGAAATTCCCTGCCCTGTGCCCAGATCTCCAGTGCCCAGCGGCCACCCCTACCCCACCCCCTGCTGAGCCGTTTCATCCCTTCCCCTGCCCAAAGACCTCACCTCTCTTCACTAGAGTGCCCGGGGTTGAGGACCGCCTCTTCTCACTGTGCCCTAACTCTGGCAGGATCTTCAAGGATGTGAGGACTTTTAGATACAAATTTAGTTCAGATGACTTCATTTTCTTAAAAAAGAATGTACTATGATGTTAGGGTCATCATTATGCTCAGTCGTGTCCAGCTCCTTGAGACCCCATGGACTGTAGCCCACCAGGCTCCTCTGTCCATGGGATTCTCCAGGCAAGAGTCCTGGAGTGGGTCACCATTCCCTATTTCGGGGGATCTTCCCAACCCAGGGGCTGAACCCACATCTCTGTGTCTCCTACATTGGCAGGAGGATTCTTTACCACTGGCACCATCTGGGAAGCCCAGAAGTTAGGGTCACTATAGTGCAATGGTAATTAAGACTGTTCTGTATTGACACAGAGATCAGTGGCTCAAAAATGGAAAATGAGAGAGGACTTCCCTGGTGGTCCAGTGGTGAAGACCCCCTTCCAATGTAGGGGGTGCAGGTTCGATCCTTGGCTGGGGAGCGAAGATCCCACATGCCTCATAACCAAAAAGCCAAAACAGAAAACAGAAGCAATATTGCAACAAATTCCATAAAGACTTTAAAAAGTGGTCCACACTAAAAAAAATCTAAAAAAGGAGAATCAGTAATAGATCTACACAAACATGCTCAACTGACACATTTTCTCCCCTTTTAAAAAAAGTTATTAAGGCATAACTGATTTACAATGTTGTGATAGTTTCAGGTGTACAGTGTAATGACTCCATGATACATCAGCTCAGTTCAGTCGCTCAGTCGTGTGCGACTCTGCGACCCCATGGATCACAGCACGCCAGGCATACACATACGTAAATATTCTCTTTCCTATTCTTCCCCCATACAGGTTATTGCAGGATATTGCTTAGAGCTCTCTGTGCTGTGCTGTGGGCCCTTGTTGGCCATCTACTTTATGTACGGCTTATATGCAGTTTACATACGTCAAGCCCAAGCTCCTAATTTACCCCTCCCCTCATGTTTCCGCTTTGGTCACCATAAATTTGTTTTTGAAATCGGAAGTCTGTTTTGAAAACAGAAAATTTCAAGTCTGTGTTTGAAGTGTATGAATTTCTGCTTCATAAATTAGCTCATTGATACCATTGTTTAAAACTTAGGTTCCACACGTGAGTGACATCATACGGTGTTTGCCTTTCTCTGTCTGACTCACTTCACTGAGTATGGTCATCTCTGGGTCCATCCACGTTGATGCAAATGGTATTATTTCATTCATTTTCATGGCCAAGTAATATTCCACTGCATACATGTACCGCATTTTTATCCATTCCTCTGTTGATAGACGGATTGCTTCTGTGTCTTCAACTGATGTTTGACTAAGATGCATGAACACCAATTCAGGAAGGACAGACTTTTCAACAAGTGGTGTTGGAGCACGTGGACCTCCAAGGGCAGAGAAATGAGCCTCAACCCAAGTCCGACACATTTTACAAAAAGTCAATTACACCTGGATCACAGACAATTTTAAAGTATAAAACCAATAAACTTTTAATGAAAAAAAAGAGTATTTTAGACCAAGGGTTAGGTGAAGAGTTAGTTGTTCGACTTCACAACAAAAGCACTGTCTGTAACAGCAAAAAAATAAAAAGGATAAGCCAGAATGTGCCAAAACTGTAACTCTTGCTCTGTGAAAACCTCTGTTACGAGGATGGAAAGAAAAGCTGCATGCTGGGAGAATGCATTTGCAAACCACACAGGCAACAAAGGGTTAGCATCTGGGGTACATAAAGAACTCAACAGTCAACAATGAAAACCCCCCAAACAATCCAATTAGGAAACGGGCAAAAGTGACGAACAGACACATCTCTGAAGAGAGCACACAGATGGCAAACAAGCGCGTGAAAAGATATTCACTGTTGGTGGTGGTGGTGGTGTAGTCCCTAAGTCATGTCTGACTCTTGTGACCCCACACACTGTAGCCCGCCAGGCTCCTCTATCCACAGGGTTCTCCAGGCAAGAGTACTGGAGTGGGTTGCCATTTCCTTCTCCAGGGGATCTTTCCAACCTAGGAATCAAACGTGGGTCTCCTGCATCACAGGCAGATTCATAACCGACCGAGCTATGAGGGAATATCAATAGATTTTAGGCAAATGCAAATGAAATCACAGTGGCATATCATTACGAGTGCTGAAACAAAAAGGTGGGGGTAACACCAAAGGGAGAAACTAGACCATTTATCCTTGCTGCTAGAAATGTGAGATGGGATAGCCCCTTTGGAAAAGAGGGTGGCGGTTCTATAAACGTAAACATGCCCTTACCATAGGGCATGACTGGGCATTGATTCCAGAAATTTGAAAATGTGTGCTCACACAAAAACCTGTATATGAATGTTCACAGAAGCTTTATCTATATCAGCGCTAAACTGGGAACAACTCAGCATCCCTGGATGTGTGAAAGGGTAAACGGCTTTAAACGGTGGTGCAGCTGTGTGATGAAATGCTTCTCAGCAGAAAAGGGACGGACTGCTGGTGTGTGCCACCGCTTGGACTGATCTCAAGGGAGTTCTGCTGTGCGAAGAGTCAGTGTCCAGAGGCCACACACTGAGTGGCAGCGTTTAAGTGGCCTTCTTGACACGACAAGTTTACGGAGGGGGAGGACAGATTGGTGGTTGCCAGGTTTTAGGAGAGAGGAGAGAGGAATGTGACTGTGGCTGTGAGAGGCCTCGTTGTGACGGAGCCGGTCTGTATCTTCACTGTGGCGGAGGCTACAGGATTCAGGATGTGTGGGAAGACTGCATGGCACCACATACACACACACACATACACTCGGGTATCCGCACAAGTGCACGAAGCTGGTAAAGTCTGAATGAAGCTGATGAATCGTATCAAGGCCAGTTTCTTGGTTGTGACACTGTACCATCGTTACGCAAAATGCTACACTGATGGAAACTGTCTCTGTCTTACTTCTTACAACTACATGTGAAGCCACAGCGATCTCAAAGTAAAAAGTTAAAGGAAGCGAATGAGTTAAAAGAGATATGAAAACATGTATGCAAAGTTCATCGCACAATTGCCCACAGTTGGAAAGCATGCAACTATCTGTCAGCAGGTAAAGGGCTAAGTCGAACAGGGTCCTTTGCACCGTGGAATGCCAGTGACCCCTCGATAAAAAGTGGCGCGCCGAGGATAACGGAGCGGCCTGAGCGGTTCTCACAGACACGCTGGGGAGAGAAGCCAGACACGAGAGTGCGTGGAGCCTTTACACAGAGCAAGCTCCAAAATATGACCTAGGTAAGAAGTTGTCTGGAGCTGAGGGTGGAGGTGAGTAAGAAGGGGTGTGAGGGGTCCTTGTGGGTGATGGAAATGTTCTCTGACCTCACTGAAGCGGGGCTCCATGGTTACATTTGTCAAAACTCATGAAAAATGTACTTAATGTGCATAGGGGTACACATTCATCAGGAATCATGATCCACCCATCTGTGTGTGTGTGTGTGTGTGTGTGTGTGTGCGTAAAGCTGAATCTCTATGCTATATACCTAGAAACTAACTTGACATTGCAGATCAACTAAACTTCAATAAAAATAAATAAGTACATACTCACTGAACTTCAGTTTTTGCTCTTCTTTCATATAAAATATATTAGTGAAAATGAGGATTTTCTTCTGCTTCTGGGTAAATTCACTAGAAATGTTTCTCTTGTACCCTCTAATTACATATTAATGGAAAAAAATCATTGAAATATCCATTTGGAATGAGTACATTTGGGCATAAATTATATATGATTGTAAAGGGTGGGTTTCCCTCAGCCTGAGCAGGAGGTTCTGGCTCAGCGGCAGAGCTGGTTATAGACATCAGTTTTAGAGTATAGCTGGGCTTCCCAGGTGGCTCAGTGGTGAAGAATCCACCTGCCAACACAGGAGACAGGAGATGTGGGTTTGACCCCTGGGTCAGGAAGATCCCTTGCAGGAGGAAAGAGCAACCAACTCCAGGATTCTTGCCTGGAAAACCCACAGACAGAGGAGCCTGGTGGGCTACAGTGCATGGTGTCGTAAAGAGTCAGACACAACAACGCGCGCGCACACACACTCACACACTTCCCATGTGCCAATTGACAGCTGGATGAGATTTATCTCTTAAAAGAGTCCTCTGCATTCTGAGGATAATCTAACTCATCCCAGCTGGGCCCTAACCCGCCCATCCCCTGCAGCTCGTGTGATTAATCATCCATTTAAACGTTTCTTTGGAGAAGAAAGTTTTGGCTCTGGGGCTACACACATCAGGTTCTTGGGGTTGGGCCCCCATTCTTACTAGAAAGGGGTTCCTCCAGGGTGAAGTCGAGATGTAATTGAGACAAATTTTTTTACAAAGGAGTAGCTTGCTGTTGCCAACGTGGAGGTGAGCCACTTGGATTTCCCTTCAAGAAAGAACTTGCTGGAAAGCTGGAGAGTGAGTTTGTTGGCATCCATTCTTGTGCGTGAGCTGAGGCTGCTCCAGTGGGCAGCTCTGGACAAACTCTGGGTAGAGTGAGGGGGTCAAGGCCTGGGTATTTCTGCCCAGTGCAGGAAGCTCACAGGGCCAGCTGGGGCCAGCTCTGCAGTCCGAGCACCCCGTCACGGCTCCCCTTCTCCCTCCCTGCCGGTGTCTCCCACCTCGCCTGCTCCCTCGCCTCCTTCCTTCCCAGGCATCGTCCACAACATGTATCTTGCTCTCCACCTCTGGCGTGGCCAATGTCTCCCAAAGACCGCAAGTCACGTACTTGCCAACCTCTTATTTCAGCCAGAGTCCAACTAAGACCACAGAATCCTTCTGGTTATTTCAGAGAGAGGGCACAGTGCAGAAAGTATTTCCACAAAAGGCAGAAAAAAGGTTAGAAGCAGAACACAGAATAATAAGGCAGTCAAGACGTTACCGAGAGGGGGAAGCCGCTCTCGCCTTTAGGCCCAGGGGGATGGACAGCAGCAGGAGTTGCTGCTGGAGTCGGAGATTTGGGGCCATCTGGTGGACACTGCTGTCATTTCAGGCAGGGCAGATAGGAGCTGGGCTCCGGACGGATGGGCAGTCCTTTGTTGTCAGGTTGGCAGCCACGTAAAATAGAGAGGGAGAGAGAGAGAGAAGTAGAAATGCCCTGACTTCTCTCCTGCCTGTCTCCCCCACCAGTGCTTTCCTTTGTCTAAACCCATCTAGAAACTAGAAGAAAATTTGTTCTTTAGTAGCTAAGTCGTGTCCGACTCTCTGCGATCCCATGGACTGTAGCACGCCAGGATCCTCTGTCCCTCGCTATCTCCCAGAGTTTTCTCAAACTCATATCCATTGAGTCAGTGATGCCATATAGCCATCTCATCCTCTGCCACCCTCTTTTCCTCCTGCCCTGTCTTTCCCAGCATCAGGGTCTTTTCCAATGAATCAGCTTTTCGCATCAGGAGGGCAAAAGTATTGGAGCGTCAGCTTCAGCATCAGTCCTTCCAATCAATATTCAGAGTTGATGTCCTTTAGCATTGACTGATTTGATCTTGCAGTCCTAGGGACTCTCAAGAGTCTTCAGCATCACAGTTTGAAAGCATCAGTTCGCATCAGTTCTTTGGTATTCAGCCTTCTTTATGATCCAACTCTCACATCTGGACCCGACTCCTGGAAAACCCATAGCTTTGACTATATGGGCTTTTGTCAGCAAAGTGATGTCTCTGCCTTTTTAATACACTGTCCAGGTTTGTCATAGCAGAGTGAAAAAGCTGACATGAAACTCAACATTCAAAAAAACTAAGATCATGGCATCTGATCCCATCACTTCAGGGCAAATAGATGGGGAAACAGTGGAAATAGTGACAGACTTTCTTTTCTTGGGCTCCGAAATCACTGTGGGGGGTGGTGACTGCAGCCATGAAATTAAAAGAAGACAACAGGGCCTGGGAATTGTATTTCCGTTTGATACAGAGGAGAGGAAGGAAACATGAGGAAACGGATCTGAAAGAAAACAGGGAGCTGCCCAGCTGCCCAGCTCTCAGCTGACCATTCACAGCCTCATCCATGCTAACTTACTGGAAGCCGTATGGCAGCCCACTCCAGTATGCTTGCCTGGAGAATCCCATGGGCAGAGGAGCCTGGCAGGCTACAGTGGGGCCGCAAGCGTCGGACGCGACTTAAACGACTAAAGCGCAACGTATCATGAGTTTATGCAGACAGGTGGATGGAGGGCTGGATGTCTAGACTGACATGAGATAAAGCAAACACACTGATGTACTGACAGCAGAATCAGGGTGGAGGAGCTATGGACATTCGCTGAGAGGGGTTTTCAACAGTGCTGCATGTTCAAACATTCTCTTAATAAGACAGGATAAAAGAAATGCTCTCTTTAAGGAACATTTCCCTCTTTCAGTGGGGAGAGGCAGGCACGTTTCTGGCCTGACCACCTCTCCCTAGAACGTGGTTACACGGGTCTTCCTTTCTCTTTGCAGAGAAACAGTGAGAGGCGATTTATGCCCCACAGCTGTCTGCCCTCGGGTCTCTCTCCCATCTCGGTGGGCCGGAGGTGCTGGCCTGTGATCAGGGTGGTCTGTGACCTGCTCTGTGTTTGTGGGTCACCCATTGTTTTACGACTTTTGAGCTAGCTGTTCACGTTGACAAATCTGAAAAATTATCATGAAGTTCTAGAATGCCCAGCTCTTCTTTGCCAGCAGAATGTCTGGCCACCCCGGGCCTGTGTTTCTCCGCAACAACCCTCGAATGGGGTCGAGCCGCTGGGATGGGCCCCACAGTTTGCCCCAGTTTCCACCACTCCATGTTGCCTCACGCCTGGCCCACTTTCCTCAGAGTTCCTGTCTCGTCCCTGAAAACAGCTGTATTTAGGACCCTGGGTTCATCAGGACACGTGCATGTATAATGAGCACGCTACAGCCATCCCTCAAGGCCACAGTCCTTCGGCTCCTTGAATCCTGGAAGCCCTTTGCTGACTTGTGTCCACATGCTGCCTCTATTTGCTTCCTCTTTGAAACGGATTCTTTTAAAGGCAAGTCCTGTTTTTCACATTCCCTAAGCAGTAATCACAGAAAACCAAGCATCTGGTATCTCAGCAGTCTTTCCTAGCACAAAATAAGCCCCATGAGTGAGTGCTCAGTCATGTCCAGCTGCCTGTGAGCCCAGGGACTGTAGCCCGCCAGGCTCCTCTGTCCATGGGACTCTCCAGGCAAGGATCCTGGAGGGGGCTGCCATCTCCTCCTCCAGGGAATAAAGCACACTTGAGCCTGAAGCCTCAGAGGTCGCCTCTCACACCCTAATGGCCCACACATCCCAAAACAGGTGCGTCCATCTGACGGGGCTGAGGCAGTTTGCCCAGAAGACGTCACTAACTTGGTCCTTCTTCTCCCCAGCAACACCTTTCCTAAGTTTCACTTTAGCCATCCCAGCCCATTTGTCTTCCTGCGAGCCTGGCCTGCCTTCCACGTGAATCTGAAACTCAAGGCGCATAGGACAGCCTTTGAAGTCCTCCTCTCGCCAAGCGCTGCCTGGTTCTTGCCTTTCCTGATGCTGACCCTTTGGTGCCTCTTTGGATTTCAGTACATCCCTCATTTGCTTAAGTCCACCCAAGTTCATCTGGAAGATCCATAACCAGCTCAAACCGTGAGCTCTTCCTCGGGGATGGGGGTGTGGTGAGCGGTAGGGTCACTGTGGAGAGGTGGACGGGTTTGCTCTGCGGCCCTGAGGCTCAATCCTGTCACTGACTGTGAACAATTTCCCCTCTCCACCATCCTAATAACTCACAGAAATCATCCTGCTATCCCACCAGAGTTGGAAACAGGCAGAACAACCTTGTTGGCTGAAAAAAAGAGGCACAAACTGAAAGTTGAGAATTATGTTTTATTTGGCAGACTTGCTGAGGACTTGAGCCCGGGATATAGCCTCTCAGATCATTCTAAGGGACCACTCGGAAGAGCTGGGGGAGGAGCCAGGATATATAGGACTTTTTACAACCAAAACCAAATGTCAGGACATCAAAATATTACTGTTCATTAGAGAAAAACCAAGTATCTCCAGTTAACGGGCTTCCCAGGTAGCTTGGGTGGTAGAGTCTGCCTGCAGTGCCAGAGGCCCGGGTTCGATCCCCAGGTTGGGAAGATTCCCTGGAGAAGGGAATAGCAACTCACTCCAGTGTTCTTGCCTGGAGAATTCCATGGACAGAGAAGCCGGGCAGGCTACAGTTCATGGGGCTGCAAAGAGTCAGACACGACTGGGTGACTAACATATACATAGTGGACCTGGTGCTTTCCTAGGTGTGGGAAGATGCTGGAGTCGGGGCTCACTGAAGTCATCTCTGACGTGCACCTCACCTGTCTAGGGCTATCTCCTGCTTTCCCATCCTGAATGCCCCCAGGGCCCAGCCTGGGATGGCTGCAGTGGCTGATGGCTTGATGGCTGCAGCTTCCTTTGTTTCCTGATGTGGCAGGTGGCGTTTTTCATCCACAGCATCCACGGCCAGAGCACTGCCCACGTTTACTGAGTGCTTAGCACGCACGAGCCAGCACACACACCATCTAATCCTACGGTCACACGAGCACTGCAAGGGAGCTGCCACGACTCTGGCCTTTTTACAGATGGGGAAAGCGACGTCCAGAGACCTTAGTGCGTGACCGAGGCCCCACAGCCGGGAAGTGATGGAGTCAGCGCTCGGAACCAGTTTGCTGGACACCAGGTCCACACTCTGGATGACTAGCTGTTCATAGGCATTGATGCTGATTCATTTCCTGTTCTTTTGGTGAGTTAATCCCAGTCCCTTCCACCTTCACTTATAGGTCAAGTGGTTTTGTTGCTCTTGGCCCCCTCCCCGGTTTCTCCACCTTTGTGCTCACATGGCACCCTGAATTGGGCACAGTGCTGTGAAAAGGCTACACAGATCAACTTGCCCCACGTGGCCAATTTTCCTGCCACAGTGACTCTGTGTGTTCTCCTCCTGAACTAGGTGGGAACCAGCTGGGTCATCCAGGCAGCCTCCACCCTTGAGAGGAATGAATTCCTCTCCATCCCAGCCAGCAACACAGAAAGCTCTGGAAAGAAGACCGGCGGTTGGTGTCCTGACATTAATCAGCCCTTGTCGTCCGTGGCTGAGTAAGGCCCACTGAGCCTCCGAGCTGGGGATTCTGTGCATGGTGTGGTCTCCACACTCAGCCAGGAGCAAGCAGGCCGCTGGGGGCCACACTGTCGTCTAGCTAAGGCTGTCCCCGCAGCAGAGAGTGGGGTCTCTGTTCACCCACGCGGGACACCGTCCTTTAAAGAGATAGATGATGTGGGCATAGCCATCCCCTATGCACATTTCTACACCTTCTTGTGGTCAAGGTGGGGGTGTCTTAGGCTTAGTTCTGGCCAGTGGGAAGTGCTGTGTCACTTTTGAGCAGAGTTTGTTAANCAAGGAAGGGACTTTATTTGATAAGGAGCTGGCTGACGGAGAAGACGGAAGGCTAGGGCCTCAAAATAACCATCTTGTTGGGGCCTGGATGCCCGGATCTTTTATGGATCAGAGATGGGGGGGGTAGGAGGTGAGGAAATGAAGTGAAAAAACTGTTCAGTCTTTCCAACTGTCCCCTAGAATGGCAAGCCTCAGGCAGGGGGCTCTGTTAGTTTCACTTGCTTACAGTCCTTCACCGGTGAGGGGCTCAGGTTACCTCCCTGAGGCAGACCATTATGTATGCCGACAATAACTTGTAGCTTGGGGAACTGAACTGAACTGAGTGGCTCAGCTGGTAAAGAATCCACAACGTGGGAGACCTAGGTTTGATCTCTGGGTTGGGANCTGTTAGTTTCACTTGCTTACAGTCCTTCACCGGTGAGGGGCTCAGGTTACCTCCCTGAGGCAGGCCATTATGTATGCCGACAATAACTTGTAGCTTGGGGAACTGAACTGAACTGAGTGGCTCAGCTGGTAAAGAATCCACAACGTGGGAGACCTAGGTTTGATCTCTGGGTTGGGAAGATTCCCTGGAGAAGGGAAAGGTTACCCATTCCTGTACTCTTGCCTAGAGAATTCCATGAACTGTAGAGGCCACGGGGTTGCAGAGTCAGACAAGACTGGTGGCTCAGATGGTAAAGAATCCGCCTGCAATGTGGGAGACCTAGGTTCAGTCTCTGGGTCAGGAAGACCCCCTGGAGGAGGACATGGCAACGCACTCCAGTATTCTTGCCTGGAGAATCCCCTTGGACAGAGGAGCCTGGAGGGCTACAGTCCATGGGGTCTGTAACAAAATAACAAAACACACAATAACAAAAGCCGCAGGATAAGGGTTGGCGTCACATAAGCCAATCCAGCTTGAATTTTAAATTAACCCTTCCTGGTTATACTGGGCTTTCCTAGCCTGCAATGCAGGGGACCCAGGTTTGATCCCTGGGTCAGGAAGATCCCCTGGAGAAGGGCATGGTAACTCACTGCAGAATTCTTGCCTGGAGAATCCCATGGACAGAGGAACCTGGTGGGCTACAGTCCATGGGGTGGCAAAGAGTCGGACACGCCTGAGTCTGACTTTCCAGTCACATCTGGCACCTAGTAGGTGCTGACTTAACAGGGGCTGAGCAGAGCCCCGCAGTGCCCCGCCCTACCTCCAGGTGGGGCTGGTTTTCCTTTGCGACCATAATTTGCAGCAAGTGGAGAAGGCTCCGGAGAAGGCAATGGCACCCCACTCCAGTACTCTTGCCTGGAAAATCCCATGGACGGAGGAGCCTAGAAGGCTGCAGTCCATGCGGTCGCTGAGGGTTGGACATGACTGAGCAGCTTCACTTTCAATTTTCACTTTTCACTTTCTTGCATTGGACCAGGAAATGGCAATCCACTCCAGTGTTCTTGCCTGGAGAATCCCAGGGACAGGGGAGCCTGGCGGGCTGCTGTCTATGGGGTTGCACAGAGTCGGACACGACTGAAGTGACTTAGCAGCAGCTTAGCAGGAGGAGGCTCAGCAGTGAAGCAAGCGGCCCTTAGGGCAACGGATCTTCCCCGGTGACACCAGGGACCCTGGGGCTGTAAAGGGGAAGATGGTGCGTCCCGTCCAGCAGGCTGGTGGATGAATGGAGCAGGGGTCAGGGTGGTGCTGTGCACTCAGCCTGCGCAGAGAAGGGTCCCAGCTGTTGTTCAGCTTCCGGAAGCGGGAAGCGACGAGGAGGAAGGGAGGGGACCCAGGTCAATAGAGCAGGAGAGGGGGCTGCTCAGCTCCAGAGGCTGGTGCTGGGAGGGGCTCTTTGGGGCCCTAATAGTGTGGGCTCCGGGGAGGGGTAACGAGCCCAGCTGGTTGACTCCGAGCTCATGGGGGGAGCCCACGCCTCGTGCCCGGTATGAGGACGTCAAGGATACTTCCTCCCTGACCCCCATGTGCCTCTGCCATCAGACTAGCAGTGGGGCCTGCATGGTGAAGGGGTGATGACCCCAGGAGACGCTTGTCCAGGCAGAGCTTTGGCTGAGTCCCTCTGGACTTACCTAGGGCTTGTGTGTATCCCTNTTAGCAGGAGGAGGCTCAGCAGTGAAGCAAGCGGCCCTTAGGGCAACGGATCTTCCCCGGTGACACCAGGGACCCTGGGGCTGTAAAGGGGAAGATGGTGCGTCCCGTCCAGCAGGCTGGTGGATGAATGGAGCAGGGGTCAGGGTGGTGCTGTGCACTCAGCCTGCGCAGAGAAGGGTCCCAGCTGTTGTTCAGCTTCCGGAAGCGGGAAGCGACGAGGAGGAAGGGAGGGGACCCAGGTCAATAGAGCAGGAGAGGGGGCTGCTCAGCTCCAGAGGCTGGTGCTGGGAGGGGCTCTTTGGGGCCCTAATAGTGTGGGCTCCGGGGAGGGGTAACGAGCCCAGCTGGTTGACTCCGAGCTCATGGGGGGAGCCCACGCCTCGTGCCCGGTATGAGGACGTCAAGGATACTTCCTCCCTGACCCCCATGTGCCTCTGCCATCAGACTAGCAGTGGGGCCTGCATGGTGAAGGGGTGATGACCCCAGGAGACGCTTGTCCAGGCAGAGCTTTGGCTGAGTCCCTCTGGACTTACCTAGGGCTTGTGTGTATCCCTTTAGCGGCCACTGGGCTGGATGGCGGGAGGCTGCTGAGGGCTATTGCGGGCCTATGGGGACCTGGCCCTTCCTGTACCATCAGGCTGACCAAGGTGTACCACCCCATGGGCAGCATAGAGCTGAGCTTCCACGTTGCACGTGTAACACTCTCAGCAGCCCTGTGAGCCGATCACAACACACAAGCATGAAGACAGATACACTGGTTGGTTTTGTTGCAGGGAGGAAGCCAATTCTGACTCCGTGTTGGAACCGTTTCTTTGACTTGCTTTTTGCTGCTTTTACGATTATACTCGTACAGAATGGTTTGCCTCAGAGAACCTTGCCCCTCCGCCTGACGGTTAAACCAAAATGCCTTTGTTCAGAATCCAGTCCACCTGTAGATGGTGGGAGGGAAGTGAGCACACCCCCTGCCTGAGGTTAGCCATTCTAGGAGACTTTCACAAGACTCCTAGCCCTTTCACTTTGCTTCCTCACCTCACCCCGTCTCTGATCTATAAAAGAACCTGGCATCCAGACTCCCTAAAGATGGTCATTTTGAGGGGCCACCCTGCCGTCTTCTTGGTCAGCTGGCTTTCTGAAAAAAGTCTCTTCCTTGCCTCACCACGTCATCTCTTGGATTCACTGGCCTATTGTGCAGCGAGCACAGTGAGCTTGGACTTGGTAACATTTCTTGACAAAAGTGTCAGAGCAGTCCAGCTGAGTACAGACTCTCTCCAGGTGGCCGGGGCGCAGTTGGATGTCGTAGACAGAGAACTAAGTGGACACGGACCTCATACAAGATTCAGCTAGAAAGGCTGTGATCACGCTTCCCTGGTGGCTCGGTGGAGGCCTGATCAGAACCTGCAGGGCGGGCTGCCCAGGGGGCTCGGTGGCAGAGAGCCCGCCTGCCAACGCAGAAGGCGTAGGAGATGCAGGGTCAACCCCTGGGTCGTGAAGATCCCCTGGAGGAGGGCATGGCAGCCCCCTCCAGCACCCTTGCCTGGAAGATCCCATGGGCTGAGGAGTCCGGCGGGCTATGGCCCATAGGGTTACAGAGTCAGGCATGACTGAGCGACTTAGCGTGCATGTCAGTGTCAGGGACAAAAGTTCAATCCTCGGTCCAGGAAGGTTCCAGAAGCTGTGGAGCAGCTAAGCCCGTAAACCACAGCTACTGAACCTGTGCTCGACAGCGTGGGAGCCGCGACTACTGAGACCCGAGTGCCCCAGAGCGCGCGCTCAGCACCAAGAGCGCCTGCACACCACAGCTAAGGAGTGGCCCCTGCTCGCCACAGCTAGAGAGAAGACAATGCCACAACAGAGCCTCCGCACAGCCGAGAATAAGGAACTCAGAATTAAAAGAGCAGGCTACGATCTTCCAGGTAAAAGCACAGGCCCACAGCGCTGTTAGAAAGCCCAGGGGAGGAGCTCTTTGGGACTCCTCAGACTTGGTGGCAAGTTGTTAGACTTGGCATCAGAAAGTATGATCCAGAAAAAAAAAAAAAATTGATAACTTGGACCTCATCAGAATTAAAACCTTCGGCTCTGCGCAAGACCTGTTAAGATGAAAAGACCAACTACGGAGAGGGAGAAAGCATCTGCAGAGGTCAGACCTGACACAGGACTAGTGGCAGGAATTGGGGAAGAAGTCTGCCTGAAGGTCAGCAGAGGGAAAGCCCCAGAGGAGGGTCTGTGGGCCCTGCCCTGTCCATAGAACAGTCTTCTGTCCGGCCCGGGAGCCACAGTCACAGGGACCTCCCTGCCCATAGGTCTGAGGGTGGATCCTGGCCCGGGGTCTTGACTTGAGACGGGAGCCTGCGGGTCCAGGGGCCTTCGGACGGGAGCTGAGCGAGGTGCCCTGTGATGGTAGGACTGTGCGAGCTGGAAGCCGGGGGATCCCGGCTTTACTGGGGGCAGGGTTGGGGGGCTGCCTCGAGGAGAGGTGGGGGCTCAGCCTTGACCCACCAGGGCAGCTGCGTGAGCCTGTCGGAGCAGAGGCGAGCTGGCGGGCGGCCTGCTCTGTCCCGCTGGTCCTGCTGCTACCATCTCTGTGCAGTCGAAGTGGACGGAGGTCTGGCTTAGGAAGGGGTGGGGTCTGATGGGCACTGGGGAGACTTAGTCCTGCTTTGCCGCAGCTCACCAGTCTCTGATGTTAGTCTCATCACCCCCGCTCAAATATGGGGAACAGGGCTCCCCAGCTGGTCAGCCCTTGGCTGTCCTGAGGCACCTACCTCCTTGCACCTGTTTGGTGGTCAGCCTTATGCTTTCCCCAATGCTGATGCCAGCTTCAAGGAACATTTTTAGCAGGGAAGTATCAACTATTCACGTGGTATGAGAATGGCCTGAGTTTCTCTCACTCTGAGATTTAAGAGGTTACAACTTGATGGTGCCCTGGAGCCCAGGGCTCAGATGGTGACCATCCGTCCTCGTGCGCCTGGTTCAGGAAGGTCCTGCCCCCTGACTCTGGCCCGATCCTGGCTGTTTCCCTTCCCGGCAGCCAGTGTGATCCCCCAGGGCAGAGCTGGACCCCGTGCTTTCTCTGTCATGAGTCTCGAGGCTTCTCCCCTCACTCAGAGTCACGGCTGGGCCTCCAAGGGCCTCAGGGCTGTCCTCCTTCCTGCCCTCCCCTTCTGGAACTTTCCACGTCACTACTTCAGCCAGTCCCCGGACCCTCACAGTCCTCACGCCCGGCTCCCTCCTGGATGGAACCTCCCCAAGGACAGGGGTCCCAGGCTGGCCTCATCGTTGTCTGGAGGGGTTACAGAGCAGCGCCTGACGCCAGGGAGGGCCTGGGCTCAGGGAACACGTGAGTGAGGGCTTGGTGAGCGGATCTGGGGCCAAGCTCTGGACATGACACGCCATTTACGTCACAAAGGGAGCCCACCGGACGGCCTCGGACAGAGGCAGGCAGCCTGGGCCCCTGGCAGGAGCTCAGGGAACCATATGGGGTCATAACCTGTGATCTTTCAGGCCAGCCGGGGCCAGGGTCGCTTTTGGAGAAAGCAGCCGCGGCCAAGGAACGGAGGGGATTGCGGCCATGCCTACCGACTAGAGCCTCCCCAGGGCTGCGCCTCCTCCCAAGGCGACTTCCAGGAACGCGAGCCTCCGTCCCGCTGGGCTCCTCTCCCAGGGGACGTTTCAGCACAGCCCGCGCCAAACAGGAAACACTCGGGTTTCCTGAGAAAGTTTCTTAGTCTTTGGCCAAAGCGCTCAACTGGAGGATCTTGACATGGATGTTGGAAAACGGGGGTGAGAAGTCCCCGGGGACTCCACGGGGGGCGGGGGGTGGGCTGCAGGCACACACGGTGCTTCTCCAGGATCACGTGTGTCACGTATGACACGTTCCTTAGCTGAGATCTGGGCTGCGGGATGCAACCAGCGTGCAAGGGCTCTCCTGGAGGCAGAGACAGAGAGACAGGACGCGAGGGAGGGGCATGGGGAGAGGAGACACAGAGGCTTCGAGAGGCGCCGCCCGGGGCAGGTCAGGGCCAAGACCCCACCCTTCTTCTCTCCAGCCCAGAAGCCCGCGACTCTGAGGGTCCCACGATCAGACTGGCCCCCACTCCGCCAGGACAGGGAGACAACAAGGATCAGTGGAAGAAATGCAGCTTCCCACTTGAAAGTGGGCCTCAGACATTTGTTATTCCAGTTTTTTTAAGTACAAAGATCCTTCTCCCCATCTTGGCATTCTGAAGGGGACTTTTGTTTTCCCTCTCTGCTGACTGTTCTTTTCCAAGCCTGGTAAATGTCTGCTCAGATGAGGGATAAGAAGGACCACATGACTGAGGAAACTTCCCGACTCGGGGGTGGGGCCTGGCGGCCTCTTCCTCCTCCCGCCTCTACTAGGCCAGGCCTGGCCCAGCCTCCCTGCCTCGGGCCCAGCCAGGGTCTGGGGGTGGGGTGGGGGCCCAGGGATGCTCCCGCAGACCCGTCAGCTCGAGCCTCTCCGCTGTGCCTGGCCTCTGGCTTACGATGGGGCCCAGTGTCTGGGTCGCCACTGTGACTCGAATGACCTGGAAAACTGGGGGTCGCTGGTCATCTGTGCCCTGAGCATGCCGCACCCCCTCAAGTTTCTCAAGCAGCCCCTCCCGATTCAGTCGCGTCCGACTCGACTGCAGCCCGCCAGGCTCCTCTTTCCATGGGATTTTCCAAGCAAGGACACTGGCGTGGGTTGCCGTTTCCTCCTCCAGGGGATCTTTCTGGCTCAGGGATCGAACCCGCATCTCCTGTGCCTCTTGCGTTGGCAGGCGGGTTCTTTTCCACTGAGCCACCTGGGAAGCCCAGCCCCCGCAAGGGCAGGCCTAAAATAAAACACTGTACTGAGACGGAGTGCTCGCCAGCCCAGAGAAGTCCCTGCCCACATCCAGGCTGGGGAGGGTGATGGGAGGGCCACGAGGGTCTGAGTCCCGTGCTCTGCCCTCCCTGAGGACTGGACACTCTGCAGGTCACAGTCATGTGGTCCCTGTCCCCGTGAGGTACTGGGCCGAGTGTGGCCAGGAGCAGCTGGGGACCGTCCCTCCTGAGAGCAGCCTGCCTGCTGACTCCGAGGGTCCTGCCCCGTCCAGCGGCAGGAGTCTCCCCACTCAGCTTTGTCACCGGCTTGGGCAGGTGGCCACAGGACAGGGCGGCTCAGCCATGCAGGCAAAACCAGACAACCGGTGGCCGTGAGCTGGGGGAGAGTCACCTCTTGAGAAGCCGGGGTGCAGGGGAGGGCCCCTGCCTGGCTCCCCGCTGGGACGCTGTCTGCTGGTGGGGGTGGGGCAGGGAACTTAACCGAATTTTGTTCTCCTCTGTGTCCTCAGGGCTGAGAGCAGTTCAAGACTCAAGGGCTGGACATGCGAACAGTGTCCCAGTGTCCCTTTGAAGGGAGGTCCCCTTCAAAGCTAGTCTAGACTAACAGCAAGGTGCGGGTTAAAAGGTGGATTGAAGGAAAATCCCTTGGAGCCTCCAGGCCCGGGCTGGAGTCTGGCACTGCCTCCCACCGGTCACTGGTCTCGGGCCTCCTGCTTGACCTTTTTGGGCCTCAGTTTCCCTGTTGGGAGACGTGGGAGCAACAGCCGGTGGTGCTGACTCTGTTGGAAGGTGTGCACACAGGGGCCATGAAAGCAGCCACTAGGCCTGATTATCACGGTGATTTGCTGTTCACCAGGGAAGCGGTGACTCAGACGGTAAGGATCTGCCTGCAGTGTGGGAGACGCGCATTCGATCCCCGGGAGGGAAAAAGATCCCCTGGAGGAGAGCATGGCCAACCGCTCCAGTACACTTGCCTGAAGAATCCCCATGGATGGGGGAGGCTGGCGGACTACACTCCACGGGGTGGCAAAGAGTCGGATGTGCTGAGCGACGGAGCACAGGGAAGCGGGAGCTGGGCTGGGTCTCGTCACATTTCATTGTCCAGTCAGTCACCCCGGGCTGTCGAGGGTTCGCCGGGCTGACGGAGCTGGAACACGGTCTCCCAGGACCCACCGGGAGGCGCAGGCAGAGCCCACCCGAAGCCAGAGACAGGAGAGGAGGTGCAGGGCTACCTGGAGGAGGCGGGTCGTCAGGGGAACAGGCGGCTCTGCCAGGGGTCCCGTTCTCAAATCACCAGCCCCGTCGGGGTCATCGGGAAGAGCAAGCCTGACTCCACATCGGATTCGTCCTTTTACTTGCCTTTCCATTCTGCTGCTTTGCCTTGAGTGAAGACTGTTGCCTAGAGCCTGTTTTGACAGCTAAATCAAAGGTCTCTCTTGGTGAAGGTCACATTGCGCTTGAAAATATGTGGGTTCTTTTCAAGTGTCTTTTGATACTGAATTCTGACTAACATAATCCCACAGTGATCAGAGAACCGATCCCGAAAATTTGCACCTTCTTTTATGTCCCCGGATACGTTCCGCTGGCTCCTGGTTTATAGTCCGTGGGAACTTGAGTTTGTGCCCTGCTGTTGTGTGAAAACTGTATTAATCTTAATTATGTTGAATTGGTTCACAGTGCTTTTCAGGTCCACTGAATCCTTCTGGTCTTCTGTCTACACATTCCATTAATTTTTGAGAGTTTGAAACTCTAACTAAAAATCTTAATTTATCTGCTTAAAAAATAGTTGTAATATATAGTAGAACCGTACGTAACTTTGTTCTGTATTTTCCAAGTCTCTTGTAAATGTGTTCTCATACTTTCATAATTTAGAAATTTAAAAAATTAAAAGTTTAATTTTTTGAAACAAAAAAATTTTAAGTTCGGAGGAGTTTTGATCCTTTGAGTGCCAGCTGCCTGTTTTCATTGTTTTGTAACTACAATAAACGCTGTATCTTCTTTTACCACACAGACACACAGACACAGACACAGACACAGACACACACACACACACACACACACGAGGATGCTGCCTATAGCCTGAAACATACAGGAGAGCCCAGCCTCAGGGCTGTGACCTTCGAGTGTAACACTCTTCCATTCGCGTAAAAACAATGAAAAGTTGTGGGACAGAGAATAACAGTGGTCCTGTTGGAGGTTTACAGGAACACTGTGATCTGATCTACCATGGCCCTCCCTCACCTGCCCTTTAAAAATGCTCTGCTGAGACCTTCGGGGAGATAGGGGTTTTGGGTGTGAGCCACCATTCTCCCTGCCTGGCCCTGCACTAAACCTTTTTCTGCTCCAAACTCCAACATTCCGATATTGTTTAGACTCTCTGTGCATCAGGTACACAAACTTGCATTTGGTAACACAAATAGTCAAAGTCATTTACTTCCAAGCATAATCAAGTGTCTGCTCAGTAATATGGGTTTTTCCCAGGTTGTTTGCATTTCCAGAAGTCTATGTCCCCTTTGTAATAATTAATATAATGAGGTGTCATGGAAACGTCTCTGAACTTCGATAGAATGAGTAACACACACATTTGGATTTTTTTTTCTTAGTTGAAAAAATAAAACTCATTGGCAAAACCTATAATGTAACACTGTCGGAAAATTAAGCACTTCCCGGGGCTGTTTCTGATTGTAATGATTTCAGGTTTTCCTAATTATTCTGCCCTAAACGTTCATCTTTGTCTTTTGCTCTGATGTGAAGATGCTCTGTTTATGAAACATCACGAGGCAAAATGGCTTTCTGTGTAGGTCCATCACTCCTTGGTAACTGAGGCAATTAGCACACACTGATATTAAAGTTTTACGTGTATGAATTCTATATCCTTAGTGAAACATTAGCCTGCTTGGCTTGACATAAAATCTCTTTTTCCTCCTCCCTGATGAAGGAATGTTTTTATTTGGAAAGCCTAACAGAGGCATGAAAACAAAACCACATGCAGTTTTGTGTATCACAAACTCTCTGCTGAAAGCAACAAAGTTGAGAACATCCCTGGTGCTAGGGGTTACGAAGGCTGCACGCATCACGAGTGCAGTGGGGCATTTATTTTTTGAACAAACAAATGACTTTTTGTACTCTCGATCAAGAAAAAAATCTGAGTATTTGCTTATGCTAATCTGATGAGTTAATCCTCCACAGCTTCAAAATCCCCATTTGAATACAGTAATTTGTCAAGCCCAGAGCTCCCTCCGCACACTCTTTCCTCCACAAATACTTGAATACCTTCTGTGTGTGTTGGGACTTCCCTGGTGGCTCAGAAGTGAAGAATTTGCTTGCTGACACAGGTTGGATCCCTGGGTTGGGAAGATTTTTTCCTCCCTGGAGGAGGAAATAGCAACCCACTCCAGTATTCTTGCCTGGAAAATCCTGTGGACAGAGGAGCCTCGCGGGCTACAGTCTAAGGGGTCGCACAGGGTCTGTCAAAACTTAGCAGCTAAACAATAGACACAGTGTGTGTGTCTGGAGGTATACATAACAGAGGAAGTCCCTGCAGTGGGCGGGAGAGCGGATATTCTGGTGGAGGAGAAAGAACAGAGAAGCTAATTGCATTGTTACTGAATCCAGAACAGGCTAGTAAATTGGGGAATGAGTTGGGCAAGGAGTAATGACTTTACTGGGAAAGCCAGCAGATTGAGAAGACGGCAGTCTAAAGAGAAGGTAGTGTGTGTGTGTGTGGGTGTGTGTGTGTGTTGGGGTGGAGTGGGCTGGTGGTGGGAGCAGAAATCCTTTTGCAGCTGCCCACAGAGAGGTCACCTTGCAGATGCTCCTGTAAACCTCCAAGAAGACAGGTGTTCTTGGTTTCTGCAANCTGAGAAGACGGCAGTCTAGTGTCTCAAAGAACCATCTTACCGCAGTCAGAACTCAGGCTTCCTTTATACTAAAAAGAGAAGGTGGTGTGTGTGTGTGTGTGTGTGTGTGTGTGTGTGTGTGTGTGTGTGTTGGGGTGGAGTGGGGTGGTGGTGGTGGTGATTGGTGCTTGGAGCAGAAATCCTTCCTTTTGCAGCTGCCCACAGAGAGGTCACCTTGCAGATGCTCCTGTAAACCTCCAAGAAGACAGGTGTTCTTGGTTTCTGCAACTTTCTATCTCCATATGAATGGAAGAGCCTTACAGTCTTAAAGGCCAAAGGCTTGAGAATAGGCTGTCCTGTGTGATTCAGGCTGTAGCAACATTCTTCTACAAAAGAGCCAGCCTGACTACCTACAGGCAACAGAGCTCAGGGTTAAAGTCAAAGGAACAGATGTAACAGTCAGGTTGGTTCTTCCTTATCACAGCATCAGGAAGACATGTGCTGACAGCGGGAGTTCCTCCACGGTTAGCATGCTGGCAGTTGGGATGGGGGCTCCCTCCTACGGGGGGGCGGTGATCTCACTGACTGCGGTCAAACCGTGGGCTACTCCCAGGCAGCGGCCGAGCATCGGGAGTCCTGACCCAGGCCCCTTCCAGGAGCGGAGGGGCGCCCTCCAGTGGAGACTTTGCCTCTCGGATGTCTCGATGGCCTGGGTGAAACTTTCCTGAAGCTGCTGTGGACTCTCGCATCCCTTCTCCTTTCGCAGGCGTCAGAGCAGCCTCCCGCCTGCAGGCTGGCCCCGCCCCCACTGCCCCTCCCCATCCTCCCGCACAGG
>SJYA01000381.1:429467-541717 GCA_006410615.1 Neotragus moschatus
CCCACCGGACTCCTGCACGTCCAATCTCTTCTTGGCCCCAGCTTCTCAATAGGACTGAACCCATGGAGCCTATTGGAATAAAATATGAGCACTGAAAACGTGTGTTGTGGCGGGAACATAAAGACGATCCTCGCTGGAAACATCTGGCCCATCCATGTCCAAGGCTGCTCAAGGCCGCTTGCGTGTCGCATCGTGTTGCCGAGCTGCCACAGCGACAGAATTACTCTCCCTCCTTCCGTCCATCTGTCCTTCCTCCCTCTCTCTTCCCGCAGAGAACAGCGTCCTGGCCACGCTTGCCTCTGTGATTCCTATGGCGCTTTCTCAGAGGGTCCTCAGGCTCTGCCAACCCCTGAATAGCTTTGTTCCATTTCAGGAGCCTCTGCAACACTGTAACAACCCAGACTGAAGGAACAGGTGTGGAAATCTTAGCTGGAGAAGCAGAACTGGGTGTTGCTCAGGATGTGGAAAAAATGCAGAGGTTTCCTCTGCCAGGCCCTTGATCCACACAGGGGTCTATCCCGCAGCAGTGCTGAGGCTCTGGCCAGGGAAGGTGCTAGAAGACCCACCCGGGATCTGCCCACCCTGCCCCCTGACCTCACTCGTGGGTCACCTTACGTTTCCCTGGAGATGACACCAGTGCCCCAAACCAGAGCACCCCTCCTGGGGGGCTGCTGTGTCTAGTGCTGGGTAATGGAGCCGAGAAGTCCTCTCCTCCTCGGGGCCCATAGCTTCTCCCACCAACAGCACAGACTTTTCTCGGAGGAGGAAGGGAAGCCCTGGCAGCCGGTGCTGCCTGGGATGCGCTGGGTCTGTGGGAGGATGAACGAGATGGGCCACCGCCGAGCGGCCGGTGGCGCTAGGAAACACTTCCCTCCTGAATGCGCTCATTATGGACCTGGTGGTGCTCCCCAAATGGCAGGTGAAGTCTCACTTCCTGTGACGGAATGGATTCTATGCTGTATAACTGTGTGTATAATTTAATGCTACTTTCAGAATTTAGGAAAGTGTCAGGGTGGAGCCCTTTCAAGCCTGGCATAAAAGTCCGGTGCCTTGGACCTTTAGTGTGTGTGCATCTTACTCTGCCCAGACTGACCGTGGGCCCTGTGGGGGGACGGTCGTGTGGGATGGAAGACGGTGCCCAGGTGGTGTCTCTGACCCCTCTGGTCTGTTCTCCCCGGCTCTGTGTCCAAGTGGGTCTTGAGGCGTCTCCTGGACACTGGTCACTTGTCTTCACTGCACGCCTCTGGCTAGAGACCTGTAGGAGTCAGAACAGTTCTACTGTGTCTGGAGTCCCCGAGGTGCCCCAGCCAAGGGGCGCCTTTTGGGGACAAGTGCAATGATGCTGGCTTTTGTGTCTACACACACGTGGTCAGTGGATGACCAGCTGCTGAGGCACGGAGTGTGGTGACCTGGCTAGAGGCAAGCCCTGAGGTAAGGGTGGTATAGAGAGAACCTGCAAGGACAGGGTGTCCAGGAGACCCCTGGATGGCCCTGCAGAGGGGTCAGGCTGCGCTATTGCTGCAGAGAGTCTCGGGGAGATGTGACTTCTCCGCTGAGAAGTTCGGAGAGACACCGAGGCAACTCTCGCTGCCGAGGAGTCTCTTTGGATGGGCCTGTGTGTGAAATGGGATGCATGGCCTCCCTCCCGACCAGTCTCTGCAGCTGACCTTCCACTCCCCAGATGAGCTCACGTCCTCACTGGGCAAGGGGGCCAGAGAGACCCCTTCCAAGGGCAGCTCCCTTTATTGATTTCCTCTGGCTGCTGCGACAAGTCATCACAAACTTGGTGGCTTCAAACAACAGAAACTGACTTCCTTGCAGTTCTAGAGGCCAGAATCCACCTGCAGTGCGGGAGACCTGGGATTGATCCCTGGTTTGGGAAGACCCCCTGGAGAAGGGAATGGCAACCCACTCCAGTATTCTGGCTTGGAGAATTCCATGGACAGAGGAGCCTGGCGGGCTGCAGTCTATGGGGTCGCAAAGAGTCGGACATGACTGAGCGACTTCCGCTTTCACCTTCCACTTTCTAGAGGCCAGAAGACCGAAATCCGGGGGTTGGCAGGGCTGCGCTCCTTCCAGAGGCTCTAGGTGGGGAGATGTCCTCATTCCTCAGAGCTTCTGGGGCTTCCAGGTGATGCTTGGTTTGGTCACGTCACCTGCCCTCTGCACCGTTCTCTCCTCCTCTCCTCTCTCCAGTCTCTTATAAGGGCGCTGCTCGTGGCATTTAGGGCCCATGCAGGAAATCCAGGATGTTATCCCTGTGAAACCCTTAATTACATCTGCAAAGACCTTTCTCCGAATAAGGTCAAACTCTGAGGTCCACGGGGGTTAGGACAGACCTTCTGGGGGAGCTGCCAGTCAATCTGGGCTTCTCGGGTGGCTCAGTGGTAAACAATCCTCCTGCCAATCAGGAGACACAGGAGAATGTGGGTTTGCTCCCTGAGTCAGGGAGATCCCCTGAAGGAGGAAATGGCAACCCACTCCAGTACCCTCTCCTGGAGAATCCCATGGACAGAAGAGCCTGGTGGGCTACAACCCATGGGGTCACAAAGAGTTGGACATGACTGAGTAACTGAACACGCACACACACACACTGTTCAAAACACAGTAACTAAACATCCAACACATCCCCCTTTCCAGGCNAATGGCAACCCACTCCAGTACCCTCTCCTGGAGAATCCCATGGACAGAAGAGCCTGGTGGGCTACAACCCATGGGGTCACAAAGAGTTGGACATGACTGAGTAACTGAACACGCACACACACACACTGTTCAAAACACAGTAACTAAACATCCAACACATCCCCCTTTCCAGGCTTAATCCCTGTAAGACTCTGCAGAGGCTTACAGAGGAAGACAAGGGACACAGCTGCGTGTTCATCTCTGGGGGCCTCTCTGCTACGGGACAGTAAACGGTGTGAAGGAGAGACGTCTTTTAATTTCTGTTTGTCTAGCACGTGTTCGCATTCTGTGGGCACAGAGCAGGGAGAGGGGCAGACCAGCTTCTCCCGGATATACAGCTACTGCTCCCTTTGTGCCATGCTGGTGCCTGACTCTTTCTCCAGGCTCGCAGACCCTGTCAGAGTTAGACCTTAACATTGGCCTTGCTCCCTCCTGGGCTGGCCTTCCTCTGGGGTTGACCAGTTGTTTGGCCACCAAACAATGCCTTGATATCCCCGTGGGTCACTCCTCGAACACCCAGACCCCATGCTGGGAGCATGGGTTCACTGCGGCTCCAAGGGGGGCATTTCAAGAGCAGAGCCTTCCTCCAGAGAAGGGGCTCCGTTCATTCCAGCTCAGTTTAGTTGCTCAGTCATGTCCGGTTCTTTGTAACCCCATGGACCACAGCACGCCAGGCTTCTCTGTCCATCACCAACTCTTGGAGTTTATTCAAACTCATGTCCATTGAGTCAGTGATGCCATCCAACTATCTCATCCTCTGAGAAAGGGCTAGCAAGATAATTTTAGGCTGGGCAGTATGTCAGAAAGAGTCTTTTTAAGGAGGTAGTGAAGTGAAGTTGCTCAGTCGTGTCTGACTCTTTGCGACCCCATGGACACCAGGCTCCTCCGTCCATGGGATTTTCTAGGCAAGAGTACTGGAGTGGGTTGCCATTTCCTTCTCCATTTAAGGAGGTAAGTACTCCTCAAATTATAGTAATAAAAACATACATGAACATTTAAAAGCGATGGTAGAAATAAAAGAGCAGAAACAGGATGAAGAGAAGGCGTGGGTGGGAGTGGGCCAGGAACACTGCATTACTCCTCAGAAGTGCTGACACTTTCTGTTTGGGGCCTGTTGCTTAGAGACATTCCACAACTGGGGCGTCTTTCCTACTGGATTCAGGCTTGTTCAGAAACCTCATGAGACCAACGGCTTCTACTATTTTAATATATGGGTCAGTGGAAAACGGTTGGAAATCTGGTAGCTGGTTAAAATTTCACAGGCCAGGCCCTGTTTGCATAGACACATTTATACTTGAGTTGATGCTCAAATAAATTACACTGAGAAGTGGTGGAAAGTTTGTCAGAAAAAAGTTTTGGAGGGCGGGAGGTAGTCTCAGAGACATGTTGCTGGGTGGGCGGGCCACTGGAAGACCACCGGCCCGCGCGCCCTCCCCCGCCAGACGCAGCCTCGGGTCTCGGGACCCCAGCTGTCTCCCTGCTGTGACAGAGATCATGACAGAAGCCCTGCAGCGTGTGTTTAGTTTCCAAGAAAACTTGCCCCCAGCTTGAAAACTCCAGACGGACGCAGGGTGAGATCCCCAGCTTGTCCTGAAGAGCCAGGAGTCCTGGCCACTGGGGGCTGGCATGCCTGCAGGGCAGAGGCCCCTTTGGCCCCCGGGTCCCACCTCGCCTAAACCACACGGGACTGTAGAAATGAGTGTGAGAGACCATTTTGGAGAAGGGCAGTGCCAGAAGCGGGGCGGCATGTGGGAACCCCAGACGTCTGGGAGGTTTGTGCGTGGAGGTGGGCGTTCATATGGACACACAAGCACAGGCACACACGCACGTGTGTGTGTTCATGTCTACGTGTGTGTGTGTGATTCTGTCACTGGTCTGTCTATCTGTCCGTCTGTCCCACAGGTATAACTGATATACCTGGAGCAGCCGGGGAGCCTGGGCTCTGGTGTGTGGCCCCCTTGGGGGGAGCAGAGCAGAGACAGATCTCCTTAACCCGCTGGTGGGCCAGATGGAACCTCTGGGGAAGAGAGGACAGGGCCAGTCCCCAGCAGCTGGGCCTTGGCCCGAAATCCTTCAGGGCTCCAGAGAGCCATGGATTCCTCCATCAGCACCTCCAGAGGGGAAGCAGCCTGGTAAAGATTCTATAGAACTGGCTTCTGAGAACTATGCACTATGTTTCATTAAACAGTAAGTTGATTAATATAACATAATATATTTAAATATATTCAACTGTATAGTATAATTAGGTTATATATATTCTATTGTGCGTTAATGTGTATAAAACATAGCATAATATAATCGTCAATCACTTATATTCTGATTTTTCCCAAAAGATATTGAAAGGATATTCCTTGTTGTGCACACACATACCCTTCTATAGAAAGTATATAAAATAAGAGAAAAGGCCAGATCAGCTGGAAAAAAGGGTTATGAGATAAAGATTGGGAGAGGTAAGTTTCTTTTCAAAATTAGTTATAGAAGGAAGTGACCGCATAGCTTCTGAGACAAAATTCTTGAAATGTGAGTCTGTAGCAAAGGATCTCAGGGATGCCGTTCTGTGGCTGGGCTCTGAAGATGCTGGGAACACGGTAAAGAAGGCTTTCGATGGGGTCAGGCTGATGGAGTCCAGGAAGGTGGCTTCTGCCCCTTGGATCTGAGGTGACGGTGGGCCTCAGAGTGGAGAGGGAGCCACGTTTCTGTCACCCTTCAGAGAAAGTGAAACCGAGAGTGTTAGTTGTTCATTCCTGTCTGACTCTTTGCGACCCCGTGGACTGTAGCCCACCAGGCTCCTCTGTCCGTGGGATTCTCCAGGCAAGAATACTGGTGTGGGAAGCCAGGCCCTTTTCCAGGGGTTGAACATGAGTCTCCTAAGTTGCAGGCGGATTCATTATTGCCTGAGTCACCAAGAAGCCCACCCCTTGAGGGGACCTCTGAAATCATCTAATCTCAGGTAGCTTGCAAAATCAGGGAGGAAACAGCTTATTACAACACCATAAATCCCTTTTATCGATTGCATACTGAAAGTGAGCTTTAAAGACTTGTATACATTTCATCGCATTTTGCCATAACTCATAGCAAAATTAAGGGAATAACATACGTTAAGGTTTCACCGTTGACCTTGTTCGGTTTGGATCCAATAATTCTTTGCCTCAATGGACGTGAGTTTGGACAAACTCTGGGAAATAGTGAAGGACAGGGAAGACTGGTGCGCTGCAGTCCCTGGGGTCTCAGAGAGTCAGCAGACACGACTTAGCACCTGAACAGCAACAGCCTGCCTCTTCCTGATACATTTTGGCAAAACAACTTGCAGAAAAAAATTTCTCTTCCTAGCAGAACTGACAGGAAGATGGATCATTTCATAAGGGAAGAGCTGTGAGCTTTTGAGGAGGTGAGCTCTCTGTACCGTGGGGACTGTAATGAGGGGAGGTCCTCACTCAGCAGAAGAGCTGACGCCGAAAGTGATTCTTGAAGTTTCAAAGTTCTTTCTTCTGCTGGACTGCCGGCTCCTCTCTGACCAAGGGCGAGGGCAGCCCCAGGCAGGGTCGCAGAACCCCAGGCAGGGTCGCAGAAGGGCTCTGCCTGGAGGAGGGCTTCCCACCTTCTCTCTTCTTTCCTCTTTTCTTCCCTCCCTTTGCTAAGGCTGCTGTGGTATTTTTATTTAAATATCACCATTGCAGACCCAAAGCGTTTCATCATGCAGGTCAGTTCTAATCACTTTAGACATCTCTAACCCAAAGCAGAAATGTGTGACAGAAATAACCCAACGTATAGATTCATTTCGGGGGTCTTTTCCTGTGTTTTACTGTATATTAAGTTCTGCCAGGGCTGGAACCGTATCATCAGCTCCTAGCATCTGCTGTCAGATAGGAGATGCCTGGTAAATCCTTAAGGATTAACAATACAGCGTTCAGATGCACTCGCCTGAAAGTCCTGCTTTCTGGGATTCCTTCTGTGGATGATCTCAGTGGCTCTGGTGTCTGGAGGTGGTGCCAGGTCTCCTCACCCCTTCTGAGGGTTTGGGGAGGGCAGGACACACCCACCTTGGGATGGGAATCCAGCCTTCTTGGGAGGGAAACAGCGCCCACCTTGGTCCAGCAGATACAGCCTCTCGGGGTCCTAACAGGATGAGGGAGGGTGGTGAGGAGGCTTCTAGAAGACAGTCTGAGGTCGTTGGAAAAGACCCTGATGCTGGAAAGCCTGACAGGAGGGGAAGAGGGCAGCAGAGGGTGAGAGGGTTGGATGGCATCACTGACATAATGGGCATGAATTTGAGCAAGCTCCAGGAGACAGTGAAGGACAGGGTGGCCTGGCGTGCTGCAGTCCANTCTAGAAGACAGTCTGAGGTCGTTGGAAAAGACCCTGATGCTGGAAAGCCTGACAGGAGGGGAAGAGGGCAGCAGAGGGTGAGAGGGTTGGATGGCATCACTGACATAATGGGCATGAATTTGAGCAAGCTCCAGGAGACAGTGAAGGACAGGGTGGCCTGGCGTGCTGCAGTCCACGGGGCCAAAGAGAGTCAGACTGAATACCAACAAGCACCACGGTCTTTGGAGTCACCGTTAGGTTCTAACGGCCTGATGGAGATGACTGTTCAAGCTTGGTCCCCCTACAGGGCTCCATTCATTACTTCCTGGGTGATGTGGGGACAGAATGCGTGAGGACAGACAGACAGGGGGCTGGGAACATCCACAGGTGCCATGAGAGTCTTCAAGTGCAGCTGTTGCAGAGACCAGTACTCGAGAACGCCAGCACCACACTCGGAGAGTTGGAGAACTCAGGTTTATGATGCCGGCAGGCCCAGAGGAGTTACCACTCCAAGCTCTGAGCCCTAGACAAAGGGTCTGTAGAGTTGCCATACACGGACAGGCATGATTAGGTGGGTTTGTGGGTTTGCAGGGGCTGGGTGATTGCAAAGAGCAGGACAAGGGTGAGTGACATAAGCTCCAGTTCCTAGTACTATGAGTCCCCGCTTTCTGAGACTGACATGATCCAGACTTTGCAAGGAGCAAGCTGAGTCACAGAGGAAGAAGGAGCAGGAGGTTATGTACAATTTTAACTTCTCTTCACAGCCAGGACAGCAGCACGGCTGTCCTGGGCGCCGTGAGTCACTCACCCCAGGTCCAGCTCATCCGAAGAGCTGCCCCTCCCTCACGTTCCTGCCTTGCAGGAACGCTCGTAGTTCTGGGCACCCGCCACGCAGCTCAGGGCTCCCCCTCTGCTGTCACTGTCCCTTTTCCCTGGGATGCCTTCTCCCTGCTGTCTCCACACTCAGAAAACTCCTATACATCCTTCCAGACGAGGTTTGGGCATCCTCTCCAGGAGAGCTTTCCTGACCCTGCCACCTGGGGTGCTCAGGGATGCAGGTCCCAGAAATGACTGAAGTAGGGGTGGCGAGTGGCACTGGTGGGGAGCTAGGCTTTGTAAATAAGTTCCAGGTGATTCCGAGATGCAGCCCGGCTTCTAATCACTGCTCTGCTCCAAGTGTCGAAAGTGAAATTCGCTCTGTTGTATCCGACTCTTTGCGATCCCATGAACTACAACCCACCAGGTTCCTCTGTCTACGGAATGTTCCAGGCAAGAATACTGGGGTGGGTTGCCATGCCCTTCTCCAGGGGATCTTCCAGACTCAGGGTTCACACCTGGATCTTGTGCATTGCAGGCAGGTTCTTTACCATCTGAGCCACTGGGCAGCCCAGTTGCTCGCAAAGGCCATGCTATTTATCTGCTTATTTGGGGGGTAAGCTTCATTAGTTCTTCAAACTTTCTTCCTGGAAATGAACTTTCAACCTCGGATGCTGGATAAGACACTGCCGAATGAAAATGCCAGGCTTGAAAAATCGGTGCCTGGCTGGTTTGACTGTGATGTTCTTGGGGAGGTGAATGGGTGGGTCTCAGGTGCCTGCCTCGTGGCTCAGAGCAGCTGCTACACGATTCATCGTGAGCAATGGACACCACAAGGGTTTTCTCCAGCAGGGAGTGTCCCACCCTTGGGCATGTTAATGTACACACACAGCCTGCACAATACCCTTGTGGACAAGTATTCCCCACCCCTACCTACAGAGGAGGACCTGAGACTTGAGAAGAGCAGAGTCTGGCTCTAGGTGACTTGGTCCAGCTGGGATTTGGTGCAGACATTCTGGAACATAGCTGGCTCAGGTCTGACTTCTGGAAGCAGAGGCTGAGATGTATTCTCCCCCGAGTGACTGACCGAGGGGCGCCCCTGGGGACATGGGCAGGTCTGGAGGATGGGAGCAGGGAAGAAAGGGAAGCCGGGGAGAAAGGGGAGAAAGGGAAGCCGTGTGCAGCCATGCGGGCTCTCACTGTGGCTCTGGGGCACACGTGGAATCTGTCTCGCACCATTTGCACTCCCACCTCGGCCAGTCTTGTGTTTTGGGCCTCGCTTAGGAGCGGGGACGGTGGGGGCACAACTTCCTGGCACTTCTGGAGAGGTGGCTCCCATTAATCAAGGACAATCCTACAGGGAAGGCTCCAGGGGCACGAGAGCCTTTCTCAGCCACACCTGCAGCTGTTTGGGGCTGGGCTCCCCTGACGTGACAAGGGGTCCTAGGGGCTGGACAGGGAGCCCCAGGTGGCAGTAAGGGCCCTACCCCTAAACAGGGTGCAGAAGTGTCATCCGCCCCACCAGGTCCAAGCCTGGTCCGTGCAGTTCTTGAGAGTGGCGTGCTTCTGGGGTCTTCCCTGGGCTCACGCATCCTGAGCGTGGCAGCCATCAGTAGGTCTGATCCCCGGGCATCTCTTTACTGCTGCCGGGGGGCATCCATCCCTGGAGGGAATAAGGAGGTGACAAAAGGATGTCCTGAGGTTGTTTAGGCCCTTCCTCTGTGTGAGGCCTACTTGGTCTGAGCTTTGTGTCTGTAGCCCTTGGCAGGTCCTGGCATGAGCAAGCCCTTGGGAACAGCTTGCTGGTATGAGCGAATGAATGAATGACTAGATGAGTGAGTGAATGAGTGAATAAGTTGGTTGTGAGTGAATGAGTCAGAGAATGAATAAGTGAATAAATGAGTGAATGAATGAATGACTATAATGAATGGAGTGAATGAATGAGTGAGTGAATAATAGTGAATGAGTGAATGATAGTGAATGAATGAGTGAATGATAGTGAATGAATGAGTGATTGAGCGAATGATGGTGAATGAGTGAGTGAGTGAATGAGTGAGTGAATGAATGAGTGAGTGAGTGAGTGTATGGATGGGTGAATGAAGCAATGAAGCCTCCAGCCTCATTGCTATCAGGTTCCAGCCAGGAGGCTGTGGGGGAGACAAGGTCTTGCTTTCCACCCCTTCTCAGCCTCTGGGCAGGACTGCAGCCCACTGCCCATCCCCCTGCCCGCCCCCCGCCCCCACCCCGCCACTCTCAGAACTTGGCTGGCAGATTTCACGTGTGTCAGTGTCTTTTCAAGTGTTCCCTGTGCTTCCTCAGGATGCTCTGCCGCTGGGGGTGAGGAGTGATGGGGAGCTTTGGCATGCTGAGGGCTCAGGGCTGCAGGGGTGAGGCGAGGCGAGGGCGGGGTGGAGACCCGCGGGCACGGCCATGGTTACCGTTTACAGCGGCCAGGCTGCAGCAGCCAGTGGAAAAAGGACTTCACCGGTGCCTGTAAACCGTGAATCAGGGGCCGCCCTTTCTCGCGGCTTCCTCGGTGAGTGTCCCAGTCATTCTGCCTCTGCAGGGAGGGCTGAGGGGCACCGAGAAGGGTGTGCTCCTGCCACCCTTCCTACGGCTGGCTGCCGGGCAGTCTGTCTGCTCCGCCCGAGATGCCTCATCGAGCCCAGCCCGCCGGCCCCTCCCGGTCCGTGGCTGTGGTGGGCGGGCTGGAGCGGAGCTGGCCCTCTTTTGCCAACCTCCACCCTTACTCACTGCCCAGTCATCTTCCGCTGTCTGCACCCACCTGCTGATCGCCTCCCGGTCCTGGGTGGGGGCAGGGAGCCCACCCTCCTCCCTGCGATCCTCCCATCTCCACCCACCCTCCTCTCAAAGGGTGCCTGGCTTTCCCCTCTCTCAGCTGGCAGCAAGGTGCTGGATGTGGAGGGTGGGCTGCCTGGGTCCAGAGCACAGAAGTGACCCCCCGGCAGCCCCAGGTCTGAAACGGCAAAGCTTCTTACTTGTTACCTGTAAGAAGCTACTTGTTAGTTGCTAGAACATCCCACGGTGAAATGCTTTCACTTAACTCCTCTCAACCACACTCCACAACAACCCTGTCGGACCAGAAAGATTTTACCAGAGAGAAAACTGGAGCTCGGCTGGAGTAACTGGTTCAGGTCCCACAGCCCGTCGGTGCAGAGCTGTCTGCACTGCAAGCCCCCTGGGCAAGCCAGACATGCCCCCACCCTGCGCTCTGCCCCTGCTTGTCTGTGCGCAGGATGTGATGGTCTGTTCTGTTCTATTCTCCCCCACCTCCCCCCAGCCTCCAGCTCTAAGCAACCACTAATATTCTTGTTTCGGTCGATTCTCCTATTTGGACAACCGGTATAAATGGAATTACACAGTATGTGGCCTTGTGTGACTGGCTTCTTTCCCTTAGTGTAATCGTTTCAGGGTTAATACAGACTGTGGCATTTCTCAGTACCCCATTCTTTTTAATTCTGGATAATACTCCAGTGTATCCATATGGCACATTTTCTCCGTCCACTCATCCGCAGGTGGACAGCTGTGTTCTCCCCACTCTTGGATACTCTGAATGCTGCTACCTATGACACTCTATACACGTTGTGGGTGTGGGTCTGTGTGTTTTCCTTCTCTGGTCTATACTTAGGAGTGGAATTGCTCCCTTCTATGGCAACTCTATGTTTACCCTTTTGAGGAACTGCCAAGCTGTTTGCTCAAGTGTTCACCAAACTGATGGACTTTCACACCCCCACCAGCAGCGTGTGAGGATCCCGCTTTCCTCATAGTCTCACATCTGCCCCGGCAGATGTGAAGTGGTATCTCGTTGCGGTTTTGACTTGCATTTCCCTGAAGGCTGTGATGTTGGGCGTCTTTTTATATACTTACTGGGCCTTTGTGTATCTTCTTTGGAGAAATGCCTGTGAAGATACTTTACCCGTTTGAAAATACTGGATTGTCTTTTTATTAATGAATTGTAAGAGCTCATTATACATTCTAGGTGCAAATTCCTTACCAGACAAATGACTTGCGAATACTTTCTCCCATTCTGTCTTTTGACTTTCTTGAAGATAGCTTTTGAAGCACAATAATTAAAAATTTTGATGAATTCAGCTTTTCCATTTTTCCCTTTGAATCCTTGTTCTTTTGGTTATATCTAAGGAACAACTACCTAATCCAAAGCCATGAAGATTTAGCCCTAGTTTTTTTTTTAATCATTATAGCATTTAGATTCATTTTGAGTTAATTTTTATATATGATGTAGATGATGTAAGATAGGGATCAAGTTGAATTCTTTTGAATGTGGATATTCAGTTGTCCTAATGCCAATGATTGAAAAGACTATTCTTTCTCTTTGGAGTTATTTTGGCGCCTTTGTTGAAAATCAATCGAACATGAATTAAGGGTGGATTTTGGACCCCATTCTATCCCATTTATCTTTCTGTCTACCCTTATGCAAGCCTCATGCCTTCTTGACTACTGTTGCTTTGTATCAATAGGAAGCTTTAAAAGCGGAAAGAGTGAATCCTCCAGCTTTATCCTTCCCTTTCAAGCTGGTTTTGGCTACTCCGGGTCCCTTGAAAATTTATATGAATTTTAGAAGCAGCTTGTCAATTTCTACGAAGAAGTTGTTAGGCCCTGAATGGCCTAATCACGGGAGATGTCGCTTCACAGATCACCAAGACCCGAATTCGATGCAAACAGCAAGAGGATTTATTGAACCGGCGCGCCAGGGTTCGATCANTCTTTTCTCCATCTTAATTTTCCCACTATACTGTTATTTCCTAATTTAATCTTATATCTGTAAATAAATAAGTTTTTCCTCGCCGACGCCATCCCCGCTTCGAATTCCCTGGCCCCGCCGGGGCTGGACCCCGGCAGTTACTGATAGTGACATTCAGGTTCCCGGTATCTTTACTACTTGACTGATGTAATAATCCCTGAGAGAGGGCAGTTGGAGCCTCCGAGGAGACCTGTTCGCCCCTCCCTGCAGCTCCGTCAGGTTTTGCCTGGCGTGTTTCGATGCGCTGGTGTCAGTGCGTACGTGTTAAGGACTGTTACCTCTTCCTGGAGCAACGACTCCTTGTCATTAGGCAATGCCCCTCTTTACTCCTGATCATTGTACTTGCTCTAAAGTCTGCTTTGCCTGAAAGTAATATCGCTACTCCAACTTTCTCTTGATAAATGTTAGCAAGGTGTGTCTTTCTCCTATTACAGTCTATCTATCTCAGTCTTTCAATGTAAACTGGGGTTCTTGTAGAAAATATGCCGGTGGGTCTTTTTAAGCGATATCCCCTCTGACAGTCTCCGTCTTTACTTGGCGCATCAAGACTATTGCCGTCCTAAGTGACCACTAATGTAGCTGGATCAGTATCTCCCATGTTTGTAACTGCTTCCTACTTATTGCCCTTGGTCTTTATTTCTCTTCTCCCTCCGCCCCACCCTTTTTATTCATTCTCTGGTTTTCACTGAGAATTTTATATGATTTAATTTACTTTCCTCCCTTGAAGTGAAGTGAAGTTGCTCAGTCGTGTCCGACTCTTTGCGACCCCACGGACTGTAGCCTACCAAGCTCCTCCGTCCATGGGATTTTCCAGGCAAGGGTACTGGAGTGGGGTGCCATCGCCTTCTCCAGGGGATCTTCCCGACCCAGGGATTGAACCCAGGTCTCCCACATTGCAGGCAGAGGCTTTACTGTCTGAGCTACCAGGGATATCATTATACATTTAAAAAGGTACTTAATGGCTTTTCTAGAGTTCACTATACACATTTACAAATAACTAGAGTCCACTTTCAAGCGATACTCTGTCGTTTCACAGACAGTGAAGATATCTCACAACAGAGTGTTCCCACTTTCTCTCCTCCATCCCTTATAACATTGCTGTTATTTAATTCATATCCATAAGCTATAATCACCGAATATGTTGCTTTTATTATTACTTTGAGCAGTTAACAATTATATCAATTAAGAATGAGAAAAATTGTTTTGCTTTGCTTGTACATTTAATGTTGCTCTGGTGATCTTCCTTCCTTTATGAATATATATGTTTTTGATATCCCTGCCTTCTTAAACCCAAGGGATAATCACTGGCTGGTACGAGAGGAGCAGTTAAGAAAGTCAGGGTGCATTACCGTATGTGAAACAGACAGTTAATGGAAGCCGCTGTGTAACACAGGGGGTCAGCTGGTGCCCTGTGATGACCTGGAGGGGAGGGCGAGGTGGGGGTGGGAGAGAGGCTCAAAAGGGAGGGGACATACGTCTCTTTACGGCTGGTTCGTGATGTTGTACAGCAGAAGCCACTACCACACTGTAAACAATTATCCTCCAATTAAAAAGCAAAAAAAGCAGGTGCCATGGAGACAGGAGTCGGGAGAGCAGCCGGAGCTGACACAGCAGAACTTGCGAGCTTCCGGGGGCCGTGGGGCCAGGCTTGCCTCCTGGGGTGCTTCTGTCCTGGGACTTGGGTGAATTTCGGGTGCTGACAGCCCCCAGAGTCCAGGGGAGCTATTCAGCAGTTTATGCTGACAGTTCTCACCCAGTGTGGGGCAAACTCACAGTTGTTTTGGGCTAATGGAAGAAGAGAGTTTTGCCCCCATCCCTGTACTTACTCCACTTTTAATTTGTGTACATCACACTTGGGCTACCTACACGCTCATTATCTTGAATAATTGTGACCCCGAGTAGTTTGTCTTAAAAGCTGTATCAAAACGTCAAATGCCTTAATTTTGGGTAGGAACGCAGGGCTAGAAAGCTAAGAAGGAAGGCAGAGGAAATTCTTCTTTCCCTCTGAGGGTTGTGACTCAGTCACTGAGGTGTGGATGACTCAACACCTAAGTTGGGAAAAACCAGGGTAGAGTTTCGTGAAAGAAAAATCTCATCACAGTGTATCTTCTGACAAAGATTTAAACAGGGAAAAGCTGTCTCCATTTGGAGGCTAAAGACAGGCAGAATAGAGAAAAGCTCAGTGTTCTTTGCAGGAAGCTCGCGGTGAAGGGTGAGAGAATGTAGCAGCCCACAGGGAGGCCTGCAGGAAAACGAGAAGACCATCAAGACGGACGCTGTGACTTGCAGGGCTGGGGAACGGGGAGGCCGAGTCCCCGGTCCAGCTCTGCAGCCAGGTCTNAATAGAGAAAAGCTCAGTGTTCTTTGCAGGAAGCTCGCGGTGAAGGGTGAGAGAATGTAGCAGCCCACAGGGAGGCCTGCAGGAAAACGAGAAGACCATCAAGACGGACGCTGTGACTTGCAGGGCTGGGGAACGGGGAGGCCGAGTCCCCGGTCCAGCTCTGCAGCCAGGTCTTCCCATGGCCTGACAAGTCTGCTCCTGCCTCAGTTTCCTCATCAGTAAAATAATCTGTATTAGATGCTTTTTCAGGAGGTCTTCCATTCTCGCTCCCCTAGTTCTATGGACGGACCCGTTTCACAAAAAAATGCATTTCTCTAGGCGTGGTGGTGCTGGGTCTTCGTTGCCAGGGGCTTCCTCTAGGTGGGGGAGGGGGCTCCTCTTGGTTGTGCTTCCCAGGCTTCTCACTGCGGGGGCTCCTCTTTTTGCAGAGCTCAGGCTCAAGGGGTTCCGTAGTTGTGGCATGTGGGCTCAGTAGTTATGGCGCCTGGGCTTTTAGTTGTCCATAGCTTGTGGGGCCTTCCCAGGCCAGGGATCAAACCTGCAGGCAGATTCTTTGCCGCTGAGCCACCAGGGAAGCCTTTGGACTGACCCATTTTGACATGAGGTGAGGTTTTTTCCTTTTTTTGTTGAACAGACTCTTGGGATTAGACTGAAGAGCGAGTTGAGAGCAAGGATTTGTCTCCTTTGCTGACCAACAACATTCAATTAAATTGCGAGAAGTGGTTTTGCTTGGCAGTGCATTTGTTTGCATGCTAGGAATTGAGGAAGCCTGATTTTCTGCCAGCTCCACTGCAGAACTAATCTCAGCAGACATCAAGATGTTTTAAGAGGAGGGTGAAGTAAGAAGTTTTGAGAAAAAGCTATGAACGGAGGAAGAAGCAAAATGAGGGGCTGGGGTTGTGGGACTTTGTCTGAGCTTATCTGACCCCCATGCATCTTTAGAACTAAACTCTGAGTCCAAGTGATGTCTTTCTTCATCTCCCTCCTTGGAAGAATGTGCAGGGACCAATTAACTGCTTGGGTTCAAATTTCTGCCCTGCCATTGATTAAGAAGGGTGAACTTGGGCAAATGTCTTAATGGTTCCAAGCTTCAGTTTTCTCATCTGTAGATGACAATTATGACAGTAACATCTTATGGGGTCTTGGTGAGGTTAGGGTGGCCAGAGCACGTGATGCCCTTGGCATTAGGTCTGCCTGATGCTGGCCATTATCACCTGAGGATGCAGGCCTCCCTGCAAGTCACTCAGACCATACGGCAGACGAGGTTCCCCGACCTTGGGCTCCACTGTTCAGAGCCTATGCCTCCCAACAGAAACCCAAGAGCTAAGCATATGGTGATGAACCAGGCCAAGGACATAAAACTGGACATATTTAAGGCAAAGAGAAGGCACAGACTGTCTTCCGCCATCTTTGCAGTGCGTAGTGGTTGCAATCAGACTTCTACGCTGGTCTATTAGTCAGCTCCGCTGTGAAAACAAACAGTCCCTAAATCTCACGGCTTCTAACACTGAATGCTCATCTTTTCATCATGTTGCACAAAGTGGCTATGGGTTGGCTCTAAAAGTTCTAGTCCCTGCGTCCTCTGGCTTGGAGAAGCAGCCCCTGTCTTGGACACGCTGGTTTGTAGCAGATGGAGACACAGTCACAGGACTGTAGAAACTGGGAGGCATGTCTTCCGTATCGTGTTCTCACACACTCCACTGCCCTGAGCAAGTCACTCGGTCTAGCTTGACAGTGGGATGAGAATTAGAATCTGCACAGCCTCTTGCTTCTCCAGGGGATCATCCCAACCCAGGGATGGAACCCAGGTCTCCCGTGTTGCAGGCGGATTCTTTACCAGCTGAGCCACCAGGGAAGCTCATGCACAAAGCTGGATGCTGTAAATCAATAACCTTTGGAGGGAATGCATAATCTTCTGGAGGAAGAGGATGGATATCAGGGGAACAATAATATACTCTACCACGCCCAGCACACTTTCCTCTTTTTCTTGTAAACAAGGGAAAAGCAGAGAGTACTGGGAATTTCAGATAGACTTTGCATGGTGGAGCGGCTTATTCATTAGATGGAATCCTTACATCAATGCAGTGCCTACTGCTTGCTAAGTGTTTGCTGAATTAAAGAAAGACACAACACAGAAGTAGCTGAGAGGATCACGTCGCGTTCTTTAACAGCCGTTGTATGTGTGCTATTTCAAACATTTTGAAACACAGAAGCTACAGTGAATTTCACTGACAAGACAAGGTACATTTGGGGAACATCTTTAAAAATTATCTTTTGACCTTATTTTCTAAGCAGGAAAAATTCCTTGGAACACAGAGATGGCAGTTCATTTAGAATTAATGGAAACCAGATATTTATAGCAAAGTTTAGAAGGATTCGGAACCCTTCCCTAAATAAGCTTTTTGTCTTAGAAGAAACATTAAAAGCACTTTTTGAAGGCAAAATGGTATGGCACGGCTAAAACGTCTCAGTCCATGTAAATCTCAGACACGACTTGTAAACAGCACTGTTCTTGGCATGCAACCATGCTCCATACGGAGTGTTCCATGCCACGCCATAAACCTCCCCTTCGGATCACCAAGGCGGAGGTTTGCTACTGGTTTGTGAAGAGACTGGACTCTGCTTGAGAAAACAGAATCTGTTTTAATCATGACAGAGACTCAGTTGTAGAAAAATAGATGAGAGAAAGCTTTAGATGAACGTTCCCCTTGCTCCTGGCTCCTATAGTGCAAATCCTTAATGCTGAGACATCAAGGCTCAGTGAAATGTTCTTTGGTTAAGTTACCAGTTAATACAATAACCTGCTGACGCTGTGTTGAAGGGTGCTGAGATTTGGATTTTAAGAAAGCACGTCAACACTTCTTTTCTCCAACGATGCAAGTGTGTATATCCATTTATGCCTCAAAGTTTTAAAATTTGAGCCAAAAAATCCACTTCTCCAAATCAAAAAGTAGCACCTGGGGACACAGGAACTTGATGCTGTTGGGAACCCCTCTCAGAGTTTTCTGTCCTTTAATCATCTTCAGAAACTCTGGACACCAAGTATTAAGCCCACAGCTAAGCTATTTGATTTTATTCCTGATTTTGTTTTTCTTTCTTTTTTAAAAAGGGACAATTAAAAAAATAAACCAAACCCAGAAACTCTCTGTCCTACCCTTTTTGAAATCATCTGAACTCGTTTCCTTTTTTTTTTGGATATTTGTCTCCGTCTACGTGAAATACTTTTACTGTTATTCTCAGCTTTTTCAGCCACAGAGATCTTCTGACTTCCTTCTATGAAAATGAGTACTCTGCCTTCTTATAGCCACCATTTCCCTCTTCCTACTGATAACTTTATCATGTGTTTTGCTTAAACAGTGCTTCCGTGTTTACATTTTTAGCAGAATTACTAATGACCTCTTCTTTGCTGTGCTAGTCTCAATCAGTTCAGTCGCTCAGTCGTGTCCGACTCTCCGCGACCCCATGAATCGCAGCACGCCAGGCCTCCCTGTCCATCACCATCTCCCGGAGTTCACTCAGACTCACGCCCATCGAGTCAGTGATGCCATGCAGCCATCTCACCCTCCGTCGTCCCCTTCTCCTCCTGCCCCTGATCCCTCCCAGCTAGTCTCTGTGCCTTTGCATGTTTCTTCCCCAAGCCGCTTTCGACAGTCACCAACGTGGATCTAGTATCTAGCTCCTGAGAACCCCCCTTTTGGGCTCCTGCCCCTCTTGCTTTGGTCCTGGCTCGTTGACTGCCAGGCTGGCTGGACAGGCGGTTGTTGTGTATCATCTACCTGCTTCCCAAGTGGCACTGGTGGTAAAGAACCTGCCTGCAGTGCAGGAGACTAAGAGACACGGGATCGATCCCTGGGTCAGGAAGATCCCCTGGAGGAAGGCGTGGTAACCCACTCCAGTCTTCTTGCCCAGGGAATCCCATGCCCAGAGGAGCCTGGCGGGCTATGGTCCACGGGGTCGCAAAGAGTCGGAGACGACCAGGCACACATACCTGGAAATGGCCTTTTCCCGCGTCTCCTGTTAGAGTCCTGTCTCTCAGGGCCCTTGCCGTCCACTTTCTGGTTTTCCTTGTCGTTTTGGTGGAGCACACCCTTTAGTAGCCTCCTGAGAAAAAGTACTGGAAAACGATTGTCTGAAACCTCGCCTAGTGGGGTCCTTACTCTGCCCTTTGTCATTGCTCAGCCTCTCACTCTGACTCTTTGCGACCTCATGGACTGCAGCACGCCAGGCCTCCCCATCCTTCACTGTCTCCTGGAGTTTCCTCAAACTCTTGTCCATTGAGTTGATGATGCCATCTGACCACCTCATCCTCTGTGGCCCCTTTGATTAATAGGTGGTTGGATGTGGCATTTTAGGGTGGAAATATTTATATTTAACAGACTTTTGAAGGCGTGGCTCCATGGTCTCCTAGGTTCCAGTACTACGTCTGAGAATGTCTGATAGTTCTTCTGTTTCCTAATTCTTTAAGCCTTCAATCCCCTTTTTCCCTTTTTGATTTTTTGTGGGTTTTTAGACTCTTCTCTTTGTTTGCAGTGCTTTGTGAAATGTGGCAGAAATCCCTCGTCATTCTTTGTTTCCTTTATTGTCCAGAAACTCAGACCCTCCAATTCTGGGATCTATTTATTTTTGTATTATTTATTTGCTAATTTCATCCCTATTGTTTTCTGTTCTTTCATTCTGTATTTCTGTTTCTCAGATTTTGGACCTCTTGGGTGAGCCTGTAATTTTCTTGTCTTTCCTGTTTTATTTTCTTCTGTCTTTTTGATTTTTGTCATACTGGCTGAGGGATTTCCTCTAGTTAATTGTCCAAAAATTCCTATTGAATTTTTTAGTTTTCCTAAATTTTTTTTTTTTGGCATATCACCACAATCAAGCTAATGAACACATCCATGACCTCACACAGTTCCTTTGTGTGTGTGTGTGTGTGTGTGTGTGTGTCTGTGTGGTGAGGACACTTAAGATCTGTTCTCTCAGCAAATTTCAAGTGTCTGAAACAGTGTTATTAACTAGTATTACCAGGTTGTGCATTAGAGCCCCCAGAACATATTTCTCTTATAACCGAATTCATGCCAGTGTCTCCCCGTCTCTCCCAGCACTCACTCTCTGGGCTTTCTTAGAATCCGCATCTGAGTTGCATTTGCTGTTATTTTTTACCTACTACTGATAAACGTGTTCTTATCCACTAAATATTCTCATTTAAGAAGCAGCATCCTTTTCTTGCTCCTTGGTTTCTCTCTCCATGAACTGCTATGAATATCCATCCTTACTCTGTAGAAAAGTTTTCTCTGCTTCCTACACTGTTTCTTTCTCCTGTAAGTTGAATTTAGTTCATCTGTGTTCAGGATGGGACTTGCTGAATGATGGTTTCCACAGTGGGCTGAAGATCTGCCTATTTTTCTACAGGGCCTCCTATGTATCAGAATCTTCTCAGCTTTTTCTCTTTATCCAGTGAGTTTTTCTTTGTGGAAGAAATTTCTGGTTTTCTGTGGGGAGAGTGTAATGGGTTGAACTGTCCTTCCCAAAAATGGTTTGTCCAAGTCCTAACCCCCTGGGCTTCAGAGGTGACCTTATTAGGAAACAGGGCTCAGTTCACTTCAGTCGCTCAGTTGTATCCGACTCTTTGTGACCCCCACGGACTACAGCGTGCCAGGCCTCCCTGTCCATCACCCACTCCCGGAGCTTGCTCAAACTCATGTCCATCGAGTCAGAGATGCCATCCAACCATCTCATCTTCCGTTGTCCCCTTTTCCTTCTGCCTTCAATCTTCCCCAGCAGCTGGGTCTTTTCTAATGAGTCAGCTCTTCCCATCAGATGGCCAAAGTATTAGAGTTTTAGCTTCAGCATCAGTCCTTCTAAAGAATATTCAGGACTGATTACTTTTAGGATGGCCTGGTTGGATCTCCTTGCAGTCCAAGGGACTCTCGAGTCTTCTCCAACACTACAGCCCCAAAGCATCAATTCTTCGATGCTCAGCTTTGACCTCATTAGGCAACAGGCCTGCTGCAGATGTAATTGGTGAAGATGAGGTCACAGAAGAGTAGGGGGACGCTGATCTGGTCTGACGAGTGTCCTTGTAAGAAGACAGAGGCATGCGGGGAGAAGCCTTGTGACGCGGAGACAGAGGTTGGGTGAGGAGTGCCTGGGGCACCATCAGCTGAAGGAAGAAAGGGGGTCCTCTCCCAGGGGTTTTGGAGGGTGCATGGCCCTGCTGACAGCTCGATTTTGCACTTTCAGCCTCCAGACCTGAGAGACGAGACATGTCTGTTGTTTCAGCCTCCTGTTTGTGGCACTCTGTCACAGAGTTCTAGGAAAGTATCCAGAGGGCATGTGCCAGCTGCTGCTTGCTGTGGGGGCCGGGGGCAGGAGAGGGACAGGATGGGACAGTGAGCTGGTGGGAGGGAAAGGGGGGCTGGAGGGGGCAGGGGATGGGGCGAGGGGAGGAGGGGGGAGGGGGAGAGGGCCAGAAGAGCACCCATCCTCTACAAAGTGGGTTCAGGAGGCAGGCTTTATTTANCTTGGTTGGACTCACAATCCTTCTTCTCTTGAAATAGTCGAGTTGCCTCTTGGGTTCTTACTTTAAGCCGAATTTGGAATCTCGCATCTCCCCTTTCCCGTGGGATGGAACTCCAGTCTCAAAACAAGCAAATCTATGAAGACAATCTCACAGGCAGATGCTTGCTGTGGGCTCTGAATGCGGGAACTCTGCAGGCAAGCAGAGAGCCCTCCAGAGTCTCTCCTCCCCTCCCTACCCTGGACTCTGTCTCTTCTAGGAATTTGATTTTTATCTTAAAGGCAGAAATGCCAGCTAACTTTTCTTCCTTGCTCAGTGTTTCCTATGCATCAGCAAATGCAGGATTTAATGCCCAGGTTTGTCTGCACACATCCAGACAAACGAAGGGCCCCTCCAGGCTGCTGTGATGGGACAGCCTCCTTGACTGTGTGCCCTGACCTGAGACCCTACCCCTGCCCACTCTCACCCAAGAAAGATGGGACTGTTTGTCTCTTTGGTGAATGCCCCAACTGGTGACAATGTGCTTTTCCTTTTATTTTAGGATTATTACACTCTTTTAAGGTCAGGACGTTAACTATGCAGAATTGAGATTCTTCCTTTCCCACGACGCTGTCTTCTCCGTGTCTGCCGGTCATTTCCCAAATCTATGGATTCCTGTTGAGACGAGGTCTTCGGTCTTGAGCAGTGTCCTGGGGCTGAAGAGTCGGGGTGCTGGCTGTGGTCCCCAGCAGGTCTTTCCAGTGTGGAGGCCCGCGAGGTGCCCCTTGACTTGTCAGGAGACCCTGAGCTCAGAGGGTGAAGCCCTGGAGCGCACATCTCGGAGCTGGAGGCTGTGGTCGCCACGGCGGGGGCTTCTGGCTCCCTTAGGCTCTGCTGGTGCCATCACTGCCTGTTACGGGATGCTGGTTGCTGTGGCAACCAACAGGGGATGGGCGTGGCAGTAGAGAACTGATCCAAGGGGATTACTGAGGACACCAAATGGAAAAGGGCTCAACTCACATGCACCTACAGAAGCTCATTCCTGTGCGCTGGTTGTGAATCATTCGACCCCTTGCTCCCAAGGCGTCTGTCAGGGTTATTTCTTAAGATTCTCATGAGCTCCCTGGGGCTCCATGTCAACTGTGATGCCAGTTACAATTTCAGGGTCACGCAAGTGGCGTCATGTACATATTCCTCCCCTCAGGATGGACTTAAATGAAAAGGAAGAGACGGCATTGGAGGAGGACACATTTCACGTTTCTTCTAAAAATGAAACTGAAACCCATTTAAGCGTAGACTTCCACAGGNTGTGATGCCAGTTACAATTTCAGGGTCACGCAAGTGGCGTCATGTACATATTCCTCCCCTCAGGATGGACTTAAATGAAAAGGAAGAGACGGCATTGGAGGAGGACACATTTCACGTTTCTTCTAAAAATGAAACTGAAACCCATTTAAGCGTAGACTTCCACAGGTATGGCTGAGACAGAGCAAGTCCTTGGAAGAGCCCGTGTCCCTGTGGGCTGGCTCTGTGTGTTCGCTAGTGCAGTGAAGTCTGCAAGGGGCAGAGAGACTGTATCAGAAAGAAGCGCCAAGAGAGAAGTGCAAGACAAACAACAGAGCCCGCATTCAAGGGAAGAGACTCACAGGCTGAGAGGCTACTAGACACAGAAAACTCTGTGCGCCACTGAGCCAGAGGCTGACGGCACACGTAGTACATCAGCAGTCCTGTTTGGGCGCAGCGCTATTCCCTTTCCCGTTTGGGCGCAGCGCTATTCCCTTTCCGTTCAGTCATATAAAATACATAAGCACAGGCTGCTGGAACTGCAGGAAGCTTCAGAGCTGATGTAATATCTGTACCAGTCGGGGTTTCAGGCAGGAGACAGAAACCGCTCTGCTTACTGTGAGCAGAAAGGGATCCATCACGGGGAATGATCAGGGTGGTCAGCGGTGTGAGCCGGGGCAGGGCCTCCGGGAGTAATTCCCAGGGCCGCCCAGCATGGCCTTCTGCTCCATTCTGGGAGGTGGGGAAGTAGGGTGCTGCACTGCGAAGCCCGAGTTTAGGGTCACGGCCTCAGTCTAGGCGTAAGGGAAAGAAGACGGGGCAGGGCAGTCTGCAGCCTACTCCACGCCATGCTGGACTTCGGGGTCTGGCTGTCGCTGCTGCCTTCACAGTTTGTGGGCTTGTGTCCCTCAGTTGTGTCTGACTCTGTGACCCCAAGGACTACATACAGCCCTCCAGGCCCCTCTGTCCATGGGATTTTCCTGGCAAGAACACTGCAGTGGGTTGCCATCCCCTTCTCCAGGGGATCGTTCTGACCAAGGGATCGACCCTGGGTCGCCCACACTGCATGCAGAGTCTTTACCGCTGAGTCATCAGGGAGCCTACTGCCTTCACTCCCTCCCTGTAACTCCCCCTCGGCACCCAGGAAGCTGGGGTCTCCCTTAGACCCACCACACCCATCCCAGCGCCTCCCGAAGAGGCAGCTTCCAGCAGCTGGGGATAATCCTCCAAGGAGGAAGCTGTGGCTAGGGCCTGGAAGGGTCTGGGAGGGGCTAGAGCCCCATTCTGTACTGGCCGCCAGGGAAAAGATCAGCCTAAGTAGCAGAGAAATCACTACCACCTCCCAACCCACCCCCACACCCCTGTCCCCAGTGTCCCTCCAGTGCATCCTCACCCGGAGCTCCAGCTACAGTGGAGCCTGGGAAACGGGTTACAAGTTTCTAACTTGTGCAGAAGGAGAAGGGAGGAGGTACCAGTGTTGGTTCAACACAGCAGTTACGGGGAAACCAGACTGTGAGATTCGGTGACTTCTGAGTTCCCTTGGGGGGCTGCCAGGCCTAGACCCAGGACCGCCGATGTTGTGGTCAGTGCTGACTTCTGGGATGGTTTTGTCTCGGAACCAGGTGGCAGGAGGAACTGGTCATTTCACCGAGAACCCCAGATCCCAGTGATTCAGTGAGAAAACCATAGGAGCCACAGTGCTCTCTCTGGTGAGCGCCTGGGAGGATGTGGGAGGTTTTCCACCAAAGGTTGCCAGCTTCCAGAAGTTTCTGTGACCACGGGCTCTGTTGGCAAGGGTCTAGATTGTCAATGATTAGTTACAGTTAAATATTACGGAGACCTGGTTCTGATTAAGCAGGGGTTTTAGTTTCTTTACCCTGGAGAAGGAAATGGCAACCCACTCCAGTACTCTTGCCTTGAAAATCCCATGGATGGAGGAGCTTGGTTCGGGCTACTATCCATGGGGCCGCAGAGAGTCGGGCACGACTGAGTGACTTCACTTCACTTTCGTTTCTTTAACGCTTGTTCTAAATGATGCATTGCTGTTGCCGTTTAAATAATGTTGATAGTCATTCCTAATACCAAGGAATGTATAGTCTGTGATTTTGAAAAGAAACAGCTGTACTGATGTTTGAAAAAAGGAACCACTGAATAGGGACCCAGAGGCCACACTTGTTCTGTAAACGTCTCTGAGGGGCGCTGCTTGGGACAGAAAGTTGTGAGCGAGTGTTCCCTTATCTGCAGCCCATGGCGTGCCTTGCAGAAGTGGCTCCTGCAGACCCGGCCAGTGAGGTGGCAGCACGTGCCCTGGCCCGTGGGTCTGAGTCCATGCCAGCCCCTCGGAGTGGGGCCGCTGGCGGGACACGCGCTCTCCTGTGTGGGAACGCCGACTGGCCACACGCCACGTGGGCTGTGCTGCTCCTCCTGCTCAGAGTCCCCGTTCATTTCTTCTCCCCCTGCGGGAGATGGGCCGGGAAGCCCCTCAGTCCAGCTCTTCGTCCCCATCCTGACATTCTTCCAGCATAGCCCCTGGGGTGCAGAGAAGGGGTGAGCCTTCTGGTGGGTGAGTAAGGGGGCCCCTGAGCTGCAGGAGGACAGTGGGCACCGTCTCTCCTGTACCATCTTCCCTTCCTCCCTAAATGCAGGAGATCGTCTGGAAAGGAGTTAATGATACCTTGACTCCCCAAACTTGCTCTGGAAGGATCTCCAAGTGAAAAGTATCCTTCAGATGTCTCACTTTCTCTTTTAAAAGATTGTTTATTGAGGTATGATTTAAAAAGTGTTAGTCTCAGGTGTAGAGCAAAGTGAATCTGATATATACACATACACATACCGCCACTCCTCTTTTTCTTTTTTGAAGGAAAAGAGTTCTTTAAAAAATTATTTTATTTTTAATTGGAGGATAATTGCTTTACAAGGTTGTGTTGGTTTCTGCCACGCGTCAACATGAATCAGCCTTAGCCATACACGTGTCCCCTCGCTCTTGAACTGCCTCCCCATTCCGCCCCTCTAGCTATGAGCTCCCTGAGTCAGACAGCAAATTCCCTTTGGCTATCTGTTTCACATGTGGTAATATGTCTGTTTCCAAGCGACTCTCTCAAATATCCCGCCCTCTCCCTCCCCCACAGGGTCCAAAATTCTGTTCTTCCTGTCTGCGTCTCCTTTGCTGCCCTGCAAGTGCGATCTTCAGTGCCGTCTTTCTAGATTCCACACACGTGAATTAATATACATTATTCGCTTTTCTCTTCCTGATTTGCTTCACTGTGTGTAAAAGGCTGTAGGTTCATCCATCTCATGAGAACTGACTCAAGTGTGTTCCTTTATACAGTCAAGTAATACCCCGTTGTGTATATGCGCCCCATCTTTATCCACTCATCTGTTGATGGGCATCTGGGTTGCTTCCTTGTTCTGGCTATAAATAGTGCTGCGACGAATACTGGCGTAGAGGTGTCCTTTTCAGCTATGCTTTTCTCAAGCTTTATGCGCGGTGGTGGGATTGCTGGGTGGCATCAGTTTTATTCTCAGTTTTTTAAAGGAATCTCCATACTGTTCTCCAGAGTCGCTGTATCAATTTGCATTCCCACCAACAGTGCAAGAGGGCTCCTTTCACTCTTTTTTTTTAGATTCTTTTCCCATACAGATCGTTACAGAGTGTTGGGAAGAGTTCCCTCTGCTATACAGTCGGTCCTCATTCTCTATTTTGTATATAATCGTGTGTGTATGTCAGTCCCAGTCTCCCAACTTATTGCCTCCACCTCCACTCCCTGCTAACAGTAAGTTTGTTTCTGCAGATGTCTCTTGATATTTCACGTGGCTTTTCAGCAGGATCGCGTGATGGGTGGGCAGTGAGAAGTTTAAGGCGTCCACAGCCAGAATTCTGATCTGAGCTCTGCTGCGAAGCCAGGTTCTTCCATCTGTCAAATGGGACCATAACCTCACTTAAGAAAACATGACCTATATCTAGTTCAGAGGATGGGGATGGTCTTGATGCAAGAGATAACACATATCAAAGCACTGTGAACTGTACCAGCTTTGCAGAAACACATGTTCTTTCTCAAGGGTCTTCCTGTAAATCTGAGCATGATAACCCTCTTGTTCCCCTTGTGTGTGTCCTGGGGTTGGGACCATTCGCTTCACAATCGGAATCATTATATACAGAACGACTGAAAAAAAAAAAAAAGATGTAGCCTTTTTTTCTTGCCTTTTCACTGGCAAACAGAGCTTTGGTTAGCCGAACGCCAAGGCAGTTTTAATGGCTGTTTTTTTAATATCTGAAAGGGGAGGTTATTAGGAGAAGTCTCAATTCAGAAACTTCAAGAAAGTGGGAGGGTGTGGTGAGGGTGGACGGGGGAGACTGCATTTCCTGTTTTCCTTTCAGATGGTGTTGGGAAACACTGCTGGAAAACCATGGAGACCCATGAAAAAAATTCCAGAATTCATTCTCCTTGCGGCCGCCGGGGGCCCAGCCCCAAAGGTGATGAGTAGAGGGGGTGGATTTGGGGTTTGCAGGCATCCAGCTCCGGGCTCGTGGGGTGAAGGCAGCCTTCTGAGGTGACATCAGCTCGTGGTCCAGGCCAGAAGCGACAGAGCAGGAGTCTGGTTTTCATTTACAGTGTTGGGGCAGGCCCGCTGGGGAGGGGGAGAGGAGGGGGCGGAGGAGGGAGGAGGAGGAGCTGGAGGGAGCCTTGACTGTATCCCTGGACCCTGTCCAGTTTGCAGCTCAGTCCTCCACCAAAGGCCGCTCAGTTCTCCCGCGCGCCAGCCTCCTGCGAAGACCACGAGAGCAGCTTCCCACCCGCCCAGGGTCCCCTCTCCCTGCCTGGGTCCCCCCTCTCCTGCAGAAGGGAAAGGAGACGCAGCCCGTGGGGGAAAACCATGCGTCAGAATCGCACATAATTGAATATCGAAGCCCAGGGACGCAGGCTTCTCCTAGTTTGCTCAGGGTAAGTGCCCCTTCGCTCCTGTTCCCCCAGTTTCGGGTTTGTGGCCAGAGGGAAGGGCTTCAAACCCCGCTGACCAAGTCTCGATGGCTCTCAGGTTCGCGCCCTGAGAGTCCCTTTTCGGTAGGAGCTGTGATCTCTGGAAGCTCCGGCTGATTTTTTCTCTCTCCGTGTGTGCCACCTGGGTCTCCCCTGGCGGGGCTGAGGGCTGGAGCTGCCCTGAGTCCTGCAGCGTGGTCTGTCCTGTCCCTCCTTCTCTGCTTTTCGGGCTCACGGTTTATTTTATTCGACGTTGCCTCCTCCTTCGAAAGCTCAGCTGGAATCTGAGAATCGGCTTTGTTTGCAGAGGTGCCTGTGCAGGGATCCCAGAGCCGGTTTGGGGAGACTCTCTCCGAGGCGGCCGGCGGTGGGGGGCTGGTTGAGCCCCTCTGTCACCTACCGGCAGACGGGGATGACTTTGCTGTCCGGGCAAGGGGCCGGTGGAGGCTTCCTCAGCTCTCACCATCAGGGCTCCATCTTTTCAGGAATCTGAAGTCACTGCTGGTGCCTTGGTCCCCTCTGGGGTTGCCTAAAGGAGCTGCCAGGGTCAGAGGAGGAGAAAGAATTTGGTGTTTGGGCAGCAGGCCGGGTGGATAAGGCAGGGCCCCTGGGGCCACGAGCTGGCCTGCATTGCCCAGATGTGTGGCGCGTGCCAAGCCCGGAGGCCCTGGGGCCTGTTCCCCGGCTGGGAGGGTGGGGCCCTGGTCCTCTCACCCAGGATGGAAAGTGTTCCCTGATAGTCACCAGTCTGCTCTGGGGACCTGTGTCAGGGGCTACTGTGTGCAGTGGGCTCCCTGGGAGGGCTCAGCGGAGTCCCGGGGGCTGGAAACAGAGATTGGCATTTCACAGCCAGCCCGAGGAGCGAGTTGAGAGGCTGGTCTGGACCCCAAGAACAAACTGCTCTAGACGCAGCGTCCTCCACCCAGTGGGGACTCGGAGGAGCTGGCCCTTGCCAGTCACTTCTCTTGCTGAACACAGCTAACTCTGTACGAGAACCACGGGGTCCCACAGCTACAAGGGTGCTCGGACCCCAAAGGGAGAGACAGTTCTCACTGGGGGATCCCCTATCTCTGTAACTTCAAAAAGCCGAACAGAAATGACTTTAAAATCAGGATTTTTTTTTGGTTCCTAAGCAAAATGTTATTGAAAACCAGCTGGTTGTTGGATGCTGTTGGAACTCCCGAGCTCTTTAGCTGGGCTAAAGAGAAAGGAAGAGGTTCTTGGTCGGGAGCGCTGAGGTGTGGTTCCCTGGCTTTAAAGATGTTCCCGGGCTCTGAGACGCTCAGTTACTTGCAGAGGCCGTGGCACCGGTAGGCGGCTCAGAGGGCAGTCCAGTCTTTACCATTTCAGGAAGGCAGACGGCCCAGCCGTGAAGGTCCCCGAACTAGCTTGCATGGCGATTTGAAATGTGCCATTTGATTCTGTTCTCCCAGAAGAGAATGCCCTCCTGTCAAGTTCTATGAAAAGTGATGGGGAAATTGGTATATGCTCCCCAGGGTTCTCCCAGCTAACAAGGAAAGGAGTGCCAGGCGAGAGAGCTGGTCCTCAGAACAGACCTGGGCTTTGCAACCAGAGCAGCTGAGCTGGCTTCCCGCATTCAGGCCACCTCTGGGGATGGGTCCCAGAGGGATGGGACCTGCATTCTGCTCCGTTCCTGTGTGGGCTTTGCTGAGGGTGAAGGCAGAGGGGTGGGAAGGTGAGGGGTGTTTGTAGGAATTCAAGATCTAGGAATGATCACGTGGTCTCGAGCTCTTCTTTGTTGAGGCAAGGGTTTTCCATTACCAGAAGGTGTATTTTTTTTTTTTTTTTCCTTTCTCCACTCACCGCAGTGAGAAAATCATTAAGAACATCCTGGGTGGAGAGGAGGCTNGTTTGCTCAGGGTAAGTGCCCCTTCGCTCCTGTTCCCCCAGTTTCGGGTTTGTGGCCAGAGGGAAGGGCTTCAAACCCCGCTGACCAAGTCTCGATGGCTCTCAGGTTCGCGCCCTGAGAGTCCCTTTTCGGTAGGAGCTGTGATCTCTGGAAGCTCCGGCTGATTTTTTCTCTCTCCGTGTGTGCCACCTGGGTCTCCCCTGGCGGGGCTGAGGGCTGGAGCTGCCCTGAGTCCTGCAGCGTGGTCTGTCCTGTCCCTCCTTCTCTGCTTTTCGGGCTCACGGTTTATTTTATTCGACGTTGCCTCCTCCTTCGAAAGCTCAGCTGGAATCTGAGAATCGGCTTTGTTTGCAGAGGTGCCTGTGCAGGGATCCCAGAGCCGGTTTGGGGAGACTCTCTCCGAGGCGGCCGGCGGTGGGGGGCTGGTTGAGCCCCTCTGTCACCTACCGGCAGACGGGGATGACTTTGCTGTCCGGGCAAGGGGCCGGTGGAGGCTTCCTCAGCTCTCACCATCAGGGCTCCATCTTTTCAGGAATCTGAAGTCACTGCTGGTGCCTTGGTCCCCTGTGGGGTTGCCTAAAGGAGCTGCCAGGGTCAGAGGAGGAGAAAGAATTTGGTGTTTGGGCAGCAGGCCGGGTGGATAAGGCAGGGCCCCTGGGGCCACGAGCTGGCCTGCATTGCCCAGATGTGTGGCGCGTGCCAAGCCCGGAGGCCCTGGGGCCTGTTCCCCGGCTGGGAGGGTGGGGCCCTGGTCCTCTCACCCAGGATGGAAAGTGTTCCCTGATAGTCACCAGTCTGCTCTGGGGACCTGTGTCAGGGGCTACTGTGTGCAGTGGGCTCCCTGGGAGGGCTCAGCGGAGTCCCGGGGGCTGGAAACAGAGATTGGCATTTCACAGCCAGCCCGAGGAGCGAGTTGAGAGGCTGGTCTGGACCCCAAGAACAAACTGCTCTAGACGCAGCGTCCTCCACCCAGTGGGGACTCGGAGGAGCTGGCCCTTGCCAGTCACTTCTCTTGCTGAACACAGCTAACTCTGTACGAGAACCACGGGGTCCCACAGCTACAAGGGTGCTCGGACCCCAAAGGGAGAGACAGTTCTCACTGGGGGATCCCCTATCTCTGTAACTTCAAAAAGCCGAACAGAAATGACTTTAAAATCAGGATTTTTTTTTGGTTCCTAAGCAAAATGTTATTGAAAACCAGCTGGTTGTTGGATGCTGTTGGAACTCCCGAGCTCTTTAGCTGGGCTAAAGAGAAAGGAAGAGGTTCTTGGTCGGGAGCGCTGAGGTGTGGTTCCCTGGCTTTAAAGATGTTCCCGGGCTCTGAGACGCTCAGTTACTTGCAGAGGCCGTGGCACCGGTAGGCGGCTCAGAGGGCAGTCCAGTCTTTACCATTTCAGGAAGGCAGACGGCCCAGCCGTGAAGGTCCCCGAACTAGCTTGCATGGCGATTTGAAATGTGCCATTTGATTCTGTTCTCCCAGAAGAGAATGCCCTCCTGTCAAGTTCTATGAAAAGTGATGGGGAAATTGGTATATGCTCCCCAGGGTTCTCCCAGCTAACAAGGAAAGGAGTGCCAGGCGAGAGAGCTGGTCCTCAGAACAGACCTGGGCTTTGCAACCAGAGCAGCTGAGCTGGCTTCCCGCATTCAGGCCACCTCTGGGGATGGGTCCCAGAGGGATGGGACCTGCATTCTGCTCCGTTCCTGTGTGGGCTTTGCTGAGGGTGAAGGCAGAGGGGTGGGAAGGTGAGGGGTGTTTGTAGGAATTCAAGATCTAGGAATGATCACGTGGTCTCGAGCTCTTCTTTGTTGAGGCAAGGGTTTTCCATTACCAGAAGGTATACATATATTTTTTCCTTTCTCCACTCACGGCAGTGAGAAAATCATTAAGAACATCCTGGGTGGAGAGGAGGCTTGGGGAAGAGTCTCATCACAGGGCGGTGAAGGTGGCTCTTCTTTTTTCAGTGGGGGAAATGGAGGGTGTGGCCACCCCCACCTTCCTGGGAGGTGACCGGGGAAGCCTCTAGAATGTTAGCCCTTGGCCCCCGGCTCTTCCAGCACTTGGGAGGGTGTGTGCCCCACCCCACCATGCTTGTGGCCCTTAGGGGGTGGGATATCTGGTGAATATCCAAACTGGGGGTCTTAAGGATGCTTTTGATGCCAGATAAGCACCTTTCTGAACAGGGACTGTTCTTATTTCTGCCCCCCCTTCATTTTCAAAGTGCAGAGGATTCACTGCTTCTGATTCTCTCTCCATAAGTGCCATCTGTGATTTTGTACCTTAGAACCTAATACTTCACTGATGTTAAAGTAGAAAGGAACCCCTCTGTTCAATGGACAATTGATGGCGGGTTTGTGGCTCCAAGGAGGCTCCCCATCTGACTTTGATTTTAAAGCCAGCTTGAAATCAGACCTCCTGCCTTTGGAAAGTTAGCAGAGTTTCGCCCTGGAGGCTTCATCCCTGCCCTCGCTCAACTGGCTAAAGTGGTCTTTGTCATTATCCAGTTTTATGTGAAATTCCACATTTAGGATTTAAAATCCACTGGGAGGTCCTGAATTCGCAGGAGGCTGTCTTGCCTGCATGTTAATCACTTTAGGCAAACGTTTCACTTGATAAGTCGTCCTTGTCAGTTTCCTTTTTGGAAGAACCCAGGGATCTGTTATCTCTTGGGGAAGAATTTTGGGCGGGTTCCCATCTGAAGGGGACTTTCTGTCCCAGCAGCCTTTCCACCAAGACCTACAGGAGTGAACTTTTCACGGTGTCTTTGCTGTGGACAGCAGGCCGTAACACCCACACCACTGCTACGTAAATAGCTGAAGACCCGAGGAGCTGGCATTAAAAAAAATCCCATTAGCAGCTCGCGCTAAGGAAAAGAAGGCTCAAAAATGATGCATGTTTCCAAGCAGGGAAGCTTGGAAAGGGTCCTGGTTCTTCAGACAGTCTTGGGCTGTCTTCATCCACTTTTCTAGATATGGATTCCCTCGTCCCAAAGATCTGGGAGATAATCCTACCCTTTTAAGAAAAATAAAAACACTTTTTGTCCCCTCTGAACCAGGGGTGGTGACCATCTGAAATTCAGGGAGCACTCACAGCACCCTGATTTACAAAGAGGAGCTCTTCTGGGGAATTTGAAAACGTAATTTTAATACCTTTTGGCCTCATCAGTCTGTTTCGGGAAAGACATGAAAAGGTGAGTTAGCGTCTGCTTCCTGGGAAAGCTTTTTCTGAATGTGCATTCTGCTTTCTGTCCTCTAGAGGGCGACACATCCCTCTGAGCTCTGCACGGCGCAGGGAGTCTGGGGGTCACAGGCAGTTTGTTGAGTTACATCTCAGCAGAGCTCGTTGGACCCACCTAGAGACTGTTTCAATACCTAGTTTAAAAAAAATGTGACTAATATCTGAAGTAAATGTATGGTTAGGATTTCACTATTTTCTTTTGAGGTGAACGGCTGCTTGCGGTGAAGCAGGCTGTGTTCCAAAGTACCTTCATGCAAGGGAGTTTTAACCAAGTAAGAACTTTAGAGGAAGCATGTTACTGATATCTACTGAGAAAGAGTTTAAAGTAACATGACGGTGTTTCAGAACCCAGTCTGCTGTATCCGGGTGGGATTTCTGAATTTTAGAAATAAAAGGGATGTTAACACGAACTAACCCAGTAACTCCCAAACTTTGGCCAATGTGTCTCATATTCCTTTAAGCTTAATAAACCCCATTGTGCTCCAGGGCGGGGAACTCTGCGGTGGGAGGAGGGGACAAAAATGACTAAGACTCCAGCCCTGCCCTCGCCTTAGGGCAAATTATTGACTTGGCAGGCTATTGACTTCCGTTTGGCTACTTGAAATATCCCCAAATTACTACCTTGGTGGATGTTCTGCCCACACCCTTTGACACCTCAGATGAGGAAATGGAACCCAGAGGGGTGAATTGCTTGTCTGAGGTCCCCAGAGTATTAGTTGCTCAGCCGTGTCCGACTCTTTGCGACCCCATGGGTTGCAGCCGCCAGGCTCCTCCGTCTGTGGGATTCTCCAGGCCAGAATACTGGAGTGGGTTGCCAGTCACTTCTCTAGGGCAGCTTCCCGAGCTGGGTCCCAAAGCAGAATCAGCATTTCCTGGACATGCCAGTGTGCTCTCACAGGTGGGTGTTGAGGACCAGGAATATACAGAGAGAACGTATCTTTAGGAGTACCTTTTGGAGTACCACGAGAAGAAAGGTGCTTTTTTTGGCCATCGACCAATCTTTTATAGAGTATCATATTTTATTTAGCAGGGAGGTAATTGTTGCTTCAAAAAAAAAAAAAATCTGGAAAGAAAAGAAAAAAGCAGAAAAATAGGACGAGTATGAAAAGTTCTGCCACGCCTTCTCCCAAAGGCTGCTGGCCTTTCGCTGGGGCCTGGCTGCGTTTCACATAGTGTGGTCCTGCTGTTCTGAATCTTAAGATGTTTCCTGAATTTCGAGAAACGTCTGCAAGGCAGGTGTGGCTCGGGAAAGGTATGAAAGAAGTGCTTCTGTCCAGTCCCCCTGGTTCGGCCCATACCTTTGGTTTCCACGGACCCAGGGCATCGAGAATTGGCCACTGGAAGGGAGAGGTTGTGAACCGATTTAATTTCAAATGCAGAACTGCACAGCAGCTGGGGATGACTCAGGTCTCAAGAGAAGCCACTCCAGGAAACGGGCTTTCTCTTCTGCGACCCTCATCAGTTGATTCGGCAGCCCAGAGCCGGCTCAGCTAAGTCCACAGACACCCCCCGGCCAGCACTTGCTGGGCGCCCTGTTTCTCATGGGGGCAGAAGGAAGCCCACCAGCAGTCAGAGCCTAGGGCGACAGGTGGAAAAGCAGCCGCAGGACCACTGCTGGTTAGAGCTCCGAGAGTCAGCCTCATTCTACGCGTAAGGCTGGCGCGGCTGGGAGGGATGGACTGACCTTTACTGACTGAGACGGGAATGCAGTAGATTTTCTTCCAGGCTTTCATATTAAATCCACGGTGACATTTTATCAGCTACTTATATTTAATTAAAAAGAACTATTTAAAATAATTATCTAGACTTGAACATGAATCGAATTCGAAAACAAACAAAAATGGTTAAGAATCCCTTGCCATCTGAGGACATTTTAGCCACTCTGTTTGAACAGTTCTACAACGGAACCCCGTGGTTTGGAGAGGCCAGTGGCCCCTCGTCCCTGGCCAGGGCAGGCGGAGAGGACTTACCGGCATCTGCCCTGGCGCTGACAGCACCGCGNGGGCATCGAGAATTGGCCACTGGAAGGGAGAGGTTGTGAACCGATTTAATTTCAAATGCAGAACTGCACAGCAGCTGGGGATGACTCAGGTCTCAAGAGAAGCCACTCCAGGAAACGGGCTTTCTCTTCTGCGACCCTCATCAGTTGATTCGGCAGCCCAGAGCCGGCTCAGCTAAGTCCACAGACACCCCCCGGCCAGCACTTGCTGGGCGCCCTGTTTCTCATGGGGGCAGAAGGAAGCCCACCAGCAGTCAGAGCCTAGGGCGACAGGTGGAAAAGCAGCCGCAGGACCACTGCTGGTTAGAGCTCCGAGAGTCAGCCTCATTCTACGCGTAAGGCTGGCGCGGCTGGGAGGGATGGACTGACCTTTACTGACTGAGACGGGAATGCAGTAGATTTTCTTCCAGGCTTTCATATTAAATCCACGGTGACATTTTATCAGCTACTTATATTTAATTAAAAAGAACTATTTAAAATAATTATCTAGACTTGAACATGAATCGAATTCGAAAACAAACAAAAATGGTTAAGAATCCCTTGCCATCTGAGGACATTTTAGCCACTCTGTTTGAACAGTTCTACAACGGAACCCCATGGTTTGGAGAGGCCAGTGGCCCCTCGTCCCTGGCCAGGGCAGGCGGAGAGGACTTACCGGCATCTGCCCTGGCGCTGACAGCACCGCGTGTCACGTGGCAGGGATGGAACGGGACGTTCCTGCAATTCCTTTTGAGGCATATTCCAAGGAATTCTCTTCCCTTGCGTTAAATCTGAACTAGTCTCTGCCTAATGCTTGTCACTAGCAAGAAAAGCCTCCCATTTAAAAGGGTAGAAAGTTATTTACGTGTGCATCGTGGTATCTGGTTTTTCCAACCACAGCAAATGTGGAACTTTCTGTTTCGTGTTTATTATCTTGGACCCTAGCAATATGTCTTCAAATAAGTTTCCGAATATCTGGGTGGTTAACCTGGAAGTTCTTCAAGGTGCCTTTATGGGGAAAAGGAAGGTGGCCCCAGACGGTGCTTGGCAGAGCCTCATGGGCCCTCCTTCTGGGAGAAGGTTACCTGTGAGGGCACAGTCCCAACTTTCCTTTCCGGATTGCTCTATTCCAATGTGCGAGCTGCTGAACAGACTTTTTTTCTTTCTTTTAACAGGCACTTAAAAATTGAAGTATACTGTTGATGTGCATGTTGCGTTTCAGGTACACAGCAAAGTGATCCAGTTACAGGCGCATGTTCTTCTTCAGGCTCTTTTCCGTTATGTTATTACAGAATCCTGAGTACAGGCCCCTGTGCACGCACGCTCAGACGCTCAGTCATGTCTGACTCGTAGAGCAGCCCGGTAGCCTGGAGCCCACCTGGCTCCCCGTCCAAGGGGTTTTCCAGGCAGGAATACTGGAGTGGGTGCCACTTCCTACGAAAGCAGGTGCCTGTGCTGTGCAGCGAGTCCTTTTTATCTGTTTTGTATGTTGTGGTGTGTATCTGTCCATCTTAAAGCTCCTAATTTACACTTTTCTCCCTTGGTAACCATAAGTTTGCTTTCTATGTCTGTGAGTCTATTTCTGTTTTGTAAGTAAGTCCATTTGTGTCATTTTTTAAGATTCCACATATAAGTGATATCATACGTTACTCCTCTTTCTCTGCCTGACTTACTTCACTTAATATGATCATCTTTAGGTCTATTCATGTTGCTGCAGAGGACATGATTCCATCCTTTTTTATGACTAATATTCCATTGGGCATGTATACCACATCTTTATCCATTTATCTGCCGATGGACAGTAAAACTCTACAGATAAACACTGGAGAGGGCGTGGAGAAAGGGGAAGCCTCCTATACTCTTGGGACTATACACTGGTGCAGCCACTATGGAGAACAGTATGGAGTTTCCTTAAAAAACTAAAAATAGGTCTACCGTATGATCCAGCAATTCCATTCCTGGTGTGTCTCTGGAAAAGACAAAAGCTCTAAATTGAAAAGATGCACGTACCCCAGCGTTCATAGCAGCACTGTTTACAGCGGCTAAAACATGAACAGACATTGTTGTACATGACATTACCAGGAAGATTCAGAGGCCTTGAGTCTGATACTCAGTGTCTGACAAGGACACCAGTAAGTGGCAGTGAGCCCAGGCTGACACTCAAGATCAGAAGAGCTAAGTTTTGCTATCACAGGACACACCTTCAGAGCCTGGGTCAAGGAGCTGATTGCTTACAGATGTGTATGCGTGGCTAATATTTTCTTCTGTAGCACAATTTCATGGAATGGAAAGGTGAGATTCAAATTGTAAAATAAATGGTACAAAAGAAGCTTCTGATGCATTTCTTTGGAGGGAGTCTTCTTACAGTTGTCCCAAATTGCTTGCTTTAGAAGGTTCCCCCAAAGCTCTTTCAGTAGCAATAATATATTAAACTCCCATATCCTCTCTCCTTAATTGGAGAATCTAATAAACCCTCTTTTAGCTTCCTCTCTGGGACAAGAATTTTCCCCAAAATTCAGAGAAGAAAGAGAAGAAGGACAAGAAAAAGAGAGAACTAGGGTGCTACAAGCTGGAGGCCCCTGTGGTTTAGAGAAATGTGACTTTCCATCTCACAGCAGATGGCAGGGCTCTCTGGCTGCGGTCTTCCACTATTCCTGCAGCTCCCACATAAAACGGGACAGTCAGGAGTTAAGAGAGTCCTAGAACTTGATAGGAGGACCAGCCTGGTTTTTAAAAGCAGTGCTTGGAGAAGGCTAAATAAATGACTTCAAAATGGGAGCTCTGGATACATTTAAGTCTTTGTTGGAAAATGATTTCCTTGTGTGCATGTGTGTGTCTCTTTCTTAAAAAAGATTTCCAGACATGGAAAACGAAAAAGCTTTTGAGTAGACTTAATGAAAATTAATCTCATGAAATTGCAAAATAGCTTGGGAATGTCATTGGACTCTGAATGCAATTTTGAGTTGAAGCGCCATGGAGAGCAATCTTCATAATGAGAGGTGTCTTTTCAAGTTTCAAGGGGACAGCTATGAAAAGGAAAAACGCATCTTAAGTTATTTTTAGAATGAGACCAGTAAAAAAAAAAAAAAAAAAAGACTGACTACTGCTCAGTAGAAAGATAAGAATTGAATGAAGTCCTATGATTGGATCTATTGCCTTTAGGACGTGGGATCTATGACACAAAGCTGCATAACACCCCATCCAACCCAAGGGTCGCAAGCAGCCAATTCTGACTTTTTTCATATTTGAAAGAACAGCAGCAGACAAATGAATTCTGTTGATACAGAATCTGTGGTTTGTCACCACCAAAGAAATTAGGTCCGTTCCCACCCCTGCACCCCCTACCCCCGCCAAAGAAAAGACGGGGAGTTTCCTTGAGACTGAGGCCAAGTCTGGCACAGCCTTTTAGCATTTCCTGCCTTTGGGCTTTGGAAATGCAACTCTTCCTTAGGATTCTGGTTCAATCTTGTTTTTAAGTGGCAGTGGACAGAATACTTCGCCTCACCTGGGTTCAGTTTCCCAGCTATAAAATGAAGGAAAACACGGCCATCGGGCTGTGGGGGGAGGGCATGCGATCCCACCTCTGAGACAGGGGCTTAGCAAATATGACTTGTGCCCTCTGGTCTCTATTTCTTGGGCGTGGGAGGGAGAGTTAAAGGAGGACAATGAAGGGCAGGGAGTGGCTGCCTTTTTCCTCCTTATTAAAATGGACAAGCTGGGTGATCATTTGGGGAGATGATGTTTGACATCTTTTAATAATCCAAATGAAAGAAAAACGTCTCCAAGATTGGTTGCCAAGAACTTCAGTTTTAAAAAGTGGGATGCCAAGAGATGATAAACAATAGGAGAGATTTAATTGCAAACACACACACGAACAAACATTCAGCAGCTGGGCTGGGCATGCCTGAGCCACGATTGGCTCCCAGGCGCTGCAGCAGGACGAATGTGGGGGAGCTGAAGGCATTCTTCCCACCTGGGAATTCAGCTCAACCCAACAGGCGAGCTCATTAATCATCCGTGGAGCCTGGAATCCTTACCGTCCGGCAGACAGACCTTCTGTCTTTTGCTGTCAGGGCTGGAAGAGCATCTTCCCCCTGCCCTCTCCTCTCCTCCCCTCCCAGTGTCTTCTTCTCTCTCCTTTTCTTCAACANCCTTGACATATTCCTTTCCCTATTTGGAACCAGTCTGTTGTTCCATGTCTGGTTCGGTTGCTTCTTGACCTGCATACAGATTTCTCAGGAGACAGGTAAGGTAGTCTGGTATGCCCATCTCTAAGAATTTTCCACAATTTCTTGTGATACACACAGTCAAAGGCTTTGGTACAGTCGATAAAGCAGATGTTTTTCTGGAACTCTCTTGCTTTTTCGATGATCCAAGAGATGTTGGCAATTTGATCTCTAGTTTGCTTGTTCTAAATCCAGCTTGACCATCTGGAAGTTCATGGTTCACTTACTGTTGAAGCCTATCTTGGACAATTTTGAGCATTACTTTGCTAGCATATGGNTTGGTACAGTCGATAAAGCAGATGTTTTTCTGGAACTCTCTTGCTTTTTCGATGATCCAAGAGATGTTGGCAATTTGATCTCTAGTTTGCTTGTTCTAAATCCAGCTTGACCATCTGGAAGTTCATGGTTCACTTACTGTTGAAGCCTATCTTGGACAATTTTGAGCATTACTTTGCTAGCATATGGGATGAGTGCAGTTGTGTGGTAGTTTGAGCATTCTTTGGCATTGCCTTTCTTTGGGATTGGAATGAAAACTGACCTTTTGCAGTCCTGTGGCCACTGCTGAGTTTTCCAAATTTGCTGGCATATTGAGTGCAGCACTTTCACAGCATCATCTTTTAGGATTTGAACTAGTTCACCTGGAATTCCATCACCTCCACTAACTTTGTTTGGAATGATGCTTCCTAAGGCCCACTTGACTTCTCATTCCAGGAAGTCTGGCTCTAGGTGAGTGATCACACCATCATGATTATCTGGGTCATGAAGATCTTTTTTGTATAATTCTTCTGTGTATTCTTGCCACCTCTTCTTAATATCTTCTGCTTCTGTTAGGTCCATACCATTTCTGCCCTTTATTGTGCCCATCTTTGCATGAAGTGTTCCCTTGGTATCTCTAATTTTCCTGAAGAGATCTTTAGTCTTTCACATTCTGTTATTTCCCTGTATTTCTTTGCATTGATCACTGAGGAAGGCTTTCTTATCTCTCCTTGCTATTCTTTGGAACTCAGCATTCAAATGGGTATATCTTTCATTTTCTCTTTTGCCTTTAGCTTCTCTTTTCTCAAGCTATTTGTAAGGCCTCCTCAGACATTCAACCATTTTGCCTTTTTGCATTTCTTTTCTTGGGGATGGTCTTGATCACGCTTCCTGTACAATGTCATGAACTTCCATCCATAGTTCTTCAGGCACTCTTTCTATCAATCTAATCCCTTGAATCTGTTTGTCACTTCCACTGTATAATCATAAGGGGTTTGATTTAGGTCATACCTGAATGGTCTAGTGGTTTTCCCTACTTTCTTCAATTTAAGTCTGAATTTGGCATTAAGGCATTCATGATCTGAGCCACGGTCAGCTCCCAGTCTTGTTTTTTTCTGACTGTATAGAGCTTCTTCATCTTCGCCTGCAAAGAATATAATCAGCCTGATTTCAGTATTGGCCATCTGGTGCTGTCCATGTGTAGAGTCTTCTCTTGTGTTGTTGGAAGAGGGTGTTTGCTATGACCAGTGTGTTCTCTTGGCAAAACTGTTAGCTGTACAGAATTACCCATAGTTTTTAAAAACCACAGGTAACTTCTCCTGTTTTTTTTTTTTTAGGAATTGTAGTAAAACATTCATGATGTGAGTTTTGCAATCTTAATTCTTTTTAAGTGAACAGTACATTCGTGTTATCTATATGTGTCTTGTTTACAACTGATTCTAGGACTTTTTCATCTTGCCAAACTGAAACTCTTTACCCATTGGACCATAATTCCCCATTCGCCTCTCCCACCCTCTAGTAACCACCATTCCATTCTCTATTTCTCATAGCTTGACTATTTCAGATACCCCACATCAGTGGAATCTCTTGGTGATCGACTCGTTTCAGTCGGCACAATGTCCTCAAAGTTCACTCATGATGTAGCGTGTGACAAAACTTCTTCCTTTATTTAAGGCTGAATAATATTTCTTTATATATACATGCCACATTTTTTCTACTCATTCATCTACTGATGGGCATTTATTTTATGTTATTTCTACCCTGTGACTAGGTGGCACAGTGGTAAAGAATCCACCTGCCAGTACAGGAGATTCAAGAGATGTAGGTTCAATTCCTGGGTTGGGAAGATCCCCTGGAGGAGGAAATGGCAACCCATTTCCAGTATTCTTGCCTGGGAAATTCCATGGACAAAGGAGCCTGGCAGGCGACAGACCAGGGGATCTCCAGGAGTCAAATATGACCGAGTACACACGCACGGCTGTTTCCATCTGCTAGCTATTGTAAATAACGCTGGGTTAAACTTGGGTGTGAACATCTCTCTTCAAAATCTTAGTTTCAGTTATTTTGGATACATACCCAGAAGTAGGACTGATGGGTTATATGGTAACTGTACTTTTAACTTTTGGAGGAACCTCCATATAATTTTCTATAGTGGCTGTAACATTTTACATTCATACTAACGGTGCCTAAGAACTCCAGCATTTCTACATTTTCATCAACACTTGTTTACTATCTTTGAATTGTGGCCATCTCAGTGGGTGTGAGATAGTATCTCACTGTGGTTTTGATTTTCATTTGTCTGATGCTGAGTATTTTTTCATATTCTCATTGGCTATTTGTATGCCTTCTTTGGAGAAACGTCTATTCAAGTCCTTTACTTTTAAATCAGAGTTTGTTGTTAGCATTATAAAGTTGTGGGTGCTCTTTATATATTCTTGATGTGAACCCCGTATCAGTTACATGGTCTGCAAACACTTGCCCCCATTCTGTAGATTGCCTGTTCACTCTGTTGATTTTTCCTTTGCTGTGTAAAAGTTTTAAAGTTTGATATTGTACCATTTGGTCTTCTCTCATTTGGGCTTTCCTGGTGGCTCAGTGGCTAAGAATCACCTGCAATGTAGGAAATGTGGGTTTGATCCCTGGGTCAGGAAGATCCCCTGGAGAGGGAAATGGCAACCCACTCCAGTAGTCTTGCCTGGGAAATCCCATGGACAGAGGAGCCTGGTGGGCTACAGTCCAGGGGCTGCAAAGAGCCAGACATGATTTGGTGACTAGACAACAACAATACAGTACCATTTGTCTGTCCTTGCTCTTGTTGTTTGTGCTTGTGGTATCATATGGAAAAAGATCATTACCAAATCCAGTGGTATGAAGACTTTTCTCCTATATTTTCTTCTAAAAGTTTAAGAGTCTCAGGTCTTACATTTAGATTTTTAATCTACTTTGAGTCAGTTCTTTATAAGTGGTGTGAGGTAAGGATCCAGGTTCCTTTTTTTTTTTTTGGCACGTGGGTATACAGTTTTCCCAGCATCATTTGTTGAAGAGACTATCCCAGGCTGCCCTCCCCTCCAGGCTGCTGCATGGCGTTGGGCAGGGTTCCCTGTGCTTTGCAGTGGGTCCTTATTGGTTGGTTGTTCATTTTGAGTATAGCCATGTGTACCTGTCTATCCCAAACTCTTTTATGGGTGTTGTTGGTTTGGTCGGTTTTTGTTTGCAGTTTGAATATATCTACTTGAATGAATGAAAAAACTAACCACTAATTTTGATCGGCACACTCCTCCTCTCTAATGCCACTATGCAAGCTTCTGGCCAGGGAACCCCTGACTAGTCTTGGTAGGGGTAAGAAGAGTCATTGACTCACGTGCGCAGATGCAGCAAGGACCAGCTCCAGAATCTGTGGGCTCAGTGCAAAGTGAACATGAAGGGTCTTTGGCCTGAAGTTATTAAGACTTTTAAGCGACACCAAACCATTACACCAAGCATGGGGTCCTGTGAGACTGCACAGGTCAAATATCCATGAGCTAAGAAACAGTCAGGGGAAACCAGAGCCTTGGATCAAGGGGAAGAGAAAGGAGGTGATGTCTTGCAAGGGGACCTAAGTGGAGAAGACCTAGGCCTGTTCTTTGGAGGGTCATTAGGAAAAGCTTAGACCCTTGAGCTGAGCTCACTGGCGATTGGAGGGTGATGAAGCTGACTTGAAGGTGTGTTATGTATGGGTGGGGGGTGCTGTGAGGTGTGGGGTGGGAAGAAGGTGGTGTTTGCGTGAAGGGAAAAGGGAGGGTGCCACCAGCTACTAGGCCCATCCAGACATGACCCCCTGGCTGGCTGGCTGTCAAGTTTGCAGGGGGACCACGCTGCGAGGCTGTCAGCCCTCAGGACTGGCTTCGGTCTTGGTAATTCGGTATGCTCCACTCCGCGACTGGAACTGGGCGCACAGCAGGCTTTTGCTGGAGGAAAAGTGGTAAATAGTAACGGAGAATGAGGGCAAGGTTCGAAATGGCCCCAGCTGCTGTGGTGGTGTCTGTGCGCACACTGGGGTGCGAGCAACACCCCTTCTCTCCGTGAAGTGGAGCTTGGTGGCGGGATTCCTGCAGACGTGCCTGGCGGGCCGGGCGTCGGCAGCCTCCCCTTTGTGCCTCTGGGTGCCCTTCCTCCCCACCCTTTGTCATTTTGCCATATGCTTCATGACATGCCACTGTTGCCTGCCTTAACTTGAGAGAAAAAAGGTTGAACTGCACAGTTTCTCAGCTATGGCCAAAGTCCTACAGTCACTAGATTCAGAGACTCCGTGTCTCTGTTTAGCTGAAACTATTTTTCATCCAAGGGATAAATCCTTGATTCACTCGTTAGTAACTGGAGAGTCAGCACCTGACGGCCCTCATCTCCGCTGTTTTCTCTCATAGGTTCTCACGTGGTGCTTAGACACAGTCCAAATGAGGAAACATCGGCATTTGCCCTTGGTGGCCATTCTTTGCCTCTTTTTCTCAGGCTTCTCCTTGATTCATGGTCAACAACAGCCAGGTAAGATCCAGAATCGCCTCTTCATTTTATTAAGAGGGACAGTGTTCTCTGTTTTAGGTCTCAGACATCACGAGCTGCAGAGAGAGCTTAGACAGGCTTTGAAGAGAGAGCCAAGCCATTGATTCAGGGTGTTCAGTTATTTTATAGACTTTCTCAGCTCCTCTTTATCCAGGTGGGAGAGAGAGACTTTTTTTAACTGAAACTTGAGTTTGCTGTCTTGGTGGTGGGTTGCAAGTGGTTTGTTTTTACATTGGGTGTGAGCAGAAAGTTTGTATCGAAAATATTTTGCCATCAGAAGAGCTTTTCCACATTTCTGGCACTGGTTAATGTCTCAGCACATAAATCCCAGAGAAGACAATGATTAAGAGTAAAAATTATATTCTCTGAAAAAAAATAGAAAAAATAAATATGTCTTCACTCTGGACACAGAAAGACATTTTTTATTTAGAATCATCAAATCTTTAAAAAAAAAATCAGTTTCCTGAAACTGTAAAAATAGATCCTACCTAATCTTATTAAGAACTTGTAGAGTTCTGGAAAAATGAGAAATGGTGTGTGCATTATAAGCTTGGAAGGTTTGACTTGGGTCCCTTTCCTTGTCTTGATGGGGTTCTTCCTCCAGATCTGGTAGTTCTTAGCAGGGAGGTAAGGACCACCTCAATGCCAGGGGAACATGGGTTGGGGCATCAGGTCAGCCCCAGGTAAGTAGAGTTCAGGAGTTTGCTGTGCCCAGCCAGTCTGGCCCAGGACAGGAGGGCACTCCCTAGCCACTCACAGCCTGGAACCTGGAGCCTCCTGCTCCTACTTTTGAGAGAGACCTGGATTCATCTTTGAAAGGGGTGAATACTGTTCAACATCTCAGAGGGCTTAGATGGCTCTGAAATGTTGTATCGAGTTAAGGTACCTTTCTTCCTGCTAGGGAGTCTCAACAAAGAAACAAACAAGTAAAAGACAAGCCTTTGCCTTTTGCTACAGTTATACAAGTCTTCTTCACTTAAGATGTATTCATGACATTTACTTTTCTTGCAAATTACCCGAAGCATGGGAGACTAGTTCAGGTAAAACAGTAGTACGTTTCAGTATTCCATTTTGCCAAGGTCCCAGACTGAAGAATGAGCTTCTAAGGTGATGTTTGGTTATCTGGAGTAGGATATCCTTCCTGTCTGATCAGGTGGGTCTTGGGGTTCAAACTGCCACAAAGAATCACCTAGAGATAAAGGACACTCCAGGGAATGTTTGTCCCCATTCTGGGACCTGCACTGGTTCATGTGTGGCAGTCATCATATATGGAACTTGGGCCAGTAACTGGGCACCAACAGCTGCTGAGTCCACGTGTCCAGGTCCCTGTGTCTCAGGTAAGTCAGTGTCCCCACCTGCCTCACACGTGACATGTCAATTATTCAGTCACAGCAGCGTAGAAACTGAGTGAGTTGAGGAAGGCTTTGCATTGATGGGAGGTCATTTCTTGAACAGGAGAAACATCTAAACCAATGTCTTCTTTTAAAGATGTCAAAAATGGTGCCGCTGCCGATATAATATTTCTAGTGGATTCCTCTTGGAGCATTGGCAAGGAACATTTCCAACTTGTTCGAGAGTTTCTATATGATGTTATAGAATCTTTAGCAGTGGGAGACAATGATTTCCGTTTTGCTCTGGTCCAGTTCGACGGCAACCCACATACCGAGTTCCTGTTCAATACGTATCGTTCTAAACAAGAAGTCCTCTCCCATGTTTCCAACATGTCTTATATTGGGGGCAGCAATCAGACTGGAAAAGGATTAGCATACGTAATGCAGAACCACCTCACTGAGGCTGCCGGAAGCCGGGCCAGTGACGGAGTCCCTCAGGTTATCGTAGTGTTAACCCATGGACACTCGGAGGACGGCCTTGCTCTGCCCTCAGCCGAACTTAAGTCTGCTGATGTTAACGTGTTTGCAATTGGAGTTGAGGATGCAGATGAAGGAGCCTTAAAAGAAATAGCAAGTGAACCAGTCAATATGCATGTTTTCAACCTAGAGAATTTTACCTCACTTCATGACATAGTAGGAAACTTAGTGGCCTGTGTGCATTCATCCACGACTCCAGAAAGGGCTGGAGGCACAGAGACCCCTAAAGACATCACAGGTAATGGCAACGTCACCAACTGCTGCCTGCCTTGCTCTTCTTCTGGAGATAAGCTTGGCAACTGCTGGCATTAAGGCAGTCCTCTCGCTAAAAGGCGGTGGGGTGGATCAGGGAAGAGATGCCGGTTCACAGGCCTAAAAACAAAGGTTTGAGTATTCTCTGTCATCCCCTTCCAAAAGAGAGCATTCACTCCCTCCAAAAGGAGCTCTGCCTTTGAAACAATTACTATTCCAACTCCCAAAAACACATGTCCTGATATTATGACCCCATGAGCAGTGCTTCTTGGACAAAAAGCCTCAGTGTGGCTGGGCAGGACTTTGACAAAAGTCCCTCCATTCGTTCTATTTCATTTAAAGTCTGTTTCCTTTAAAGAAAGCTCAGGGTCTGAAAGAGCTCAAGTGAGAGGGGAAGCGGGCATCCACTTTTGGGTCCAGTGAAGCAACACACAGAGCTCCTCTCTTTGACACTATGCAATTTATTTCAAAGACTTGATAGACTCAGAATTGTGAGAAGCCTTAGAGATTTGTTGTTCAGTTGCTCAGTTGTGTCTGACGCTTTGCGACCCTGTGGACTGCAGCATGCCAGGTTTTCCTGTCCTTCATCATCTCCTGGAGTTTGCTCAAACTCCTGTCTGCTGAGTTGGTGATGCCATCCAACCATCTCATCCTCTCGTCCCCTTCACCTCCTGCCCTCAATCTTCCCCAGCATCAGGGTCTTTTCCAGTGAGTTGGCTCTTGGAAGCCTTAGAGATGATCCAGTCCCAATCTGTTTTGTAGGAATTGGGTCCAGGAGCTGAAGTCACTTAGGAGTTGGCCCTGGATGGGGTTTTCCTCACTTCTCCTCCACACGGCCACCATCGTTGTGCCTGCAGAGATGCTTCTGATTCCAGCGGTTCTCGGCAGTGTCCTGACGATGCAAAGACTATGGACATGTGTTCATGTCCAGTGACATGCAGAGAACTAATTGTCTGGCAAGCTACTTAACCAGGCACCCGCATTAGCGTTCTTGCCAGTGCTAAGTGACTCATAGGGAAGGGATTCCATGTAAGTTTCACATGTGTTGCACTGCTGCGATTCTGACCAAGACCCAGGGCTAGGTGTCCTCATCAGCAACAGGCAGGGTGGAGGGGATTCTAGGAGAAAGGGCAGAAAGTTAGGGTGGACCAAGGGCCTCTTACTGAGATGAGTTCCAGAAGGAGGGATGTGCACCCCCCAGGAAGAAGGGAAAGGAGAAGAAAGAGATCAGAAGGAAGAGGAGAAGGAAGGGGCCATGTAGCTAAGATATTGAAGTAGAGAGGGAAGAAGCTGGGAGAGCTCAGCTGGAGCTGGCATCAGTCATTTCAATAAGAGATGACAAAGCAGGAGACACAGTGGTGTTTGGGAGTGTAGAGTAAGCTGAGCTAATTTTGTTCCAGAAGTTGTGCCTAAGGTGGTTTCCCCAGTGGTCACCTGTGATGTCAGCTTTGATAGGGGTGGAAGGACTCACGGAGCTACCAGTGGGTCTGCTTCTAAGAGAGTAGTGAGAGTCTGGGTAATTTGCATTAGACCTGAAGATCATTCCCTATTTCAAATGGCGTGTCTTACCTCTGCCTTTTGACACTGGTCAGTTCTGCCAGATTATAGGGCAAGAAGGCGGGACTCCGAGAGCACCCCAAACCAAACACTGCAGGTTACAAGGAGATTACAAGATGGCAAGTCCAATGACCTTCTGCATTCGCTACAATGTCCTCAGCATCGATAATTCACTAATCATCACGATTAGTGAATTCACTAATATAACTATTCACTAATAATTCACTATCACTTCTGAATACAACTCATCCATGTCAAAAATCAATGAAGAGGGTTAGGAGCGAAATGGAACATCTTCTCTTTATTGATGTTTTGGCCAATTCAAGAAAATGGGTGGATGAGTTTGCCTTTACGTTTAACCATTATATAAATGGGTAAACAATTAGATTACCACATTAATGCAAAATAAGCCCATCAACATAATCTCTTTCCACACAGATGACAAAACCTTTGTTTTTATGCCAAGAAAGCATCTCTGTCTTCTAGTGCCCAAGCCACTAGCAGCTCCAGGGTGGAATGTTAATCCATTTATATTGCCTTTTCTAATTAACTTCACTCTGCAATTTCTCTTGTATCATGTTCCACCGCGTGTTCCACAGCAGAAAAAAAATTCCTTTCTTAAAGTTTTTGGAAAAGGTACTCAGGAAGCCATTATGGAGATAGCTAATGAGTTCAAGCCATTTTTTCCATTATCTGTCTACTAGGTAACTTTCCCCCACCAACGTACCTATGATCATCACTGTTCTTAATGAACTCTACTCAAGCAATCCCTGAAAGCTGTGCTTTTGAAAATCCCTTTTATAAATGGACATAAGATACAAAAGCTTTACTATAACAAAAGCTAAAAAGGTGACCTACATTCAGTGAGGACGAGTTTTCTTTTCTTTACAAAACAAAAGATTTAGAAAACTAGCAAAACCTATCTGCGATTTTGTGTTTGCATAAGAAATACAGATATGATCTTTTCTATTTTTCTTGAAAAAAGGAGCATCCCACTAGCTAAAGAAGGCATCGTGTTCACACCAGTGTGCTCAGGAAAAGTGCTTCCAACAATGTTGAAAGCACCTTCCATTTGTCCATGGATGTTTAGAAACTTTTCCATAGAAAATGCCACTGAGGGTGTAACACAAATACATGAGCCCAAAAGTAGAAAACCAGACAGTTTCGTATGTTAAATGTTAGAAAGATCTGCTTCCCCTTAGAGTGAATATTGGTCCCTGGTGTGCCTCGCTGTACACAAGCACCCGTGAACGCGTGTCTGTTTGAGGCTTCAGCTCTCCTGGATAACAGCATGCCCTTGTGTGTGTCCCATCGTGTGCATAAGAGAACAACGTTGTTTTTTCAGTGATGACAAATTATCCAACATTTTTCTATGACCTGCTGCTGTTCAGCTTTTTAGAACACAACACTCAAGGGTTTTCCCCTCAGTGTTTGTTTATCTTATTTATTCTATTGTGAACTGCAATCGAAAAGGAAGTAACAAATTAATAAGGAATGAGTCATCCTGCGATTTAGGGGTCATTTTTCTTTTATTGATCTTAGGCTCAGAGTTAGTCCTTCCTGAAAAGGTCTCGTTTTGGTTAAGTAAGGGGCACATCTTCCTTTGTCCCTCAAGGCCACTGGCCTAGGTCTGGGCAGTGCTGAGGAGTTCTGGGTGTGGTTTGCGGAGCCTGGACTCCTGGGACGAAGTGACCCACTGCTATAGCCTGCCGTGTAATTCACACTGCTAGGGCCACATCCTCCCAAAGGCCCCTCGGGAACCTTGTGGCTCCACGGAAGATTAAAATGCTCTGGAATTCTTAGCAAAGGCTAAGTTAATGTCTTATGTGATCTTACAAGATATTTCCACACTAGTATCTTTCCCTATGCAAGGAATTCCTCTGCAAAATTGTTGTTAGGGGTTTCTTGCCTATAAGCAGAGAAAAAGACCAGTTCTGATTCCAGTAATCCTAATTCCAGCCATTCCTGGCTCAGTTTACCCAAGCAGAAAGCTTGGGCAAGAACATCTCATGAGAGAAGATTTGTATTCTGTTTCCATTTGGAAATAAAAGGAATTTTGTTAGTGCCAGGAAGAATTAATTTTACATATAAAACGTTCACTATCATTACAAATATCAGAATGAATGAGTTTACGTATAATACAATTATACCCCAAATATAGTTTCCTAAAATCCAAACTATAAATACTGTCTATGCTTACATAAAATCTCTGCCTATTCCTAACACACACTTATTAAAAAAAACTTACTACAATAATTTTGCTTTTCCTACGGTTTAAATCAGGCTGATTTAAACGTTCTAGCTGAGGCTTTGAAATATTCCACCCAGGTTAGTAGTTTATTGATTGCAATTCCTTGCTCAGTGCTTCTGTGAAATCCCCATTCTCAGTCACAGAATGGACGTTTCATGTTTGCCATTGTGAGGAGGAAAGAGGTCCTGGTCAGCCTTTTTATGTCCATTCGTCCAAGCCCAGAACGAATTCTGATGCTGGGTCGCCTAGATACCAAGGTCCTGGCAGGCACCTGGTCTAGGGTGTCATAAAAATAAGGTTGGATAATTCTGTCATGACTGGTTTCATATCACTCTGCTTAACACTGTTCTGCATTTTGTGATTGAATATAGAGGCAAAGGTAAAAATAAAGGAAGAAAACATTCATCCCAACCCCAGGTCTGCATTTGAGCTTTACACAATGAAAACAACATTTGAGGAAAGAAAATTAACCCAAAATGCATCGGGTATTTTTGAATAAAAACTGAGGATGTAGTTTGAGTTCTTCTTTTCATATTTCCCAAGTAGAAGGTTCCTAGCCATTTTGGTTTCTAAAGAAAAGCAAAGCATAAACAGTGGTTGCTCGAGGAATCAAGTATTTAACATACTGGGACAGTGAGTCACCAAAGCCTAAATCTGAGATTCTGTTTTGTGCTGTGGATTTGGACTAAGAAAATTCTTGTGATCACTTTAGGATTATAATAGAAATGTCCTGAAACTCGAAATCATCTGTAGACCTTTGTTATTGTAGTCTTTTATTTTCTCCTGTAGGTCAGGTAAGACACAGTTCTGTGCCTCTGTGGTTCCCTCCAAATTCAGTAGAAAATTTCCAGATATACCCAAGACTTCTCCCAGAAAAGTAAACACGATCTTTTGAAGTTTAACTACAAAGATGGTCCAGAGGAAACTTTGCTATTAAATAAATGCCCCTACTGAACACCATCGTTTCTGTTAAGAAGCTGCCTCTTATCCATTCAGAATGCAGAACTAAAAGAGAATTTCACGTTCCTTAATCAACATGTGTTTTGTTTGTCCATATTTCGTGTTTCTTATTGGTTTCTCAAGAAACATGTCAGAACACCGAACGATGCATGTGATCACTTGTTCTAATGCTTTCACATTTTTTGCATTTCTCTCTTTTAAAGCACAAGACTCTGCTGACATTATTTTCCTTATTGATGGATCAAACAACACCGGAAGTGTCAATTTCGCAGTCATTCTCGACTTCCTTGTAAATCTCCTTGAGAGACTGTCAATTGGAACTCAGCAGATCCGAGTGGGGGTGGTGCAGTATAGCGATGAGCCCAGAACCATGTTCTCCTTGAACAGCTACTCCACCAAGGCTCAGGTTCTGGATGCAGTCAAGGCCCTGGGGTTCATTGGTGGAGAGCTGGCCAATGTTGGCCTTGCCCTGGATTTTGTGGTGGAGAATCACTTCACCCGGGCGGGGGGCAGCCGAGCAGAGGAAGGGGTTCCCCAGGTGCTGGTCCTCATAAGTGCTGGGCCTTCTAGTGATGAGATCCGAGACGGGGTCATAGCACTGAAGCAGGCTAGTGTTTTCTCGTTTGGCCTCGGAGCCCAGGCCGCCTCCAAGGCAGAGCTTCAGCACATAGCTACCAATGACAACCTGGTGTTTACTGTCCCGGAATTCCGTAGCCTTGGGGACGTCCAGGAACAATTACTGCCGTACATTGTTGGCGTGGCCCAAAGGCACATTGTCTTGCAACCGCCAACCATTGTCACCCAAGGTACGTATGCTTTTCTCACCATCTGTGTGGTAGTGGGGGTTCTGTGTGTGGTTCTGTAGAAGTCAGGCGGGCGCCTTGCAGAATGATTCGCTTCGGAAGAACCTGTAAGTACCTATGGTCCAGTCCTTCCTAGGTGAGCCAGTTCTTGGATGTGGTGTCTGGGATGGTTGCGGTGTTCCAAAACACCCCCAAAGATCTGTGAGTGCGTGGAAAGCTCTTGGTGGAACACGAGTTGTGAAGAAAGTGTGCTTTCATGACTAATTCAACAAACCTGTTACTTTGAGGTTATTCAGCACCATCATTCTTTCATTCATTTCAGTCGCTCAGCTGTGTCCAACTCTTTGTGACCCCGTGGCAACATCATTATACCATTTACTTATCATGGGCTTCCCAGGTAGCTCAGTGGTAAAGAAGCCACCTGTTCAGTGCAGGAGACAGAGGAAAGACAGGTTCAGTCCCTGGGTGGGAAAGATCCCCAGGAGGAGGAAACGGTAACCCTCTCCAGCAGTCTTGTTTATTTAAATGAAACAAGAATTGCATGGACAATTCCATGGAGAATTCCACGGACAGAGGAGGCTGGCGGGCTACAGTCCATGAGGTCGCAAAGTGTCAGATATGACTGAGCGACTGAGCACACACAAGCAGGTGTAATCTACTCTGTTGCACNGTCTTGTTTATTTAAATGAAACAAGAATTGCATGGACAATTCCATGGAGAATTCCACGGACAGAGGAGGCTGGCGGGCTACAGTCCATGAGGTCGCAAAGTGTCAGATATGACTGAGCGACTGAGCACACACAAGCAGGTGTAACCTACTCTGTTGCACTCGTCTGAAAAATGGATCTCAGTGGATCATTGCAATTATGAGAAGATTACTGCAGGATAACAGGGATGAGCTCTGAAAGTCCACCTGTTAGGCTGTGCTGCTTCTGAGAACTGTCTCCCCAGGGTCACTTTAGTGATGGGTGACAGCAGTGGCACTTCTGGAAGAAATATCAAAGCTCCCACTTGGCGGGTATTTATGGAACCTTTTTTCCCCTCCTCTTGTTGAACTGAAGAGGAATTCTGTTGATGGAGAGATTCTACACTCAGATGGCAGGCCTTTGGCAAAGATGTCCGACTGGAGTCATGTAAAGAAAAATAAAACTTGTCAAGTCATATAACAAAATACATTTCACAAATGTGGGAGGGGGGAGATATATTTCAAAATTTAAGTAAGAACCCGGTGGCTCTTGATGCAGTGGCAGGTAAAAGTCTGATGGACTCAGGTGCACCAGCTCCCACCACGGGTAGCCTCACCTGTCTGTCAGAGACTGTGTTGCCAGTGGTATTAGGCACATTGTTGGGTGGGGTAAATTAAGATTTGGTGCAAAATTACATCCTGAAAATTCTCTTGATATTTCCAGACACCTGTCTGACTGAAATACGGTATCGTAAGGTTTTTCCCTGGGCTGGCATGCTTTTGGAAACAAATGAACAACTTCCATAGGTTTTGTAAATACTCAGGAAGTGCCATTGCAGCAGACTGGACCTTTGGTACTGGGTCTTACGTTACCCAGCTGTGTGATCCTGGGCAGGCCACACAGCCTCTCTGGGTTCCAGTTCTTTCAACTGATGACAAAGGATGAAAGGCTATTTCTATTCCAGGAGAAGTTTCAGGTTCGTTCTTATCCATGGCAATCCAGGCCCTCGTGCCGGCTTTCCTTAGCTAACTCTCACTCCTCACTTACAAAAACATCTTTAGTCTCTGCAATTCATTTGTAAATGTTCTACAAATACTCTTGACGATCAGGTATGTGCCTGACACCATGCCAGGCGTTGGAGACCCCAGCACTGGTGGACCGGACTGATGTGGCCGCTGGTTCGTTACAGTGAAATGGGGAGACAGATCACAAAAGTTGAAAAAACTACTCCCAGAGTATGCCAGAGGAGGACTCTAAAGGGAGCTGTCTTGGAAAGAAGGAGGGAAAGAGCTGGAGGAGGTGCCCAGGGAAGACTGATCAGAGAAATTGCAGGACAGAAGCAGGAGAGCAGCAGAGGGAATAAGGTGCCAGGGGAGGTGGTCGGTCCTGCAACGAGAGGGAGCCTGGCCCCCCCAGAACTGTGCAGAGGAGGTGGCCTGGAGTTCCCTGATGCCTGGGTGCCTGGAGAAACCTTTGGTTTAGGGGGTGAGCATCACCAGCTTGGCTGAGTCTTCCAGGGGCTTCTGTTTTCTCAGTGAAGCCCAGGGTACAGGAGCCCCTGCTTTATTGGAGGCTGGGGTCCCTGAGTCACTGAAAAGAGTTGCCCAAGAGTAGCCTTGAGTCACCCTAGGTGGTTGCAGAGGAAGACAGCAGCAACGAAGGGCCGTGGGGACTGGACATTTGAGGCGACTTTGCTTAGGAGCAAGAGAGATGACCACTTCCAGTCGTGGCTTGTGAGGGTAGAAGGAGACTCGACCTCCTGCCGAATGTCAGTCAACAGGGAGCTGAGGGCTACAGCCGGCTGGTTATAGGACCTTCAGGGTCACCTTGGCAAGGGGGTTGTGGACCAGCCCCAGCAGAACCTAGTGAAAGAGGGGAGACAGCTGCTGGGCCCCCCCACTGCCCTCGACTCTCACAGCAGGAAGAAGAAGTCTCTTCCTGGAGCCGGGGGCGGGGGGAGGGGGGGTGAGGGGAGGAGATGGGATGAGTCAGCCTGGTGACTGGCAGATGAAGGGATCCGCCTTTCTCTGCATCTGTTCACATGTTCATACGTCTTAGTGAGGCCAGGAAGCTCTGCACTTGTGGTTTGAGCACCTGCACCCACAGTATAGATGGGGCATGTGTGACAGTGCGTGTGTTCAGGTGTGNGCGGGGGGAGGGGGGGTGAGGGGAGGAGATGGGATGAGTCAGCCTGGTGACTGGCAGATGAAGGGATCCGCCTTTCTCTGCATCTGTTCACATGTTCATACGTCTTAGTGAGGCCAGGAAGCTCTGCACTTGTGGTTTGAGCACCTGCACCCACAGTATAGATGGGGCATGTGTGACAGTGCGTGTGTTCAGGTGTGCTTAATGTCTGCGTGTGTCTAGAGGCACACACGTGGTTACCTGCACAGCTGTAATGTGGCTTGCATGTACCTGTGGAGAGAGGGAGAGAAAGGAGGCAGGGGATGTGGCTTCACGTGTCTGCAGCCTCCATGGAGAGTTGGAGGACTAGGGATACACTGTTCACACCACAACTTAAGGCCAAAGCAGCGGTCTTCACGTGCCCACCCTGGACGCCACCCCTGGACGCCCATCCCTGGACACCCACCCCTGGACGCCCACCCCTGGACGCCCACCCCTGGATGCTGTGTGTATATGCCACCTTACATGTTTCTCTCGAAGAGACGCTGGGCCAGTGATGCCAATGTAGTCAGCATTAAGTAAACTGAGATGTTACACACCGTCCATCTGACTGCATGGAGCAATGGGCCCCACGTTCAGACAGTCATTCAGCAAGCTGCAGACACACCTGCATCTGCTTGCACCATGCACCATCTTACAAGGCTCAGAAGCCTTCTCCGGATCAGGTGCTGAGGTCTGATACGAGCCTTGGTTCCCAAGACTCAGGCGAGTTGCCTGAGAGTTGATACAACAGGTGGACCCAACTTCATAGTCACTTTGAGGCAGTGATCTTGTTGAAGCATTTTCGCTTTGTGATTTGTCTTTATCATAACCTTAACACGTAATGTGGGAACAACACAGGTCTGTTAAATAAAGATACTTCTGGGCCACTTGCTAGTTTTGACACTGATTTCCTTTTGACATTGATTATCATGCCAAATAGTGTTTTTCTCCTTGACTGCAAACATCAAGGCATAGACCAGAGAAATGAAGGGAATAGGGTGTTGGTGCTATTTTGAGTTTTGTACTTGGTGACAGGTGTTTATGAAATCAAGGTTGTGAAACACAGCGCCTGCTGAGCAGACACAGATCACTTCTTTAATTACTTGAGCCACGGCTTCATTCTCACCTCTAAAGCCCCAGCAATGGATTTATGGCAGAAAAGAGCTTTCTGACTTTTTTAGTGACAATATAGTAAATAAGTGGTGAATAAAACTACACTGATTTTTGAACAACTATTTTGTAAAGCATACTAAGAGAAGGTAGGGGGGTTGGGGAGCCCCACCTGCCAGCGGTAGGGATGGACATGGCTGTTACTAATGTATGAGTGAGTTAGGATAAATCCCTCAGGGGCTCCCACTGATTTGACATTGGCAAGAGCAACTGGAGCCCCCCTTGGGTGGAATTAGCTATGTAGAGGGTCATATTGAACATGATGGGTCAGGCCATTCCACTTACCTTGTCACGTTGCTACCTACAGTCATTGAAGTCAACAAGAGGGACATAGTTTTCCTGGTGGATGGCTCTTCCAAACTGGGACTGACCAACTTCAATGCAATCCGCGACTTCATTGCCAAGGTCATCCAGAGGCTGGAGATCAGACAGGATCTTATCCAGGTGGCGGTGGCTCAGTATGCAGACACAGTGAGGCCAGAGTTTTATTTCAGTACCTACCCCAGCAAGAGGGAGGTTATAAACGCCGTGCGGAAAATGAAGCCCTTGGATGGCTCGGCCTTGTACACGGGCTCCGCTCTGGATTTTGTTCGGAACAACCTGTTCACGGAGGCGGCCGGCTACCGGGCTGCCGAGGGGGTCCCTAAGCTTCTGGTGCTGGTTACAGGCGGTAAGTCCCTAGATGCGGTCAGCCAGCCCGCCCAGGAGCTGAAGAGGAGCGGCATCCTGGCCTTCGCCGTCGGAAACAAGGTGGCTGACCAGGCTGAACTGGAAGAGATCGCTTTTGATTCCTCCCTGGTGTTCACTGCCACCGAGTTCCGACCCGCCCCTTTGCAGGGCGTGCTGCCCGGCTTGCTCGGGCCTCTCAGGACCCTCACTGGAACCACTGAAGGTATGAGGTGGGGGAACCAGACACACACGTGATAGGGCGGTCTGCAGGGTGGGGTGGGCAGTCAGACACGTGATAGGGTGGAGACAGGCACGTGATAGGGTGGAGACACACGTGATAGGGTGGTCTGCAGGGAGGGGGAGGGGGTGGGCAGTCAGACATGTGATAGGGTGGAGACAGGCACGTGATAGGGTGGAGGCACACGTGATAGGGTGGTCTGCAGGGGGTGGGGGTGGGGAGTCAGACACGTGTTAGGGCTGTCACCAGGCAGAGCCTTTGGGGAATAAGCAATTTATTTTGTGTTAGACTAAGATCAGACTCTTAAATGATGGAAACTGAAGCCACCAACTAGATCTACTTTTGAGTTTCATCATACCCTGACTTGACAAAGACAGGACTTAAAATGCTGTGTGCTACAACTGTGTATGATAAACTGTCATAAAGTAAGAACATGTCACTTAAACTGTAGGACCAGGGGCCACCTGTCTTTGGCCAAAGCTTTTGGCCGAGGCGCTCACTTCTCAGTCCTGACCTCTCGTAAGGTCCCAGTGTTCTGTCTGCACTGGTGACTCGGGGCCAGCCCTGCCTCTCCCACCCACCGAGCTGTAGCCTGGCTCCTCCCGTCCCAAGCAGCTGGTCCGCTTCTAAATGGTCCGAAGCTGACCAAGGTAGAGCATTCACCCTTTCCTCTCTTGAAGGAATTCCTTCAATGGGGAAGCACAGTAAGGGGATGAGTGTGCAGATAAAAAGCAAGTGGTTCTCCAAACCCCTCCTTTATTATGGTTATCAGTGAACAGTTATTTTTAAAGACACAATAGTGATCTATGGGCTTACAAATTGAATGAGTGCGATTCACCGTCCTTAATGAAGATGGATATCACGGAAACAAGCTTCCCTGCCTCATAACCTTTACCACTGGAAGAATGTTCAATGCATGACCCACGGTGCATGAATGCATGCTCACTCATCAAGCACTCTGGTCTTCCAAAAGCCTCCCTCCGTGTCCCTCTCTCTCTCATTTCCTTAGAACTTCTAATCTACACTTTCACAGCTGAAGTTCAATTTGTTGCAACAAGTAGGCTAAAAGTAGTTGTTAGGTTCCGATTTTAGTGAAACGTCAGGGGAGAGATGGATAAGGATTTTTTTCCCCCCAGTGGCTTGTGTTGGGGAAAACACTCTGATTTGAGAAATATTTTTCATTCTTCAGGCTTCCCTGATCAGTTGGTAAAGAATCTGCCTGCAATGTGGGAGACCTGGGTTTGATTCCTGGGTTGGGAAGATCCCCCAGAGGAGGGAAAGGCTACCCACTCCAGTGTCAGGAGAATTCCCTGGACTGTATAATCCATGGGGTTGCAAAGAGTCGGACACGGCTGAGCGACTTTCACTTTTATTCTTCATGAGGGTGAGGGCCGCCTCGGCCAAGCATAGCAAAGAGTTTCTTTGCATTTTAATGTGTTTCAGTCATCCTGTGATCTCACTCAGGAGGAATCCTCATGGGCACTTGCTGGATGATTGCCTGGCAAGGCCATGAGTCCCCGTAGAGGAGTCTCAGTAGAGAGTGAAAAATGGACCTTCCTGGGAAAGTTTCAAGATGAGAGCAACCTAATTTTACTGATTTTTTTTTAGCCTTAGGGAACTCATGTTCTCAGGTTAACGTGGGCTAACACTTCTGTCTGTAAGTGAAAATCTCTGTGTAGATGTATAGAGGGAATCCCTGGGGGACCTAGTCTCACCCAGGTAAACCTGTCTCTGTCCATGGCTATAAACTGACTGATGCTGAAAGACAGAGCACCCTTGTAGCTTTCATTCCCACAGAAGGAATGCTCCGTTTCAAGGATTCTGATCACTATGGTTGGTTGCAAACATTCTAGCTTTGGCACTGTATCACTCTGTGACCCAGTTGGGTTTCGTAACCTCGGCTATCAGTGCACCTCACAATCACCAGCCCCCACTGGAGGAAAATATGCAGCCTTCTGCCATATTTTGAGGTGGACGTGCTTGGCCTCACTGGTGTTCTCTGTATTCTACGTGTTGGCATGTGTGCCCATGTACAGGCACACATGAGGAAGCCCTTTGTGGTTGTGTGTGTCTCACTGTGTTTTCTGTGCTCCACTGCAGTTCACGTAAACAAAAGGGATATCATCTTTCTTTTGGATGGATCGTCCAACGTCGGAAAGACCAATTTCCCTTATGTGCGGGACTTTGTCATGAACCTAGTTAACAGCCTTGATGTTGGAAGCGACCACATTCGGGTCGGTCTAGTGCAATTTAGTGACACTCCGGTGACGGAGTTCTCCCTAAACACCTACCCGACCAAGGCAGAGTTGCTAGCTCACCTGAGGCAGATGCAGCTCCAGGGGGGGTCGGTCCTCAACACGGGCGCGGCCCTGAGCTATGTGCATGCCAACCACTTCACCGAAGCTGGCGGCAGCAGGATCCAGGACCACGTGCCGCAGCTGCTGCTCCTGCTCACGGCCGGGCAGTCTGAGGACTCCTATTTGCAAGCTGCCAACGCCCTGGCGCGTGCGGGCATCCTGACCTTTTGTGTGGGCACTAGCCAGGCCGATAGGGCGGAGCTTGAGCAGATTGCTTTTAACCCGGGCCTGGTGTATCTCATGGATGATTTCAGCTCCTTGCCAGCTTTGCCTCAACAGCTGCTTCAGCCCCTAACCACTTATGTTAGCGGAGGTGTGGAGGAGGTGCCTCTCGCCCAGCCAGGTAAAGCTCTGTGACTGCTCGGGGCTCCCTCCCCCCTCCCCCCAGACACCTCTTTGGTGGGCAGGTGGCCCGGGTTGAACTCCAGAGGCTGGTGACGAGCTGTGCAGAGATGATGAGGTCCCTTTGGTTCATGGATGTTGGAAGGGAGGCTCAAGACACTGTACCAGCAAGCTTAGGTCCTCTGTCTAAAGGGTGTTTGTCCTTGAAAGTCTAGAAAATCCAGCTGATGTTCTACCCAGGTTATCCCACCCTAGATTCAGAAGCTTTTACTTACTTATTTATTTTTTTTGCCCCAATGTCTCTGAAGATTCTGGCGTGCAAATCTGGATGGAAATGGGAGAAAAACAGAGAGAGAGAGAGAGAGAGAGAGCTGGATCCCTTTTCATACATGAGTATACACTGGGAACATTTAAAAGTGGAATTGATTTTCTGGATAGGATGTTTCTATGTTCCACATCTGCTGTATCTAGAAAAATATTTGTCATAAACCTAACAAAGGCTGTGTCTTTTTGTGATGGTGAAGTGGTTTCCAAAGGCAGTCTAGGTGATGATGATTATGGTGGCAAGTTAATAAGATGATAAACTATGGACCCTTGCTTCCACCAGTTGCTGACATCACGCAGATGGGTAGCTAGATGGAGCCCACTGAAGCCTAATCCAAATAGTTCTAAGAGTGGTTTGAACAGAAAATAATATTCACGTGACACACTGTAGCCCCTGATTGGCTGCTGCTGTGTTTTCTGTAGTCTGACCACAGCAGACTGGAAGTCCCTGACAGAGATCCTTTTACCCACAGAGTGGTGATAGACACTATCTTGGATTCTAACCCATCACCTCAAATTTAAAGGCAAGAGGATCCAAGTAGAGCACTGATGACCCCTGACTGCGTGTCAATTACACTTGGGTGGATAACCCCTAGCAGCCTTTGTCACTAGACACAGAGCAGTTTTTAAGCACAAGGATGAGAAGTACCATGTTTTCAGAAGTTGGTAACTACTTGAAAACACCATCTGTTCTAGAATGATTGGCACCTGATGCTAGAACAGACCCCCTAGGCTTTTCTTTGGCTTGCAGCATTGAGGAAGCAGGGTACTAGATTGGGCAGGTGGGTCCAGTTGTCCCAGCGCTGTGCACAGATGCATTGCTTTGAAAGGGGGCATTTGAATGGCAGCTGGTGTGGGTTTTCTCCTCCCTTGCTGGTACAGTGGTCCTCAGGTGAATTGCCTGAGTCCCCATGACTGAAAGCTGGCAGTGCTGGGCTGAGGTTGGTTTGGTGCCTATTGTGTTTTTGTCCCTCACTGTGCCCCCACGACCCTCTTTCCTTGCAGAGAGCAAGCGAGACATCCTGTTCCTTTTTGACGGCTCAGCCAACCTCATGGGCCAGTTCACTGCCGCCCGCGACTTTCTCTACAAGGTCATCGACGAGCTGGACGTGAAACCTGACGGGACTCGGGTCGCGGTGGCTCAGTACAGCGATGACGTCAAGGTGGAGTCCCGTTTTGACCAGCACCAGAATAAGCCTGAGATCCTGAATCTCGTGAAGAGGATGAAGCTCAAGACGGGCAAAACCCTCAACCTGGGCTATGCCTTGGACTATGCACAGAGGTACATCTTTGTGAAGTCTGCTGGAAGCCGGATCGAGGACGGGGTGCTTCAGTTCCTGGTGCTGCTGGTGGCGGGAAAGTCATCGGACCGCGTGGATACGCCCGCACTCAACCTGAAGCAGAGCGGGGTGGTGCCCTTCATCCTCCAGGCGAAGAACGCAGACCCTGCTGAGTTGGAGCTGATCGTACCATCCCCAGCCTTTATTCTGGCTGCGGAGTCCCTTCCCAAGATTGGAGACCTGCAACCACAGATTGTGAACCTCTTAAAATCGGTGCAAAATGGGGCGCCGGCTCCAGGTAAGACACAAGACATCTGGTTGCTTCTGCAGTCCAGCTCTCCCCAGCGTGAGCTGCCTCTAGGCTGCTGGCTCCAGGTCTTCAGGTAGAAGCCCTTCTTGGTTTCCAAGAAAGATAGGTAATTTCTGCAGTTGTTCGTTGTTCAGTCCCTAAGTCATGTCCAACTCTTTGTGACCCCGTGGGACTGCAGCGTGCCGGGCTTTTCTGTCCTTCACGATCTCCCGGTATTTGCTCAGATTCATGTCCAGTGGGTCAGTGAAGCCATCCAACCATCTCATCCTCTTTCACCCTCTTCTCTTTCTGCCTTCAGTCTTTCCCAGAACCAGGGTCTTTACCAATGAGTCATCTTTTCACATCAGGTGGCCAGAGTATTGGAGCTTCAGCTTCAGCATCAGTCCTTCCAATGGATATTCAGGGTTGATTTCCTTTGACTGGTTTGATTTCCTTGCAGTGAAATATGACTTTTGGTTCCCAAGTTGGCTCTCTAACTTCTCTCTAGGGAAAAACAGAAGAATCAGGGTGATCACTTTTAAGGACATTAGACTGTTTCATCATAAGATGCATTGAAAAGATTTGGGCGTATCAATGATGAAAAATAATTATTTTTCTAAACCCAATACTTTTATTGTGTGCATAATAAAGGGAATATAACATGGTTCCATTAGAACTAAAAGAGTCTTCTTCTTCACGTATTTCCCAAATATCTTATTTTAAGTGGCTGTCACTGTGTTATAGTTCATTCTCTATTTTCATTAGAAATACAAAGCATGAATTGAGGCAGGCACCTTCCCCTTATAAATGCTATATTAAAGTTTCTGAGTAAGAATCTTTGTTACCATGACTTCATGTTTAACCACTTTCCACTGGGTGATAAAAATGCAGTAACAAGAGTAATTAATTTCACATATAATCCCTTTGATTGAAAATGCAGAACCTAGAACTTCTCTTCAGTGATGACTGGGCATATTCACCATTGGTTTTGGGTGGGTAACTGGACATCTGGGTTACATTTCCCTCCATTGACCTGCTGTGACTTGCAGCAACTCATCAGAAACTTCTCATCTACAAGGTGTGATGGTTATGCAGACTCTGCCAACCCATGTCTCTTCGCCGCCCTCAACATTTCTTCTTGAGTACAGCTTTGAATGTTAACGATACTGTTCAAACATACAAAAATTCTAAAATAATTTTTGTTATCTTTATTATTAATAATTTCCTATGGCTGCTTTTAAAAATTTTGTGATTTTTGTTGTTGTTAAGTTGCTCAGTTATGTCTGACTCTCACTCCATGAATGGCAGCATGCCAGGCTCCCCTGTCCTTCACCATCTCCTGGAGCTTACTCAAACTCATGTTCATTGAGTCAGTGATGCCATCCAACCATCTCATCCTTTGTCACCCCCTTCTCCTCCCGCCCTCAATCTTTCCCAGCATCAGGGTCTTTTCTAAACAGTTGGCTTTTCGCATCAGGTGGCCAAAGTATTGGAGTTTCAGCTTTAGCATCAGTCCTTCCAATGTTTATTGAGTTGATTTCCTTTAGAATTTAAAGCCACCAAATTTGATTTAAGTGACAAATTCAATGGCTTTAAACATAATGAGTTTACTATCTTAAGTTTTAGAGGTCAGAAATCCAAAGCCCGTTTTACTGGGCTAAAATCAAGATGTCACCCTTCCTTTTGGAGGTCCTGGCTGACAACCTTTTTTCTGGGGTCAGGAAGCCACCTGCATTCTGTGACCCACAGCCTCTTCCCCTCCATCTGCAGAGCCAGCAGGGGAGCATCCTCTCTTGTCTCTGACCTCTGCTTCCTCCCTTATGTCTCCTCTCTCTGACTCTAACCCTCTTCTCTGCCTTTTAGAGGACACACGATTGATTACCGTGGATCCACCTGTATAATCCAGTACACACCCCCATGCCCCTGATTCTTAATTTAACCACCCCTGAACATTTTGTACCATACAAATGCCAGGGATTCAGATTGGATATCTTTGGGGGCTGTTACTCAGCGCACCATGGTTGGTATGAAATTGTCGCTTTCCTGCCTTGAGTCACAGAGGCTGTCTTCCTTGCAGTTTCAGTTGAAAAGGATGTGGTGTTCCTGATTGATGGCTCCGAGGGTGTCAGGAGCGGCTTCCCACTGCTGAAAGAGTTCGTCCAGAGGGTGGTGGAGAGCCTAGACGTGGGACCAGACCGGGTGCGCGTGGCCGTGGTGCAGTACAGCGACCGGACCAGGCCCGAGTTCTACCTGAATTCCTACATGGACCAGCAGAGTGTGGTCGGAGCCATCCGCGGGCTGACCCTGCTGGGTGGGCCGGCCCCCAACACGGGGGCCGCCCTGGAGTTCGTCCTGAGGAACATCCTGGTGGGCTCCGCCGGGAGCCGCATAACGGAAGGCGTCCCCCAGCTCCTGATTGTCCTTACGGCCGACAGGTCTGGGGATGACGTGAGGGGCCCCTCTGTGGTCCTGAGGAGGGGAGGGGCCGTGCCCATCGGCATCGGCATTGGGAATGCTGACATCACCGAGATGCAGACCATCTCCTTCATCCCGGACTTCGCTGTGGCCATCCCCACCTTCCGGCAGCTGGGGACCATCCAACAGGTCATCTCAGAGAGAGTGACCCAGCTCAGCCGCGAGGAGCTGAGCAGGCTCCAGGCGTCTGTCATCCCCGTGACGCCTCCGGGTAAGGAGCCAATTCTCTGGCACCTCCTTCCTTAAAATATCTGGGGCTACTAGGACTATGGGTTACAAAGGCTTCTCAGTTTTGTTTCCTCGGCCATGGGGAGTGAAAACTAGAGTTACATGAAGAATTAGGAGCCGCGTGGCCTTGGTGGCCAGAAACGACTTGGAGAGAGGCTGAGAGTCGTGATTTTAGCCAAATTTAAGTCTCAGAAGAGAAGTGGGATTGGTTCACAGTTCAGACCCCTAACTCTGCATGAAGGCTTCTGTGTTAATAACTGAAGAGTGGGGCCATCTAGTTGATAAAACTCCTGTTCGGTGCCGGGTCCTCGTTACCCTTGTGGGTTCAGCTGGCAGCCTCCAATGGTCAGGGAGGGTGTTCGTCCTGAGTGCCTCTGTCAACCTTGGGCACCGTTTCTGAAATGTTGGTATTCTCAGAGCCCAAGTGTGAAGATGGAGTTTGAATTTGCTTGGCACAGAGAAGGGAGTGTCTGAACTGGCAGAAAGGCCTCCTGGCTCTCCTGACCTCAGCTTATTCTACTTCCTGTTCCGCTTCCCCAGGCTTGATGCAGAAGAAAGGGGGCTCAGATAGGCCCACCCCTCCAAGAGTGCCCACGGAGGACCCCCTCTCCCTGGGCCCTTGGGTGGGGAGGGCACAGTGGCGAACAGGCATGTACAGTGTCACCCCTGCGTGGTTCACGTGCTGCAGGACAGTGTCTGCATCCAGGGATGGGGAGGCTGGGATCGGCGGGGTGGGGAGGGAAGAGCGAAAGCCACTGAGGGAAAGTAGACACAGGAAACCATTAGGGCAGGTGAGAGAGGGGGCAGCGGCCCCTCGCTGGTGTCCACGCAGAACAGCGCCCTCCCTGTGAGCCTGCCTTGGAATGTTCTACAGGGCTCACCATCCAATAAATTGGGGGTAACTGTGGGATAAATGCAGTGAGGGTTTTGTTGGCTGTCCCCTAGTTGATGGATTTTGTGTGACTTGCTTGGCTGCAGGAATCTCTCTCTTTATTTTTTAGTTTTTATTTTATATTGGAATACCATTGATTTACAATGTTGTGTTCATTTCAGATGTACTGTGGAGTGATTCAGTTATGCATATACATATATCGGTTCTTTTCAAAGTCCTTTTCCCATTTAGGTTATCACAGCCTATTGAGTAGAGTTCTGTGTACTATACAGTAGGCCCTTGTTGGTTACCTTTTTAAATATAGTGGTGCATATATGTCAACTCCAAACTCTGACTTTATCCACCACTCCACCCACCACCTTTCTTATGGTGCATTTGAGGCACTGGCACTCCCAGGAAGGCTTTCTGGAAATGCTGGCGTCATGTGTGGCAGCTTCTTTAAACACAAGCATGTGTTTCTACGGCAGTGACTCCCGGTCCACTTGCTTTCCCCTCTTCAGGTGACTGTTTACTACCTTTTCCTCATCCTGCTTCATCTGCACCTCTCCCTCCTCAGTTTACTCTGAGCTGGTGATCTTGATTTCCTTTTCACTGAGAAAGCATAAGTAAAACCAAAGAAAGAACATCTCTGCTTCCCCTGACACTCTGCCTCCTCCCTGTTCAAGAGTGCCTCCTGCAACTCTCCTGAATCCTGCATCACTGATTCGCCAATGCACTGGGTGGATCCTTTCATGATATGTACGCAGTGCCTTTCCTTCTCTCGTAAAACCCCCCTGGATGCCCTGCTCTCTCCTCCAGGAGGGTCCCGGTCTCCTTTTTTTAAAAAAAATTAAAAAAAAATAATTTACTTCTTTTAATTGGGGGCTAATTACTATACAATACTGTGTGGTTTTTGCCATTGACATGAATCAGCCACGGATGAACCCCCTCCCACCTCCCTCCCCATCCTGTCCCTCTGGGTTGTCCCAGTGCACCAGCTTTGAGTGCCCTGTTTCATGCATTGAACTTGGACCGGCGATCTAGTTCACATATGAGAATATACATGTTTCAGTATTATTCTCTCAAATCATCCCACTCCGGTCTCCTTTATAAGCATCATCTTCACTGCCTGTAGTTCTCTCTGAACTCACCCTACCCTGTTGTTAGCTCTCCCTGCCCCACAGAAAGTGTGCTGGGCCAAGTCCCTCCATCTGGCAAATCCTAGTGGTCAGTGTTGGGCGCTGTTCCGCTTGACCCGTGAGTGTCATCGGGGTGACCCGGGTGAGGGTCAGTTGTGACCCCTCCCTCCTGGAACGCCACGCTCCCTCGGTCTAGACTCGGCTCCTGCCTGCCTAGGTTCTCCCTCCTGCAGGGTCATTCTTCCTTATCCTCTGCTGGCTCTTCCTCCTCTCTGATGTGCCCTCTCTGAATTCCCCAGGATCCTCTCCTGGGCCTGGTGTTTTAACATGAGTAGTCTGAATTAGGATGCCTCGCCTGCCAGGTGTCCATTCTGTGACCACCTGGGAGGCGGTTCACCGTCACAAAGGCTCTGGTGCCGGTGGAGTTGAAGCCCTATGATAACATTCGATTCACAGTGGTCAGCGGCAAGAGGGACGTGGTTTTTCTCATCGATGGGTCCCAGAGCGCCGGCCCCGAGTTCCAGTACATCCGGACGCTCATCGAGAGGCTGGTCGACTACCTGGATGTGGGCTTCGACACGACCCGGGTGGCGGTCATCCAGTTCAGCGATGACCCCAGGGTGGAGTTCCTGCTGAACGCCCACTCCAGCAAGGACGAGGTGCAGAATGCAGTGCGGCGGCTGCGGCCCAAAGGCGGGAGGCAGGTCAACGTCGGGGGTGCCCTGGAGTACGTGGCAAGGAACATCTTCAAGAGGCCCCTGGGGAGCCGGATTGAGGAGGGTGTCCCTCAGTTCCTGGTCCTCATTTCCTCTGGGAAGTCAGACGATGAGGTGGACGACTCGGCCGTGGAGCTCAAGCAGTTTGGCGTGGCGCCAATCACGATCGCCCGGAACGTGGACCAGGAAGAGCTGGTGAAGATCTCGCTGAGCCCCGAGTACGTGTTCTCAGTGAACACCTTCCGAGAGCTCCCCAGCCTGGAGCAGAAACTGCTGACGCCCATCACCACCCTGACTGCCGGACAGATACAGCAACTCCTGGCCAGCACACGCTACCCACCTCCAGGTGAGACTGGGCGTTGGCTATTGCTCTTCTGTGGTCTCTTCTAAAAATATATATATATAAATGGGCTCAAAGGCCATGGTGCTCACAAGTAAAGCTAAGATAACGGACCCCTGTGATGTAGCCAGCTGGGACTGTGGCTTGTTGCAGGGAGGAAGGACATCAGGAAGGGCTGAAGGCAGGATCTGATTTGCCAAAGACGGTTTTGTGGAAGGCTTGAGGAAATGGGACTTTGCCCTGGATTGGATGTTGTTGAGAAGGCGGAGGAGTCCTTTGACTGGGTATCTGACTAACTCTCTTGGCTAAAGTTGTAATTGGTACAGAAACAGTGGTCACCCCTGTGATCCAAGATGGGGGGTGGGCATTTGGTGACTTTTGTTTCTTTTTGTCAGTGTTCAGACACAGAAAGAGCATGGCTTTCCCTGTTGGTGTTCTGTGAAATCTTTGGTGTTCCACTGGAGAATCCAGGGCCTGGCTGTGTGCGCTGGGCCAGCTTTTCTGTTTTCAACAAAAAATGGTTCCATTCCACGACTTGCTCAGCTTTTGCTGTGCGGTTTTTTCCACTAGAAGTGGCCAGTGTGTTATGAGGCAAAAGGTTGAATTTGTTGAGAGGCAAGATGTGAGCTATTTAGTAAATGACATCCAGGAAGTACCTGGAAATATAATTAATAGGAAGGTATGGTTTATCTTTCCTGAAAAGTGAAAGTGTTAGTGGCTCAGCCATGTAACCCCATGGACTGTAGCCCACTGGGCGCCTCTGTCCATGGAATTCTCCAGGCAAGAATACTGGAGTGGGTTGCCATTTCCTTTTTCAGGGGTTCGTCCCTGCCCAGGGATCAAACCTAGATCTCTTTGGGTCTTCTTTACTATCTGAGCCACCAGGGTCCCTTGTCTTTCCTCGGACTTTTGATTAATTGTGTAGTGAAAACGCTGATTCATGCAAAGAAGACAGGGGAATAATAGCTAAAATGAGAACTTTGTATAAATGCTAGAGATATGTGAGGAAAAAGAAATACTGTGAATCAGACACCCTGGGAGAGAGCTGGGGTTCTCCTGGCTGTCACTAGCTAAGTGGTGGCCTTTGTCCTCAGGCGTAATAGTGAGAGATGTCTCTCTTTTCTTGCGTCATAATAAGAGATGTTGGTCTGGGTGATCTCAGTCTCTCCTGGTAGTAACAGTCATGAGTCATAGATTATTGTCACCAGGATTTGTTTCTAAGCGTGGTTGATTTTGAAAGAAGTTGTAACCCAGACTGCAAAGCCACCATTAAACTCAGAAAGGGGAAGTTTTGGAGAACTAACAATATTCCAAGAAGCAGAAATTGTTTTGATGCAAAAGGCCTGATTCGTAATGATTGATTAGAAAACCTGGGAGACAAACACATGCACGTTGGCTGGTAGTTTCCACGTTAATTAGCATAATGGTGTCATGGAGTGCGAAGTTCAGAAATGGAACCAGATGCGCTCCAGTCCTGTGCTGAGTTTTCCTTTTCCTCCTCACCCGCAGCTGTGGAGGCCGATGCCGCGGACGTTGTCTTCCTCATCGACAGCTCTGATGCCGTGAAGCCGGATGGCATCGCACACATCCGGGACTTTGTTATCAGGATCGTGCGGAGACTCAACGTCGGTCCCAACAAAGTGAGAATCGGGGTCCTGCAGTTCAGCAACGACGTCTTCCCAGAATTTCAACTAAAGACCTACAAATCCCAGGCCAGTGTGCTGGATGCCATACGTCGCCTGAGATTCAAAGGGGGGTCTCCTCTCAACACTGGCAAGGCTCTGGAATTCGTGGCAAGGAATTACTTTGTCAAGTCAGCTGGGAGCCGGATAGAAGATGGGGTGCCCCAACACCTGGTTCTATTTCTGGGTGGAAAATCCCAGGATGATATTTCCAGGTATTCCCAGGTGATAAAATCTGCGGGAATCGCGAGCCTCGGGGTTGGAGACCGGAACATCGACAGAGCAGAGCTGCAGGCCGTCAGCAGCGATCCCAGGCTGGTCCTCACGGTGCGGGAGTTCAGAGACCTCCCCAGCATAGAGGAAAGGGTCGTGAATTCCTTTGGGTCCTCCAGGGCCACCCCTGCACCTTCTGGAGTGGATACACCCTCTCCCTCAAGGCCAGGTATGTGCTGTGGGCCCTGGGACTACAAACTGGTTATTATTTTATTTTTATTTAGTTTTAATTGAAGGATAATTGCTTTATAATTTTGTGTTGGTTTTTGCCATACATCAACATGAATCAGCCATAGGTATACATACGGCCCCTCCTTCTTGAACCTCCCTCCCACCTGCCACCCTGTCCAAGCCCTCTGGGGTGTCACAGAGGACCAATTTGAGCTCCATGCGTCCTACAGCAAATTCCCACTGGCCATGCGTTTTACATGGTAGTGTACATGTTTCCACACAACTCTCTCCACTTGTCCCATCCTCTTCTTCCTCTGCTCTGCCCCGGGTCCATCTGTTCTCTGTGTCTCTGTCTCTATTGGTGCCCTGCAAATAGGTTCATCATTACCATCTTTCTAGATTCCATGTGTATGCATTAGTATATGATATTTATTTTTTTACTTTCTGGCTTACTTCACTGTGTATCATAGGCTGTAGGTTCATCCATCTCATAAGAACTGGCTCAAATGTGTTCCTTTTTATGGGCGNGCAGCGATCCCAGGCTGGTCCTCACGGTGCGGGAGTTCAGAGACCTCCCCAGCATAGAGGAAAGGGTCGTGAATTCCTTTGGGTCCTCCAGGGCCACCCCTGCACCTTCTGGAGTGGATACACCCTCTCCCTCAAGGCCAGGTATGTGCTATGGGCCCTGGGACTACAAACTGGTTATTATTTTATTTTTATTTAGTTTTAATTGAAGGATAATTGCTTTATAATTTTGTGTTGGTTTTTGCCATACATCAACATGAATCAGCCATAGGTATACATACGGCCCCTCCTTCTTGAACCTCCCTCCCACCTGCCACCCTGTCCAAGCCCTCTGGGGTGTCACAGAGGACCAATTTGAGCTCCATGCGTCCTACAGCAAATTCCCACTGGCCATGCGTTTTACATGGTAGTGTACATGTTTCCACACAACTCTCTCCACTTGTCCCATCCTCTTCTTCCTCTGCTCTGCCCCGGGTCCATCTGTTCTCTGTGTCTCTGTCTCTATTGGTGCCCTGCAAATAGGTTCATCATTACCATCTTTCTAGATTCCATGTGTATGCATTAGTATATGATATTTATTTTTTTACTTTCTGGCTTACTTCACTGTGTATCATAGGCTGTAGGTTCATCCATCTCATAAGAACTGGCTCAAATGTGTTCCTTTTTATGGGCGAGTAATATTCCATTGTATATACATACCACAGCTTCTTTATCCATTCATCTGTCAACGAACATCTGGGTTGCTTCCGTGTCCTAGCTATTGTAAATAGTGCTGTGATGAACATTGGGGCTACATATGTCCTTTAAATTATGGTTTTCTCAGCGTATATGCCCAGTAGTGGGATTACTGGGTTGTATGGTAGTTTTATTCCTAGTTTTGTAAGGAATCTCCATACTCTTCTCCATAGTGGGTACATTAATTTACATTCCCACCAGCCCAGGCAAGAGGGTTCCTTTTTCTCCACACCCTCTCTAGAATTTATGGTTTGTAGATTTTTTGATGATGGCCATTCTGAGAGAACACCAACTATTTTTTAATTGAAAAAAAGCAGTCAACATTCATTTTAATGAGTTTCTTCTCTCAGATTTGTGGCTTGATACTGTTACAAATTTAATGTTTTTTTAGTTGCTAAGTCATGCTTGAGTCTTTGTGACCCTCATGGACTGTAGCCCACCAGGGTCCTCTGTCCATGGGATTTCCCAGGCAAGAATACTGGAGTATGTTGCCATTTTCTCCTCCTGGGGATCCCCACTCAGGGATCGAACGCAAGTCTCCTGCATTGGCAAGTTTATTCTTTATCACTGAGCCACCTGGGAAGTCCCTAGAAATTAAATACAAGAAGAATAACTCAGGTTTTGAAGTTGTAGGAGGAACAGAAGGAACCATTTCAGAAAGCAAAAGGTCCTTGCTTCTTCCCTGAGTTTCCGTGAGACTAACTGTAGCCCTGTTGAGATGTTCTGTAATAGTGCCTCGAGGGTTAGCCACAGACTCATTGGCTCTCAGAACAAAATGGCACCACTGAAGTTGTTCAGTCCCTGCCCCTCCAAACATGACTGAAAGGCAGCCTCTGTCCTAGGCGGTACAGAGGCAACCCTCCTTCCTTGGACTGAGTGCACCTCCCTGGGGGAATTGAGAGCTGTCCACCTGTAGCTTTGACCTCATGCTCCTGGATCTGACCTTGGGTGCTGCCAAGAGCAAGTTGAGTTCCTCCACCAACCCATGTCTTTCTCAGCTCCTCCACAGGTGATGGCCATGCAGACATCTGGAGCGAACGATTAGGGTTGCTTTTCCATGAGGCATCACATTCCACTTAGCTCTTTTATATCCTCCTTCTGTGCTGGTGGTGGAACATCCCACACTGCCCTGGATCTGCCTCCTCTCGACTCTGTTCTCAACTCCTTGGTTAGAACTGGGAAAGTCTCTCCAGCAGAGCATTTGGCATGCTGTCCAGCAGGCCTCCAAAGGTGCATGCAGTCTGCTTCCTGTTTTCCAGTCTTTCTCCAGCCTTCCCTTGCCTTGCCTTTACAACACATCCCCACTTCTGCCAGACCCTATCATTTGCGTTTGACCAGGAAGAAAGGGTTCAGTGGCATTTCCTAAAACACTTGATACCGTGGACTGATGAACCCATGGCATAACCCCATTTTGCATGGGATAACTGGGGATCTGCTAGGTTCTCACATCTCCTTTCCTTTCATTTAGATGATTTATCATGTATCTTCTTGTTTTGGGCATGAGGGTTTGAGGGCTGTGAGTCTGGTAACTATAGAGTCATGGACCAGAGCCAAGGTGTTCACTGTGAATGAATGACAGGAAGGCCTAATTTTAATCATTTTCTGCTGGGTGATTTTGTTCTGGGTATGAAAATTGAATTTCCCCTTTTCTCACCGACATCATCTTTAGAGAAGAAGAAAGCTGATATCGTGTTCCTGCTGGATGGTTCCATCAATTTCCGGAGAGACAGTTTCCAGGAAGTGCTCCGTTTTGTGTCAGAGATCGTGGACACAGTTTATGAAGGGGGCGACTCCATCCAGGTGGGGCTAGTCCAATACAACTCTGACCCCACCGACGAGTTCTTCCTGAAGGACTTCCCCACCAAGCAGCAGATTATCGACGCCATAAACAAGGTGGTCTACAAAGGGGGAAGGCACGCAAACACCAAGGTGGGCCTGGAGCACTTGCGGCTGAACCACTTCGTGCCCGAGGCAGGCAGCCGCCTGGACCAGAGGGTCCCACAGATCGCCTTTGTGATCACGGGGGGCAAGTCGGTGGAGGACGCTCAGGAGGCGAGCATGGCGCTCACGCAGAGAGGAGTCAAGGTGTTTGCGGTGGGTGTAAGGAACATCGACTCGGAGGAGGTGGGAAAGATAGCGTCCAACAGCGCGACGGCCTTCCGGGTAGGGAACGTCCAGGAGCTGTCGGAACTGAGCGAGCAGGTTCTGGAAACTCTGCACGATGCGATGCATGAGACCTTGTGTCCAGGCATGACTGACGTTTCCAAAGGTAACGTCCTTTAGGTGCATATTTTCAATCCTGTCTTTTCAAGGGCAAGTTATCTGGTTGCCCAGATGCCCAGCACTGGCCTTGGGTCTCCTGCAGCACCTGCTGCTTCTGGGACTGACATATCCACGTGGTTGGGTCCTGGTTGTCACCTGCCTCTGTGATAGGATGTGTTTCCCAGATAGGAGTGGACGTCTGTCTTTTCTTGCTCTTACCAGATTTACCCCTCCTGTCTAATCCCCTAAATAATTCACCTAAATAATTCAGACTGTTGATGTCTATTTCAATTTGTAGGTTCCTTAGATTATTTGAGACCAGAGGGTTTGAATTCTCAAGTGTGTTTAATCTAAGGCCAACACTTGGGATGCTTCTAGACACTGGCTGTATTCCGTGCTAGAACTGATTAAGTCCCCAAAGCCAACATACTAAAATGCCGACAGTTTTGGTTCCTAAGAGTCAGTATGCATTTCCCCGGTGAGATAGGCAGATCCAGTTGCTTCTCAGAGCTCGTTCACAGATGATCTCATCTTGCCCTTGAGTGAGCATGTTCCTGGCCCATGTCCCCAGCTGTGCCTGCACGTTGCAAGTGTCTCAGCAGCTTGACTTTGAGCTCATGGCCTGCTTTCCCTTTATAGCCTGTAACTTGGATGTGATTCTGGGCTTCGATGGTTCAAGAGATCAGAATGTCTTTGTGGCTCAGAAGGGCCTCGAGTCCAAGATGGACGCCATCCTGAGGAGAATCAGTCAGATGCAGAAAATCAGCTGCAGCGGCAGCCAGCTGCCCACGGTGCGGGTGTCCGTGGTGGCCCTCACGCCCTCAGGCCCCGTCGAGGCCTTCGATTTTGCTGAGTACCAGCCGGAGCTGTTTGAGAAGTTCCAGAACATGCGTGCCCAGCACCCCTACGTCCTCACCGCGGATACACTGAAGCTCTACCAGAACAAGTTCCAGCAGGCCTCGTCGGACAACGTGAAGGTCAGCGCGGCCGCCGCATTTCTACTTCCTGTGTCACCTCTGGGTTTTCCTGGGCAAGGGTCATACCCTGACGCCCCAAAAGCCCCATCCCCAAACTGTTCTTCTGTGGGTGTCCTTCATGTTTGTTGGGGTTGGTGGTGCCTGTGTATAAGAGTCCTTCATCATCAACTGAGCTGAAATGAAGTATCTTTGTTTTACTAAAGCTCTTAAAAAAAACAATTTTGAAAATCAGTAGTTAAGCTTGAATGAGTCGAATTTGTGATTACTGCATATTTAACCATAGTCCTACCATTTAAATGCGTTACATTCTCTATTTGTATATAATTTTGTCTCTCCTATGTTTGCACACACACACACACACATCAGTTCTCCAGGGCCGCCACAGCAGAGCTCCGCAGGCGGGGTGGCTTAAGCAACAGCAGTTTGTCCTCTCGCAGCCCGGGAGGCCGGAGGTCTGGGATCGGGGGGAGGCAGGGTAGTTTTGGGAGGTCTCTCAGTTGGGCTTGGAGACGGCGTTGTCTCGTCTGTCTCCAAGTGGTTTCCCCTCTCTGTGTCTGTGTCCCATCGCCTCGTCTTACAAGGACACCGGCCACGTTGGATGGGAGCCCACTCTGGTGACCTCATTTACTTCATTGCCTCTTTAAAAGCCCCATTGCCAAATGCATCACACTCTGAAGCACTGAGGCTTAGGACTTCAAACTGTGAATTTCAGAGGGACGCAGTCCGGCCCAGGATACACATGCACACCCTTCCCCCACATGCGTGTGTGATGCTATGTCCCCTAAATAAGAGAATGAGATAAAGTTTTATTCCCACTGTTGCTTGTGCTTTTTAATAAATCAAGCCCTAAAACATACCCATTTATTTTATACCCCATCTAGTGTCCGGGAACTATGAATAGGGGGTAATTGGTTTTCAGCCTTGGCCCCCTGTTTCCTGCACCATGAGGTGAAGGATTTGAACTGGCTAATGTTCCTTGCAAGGGCCTGTGATGTTTCCTTTTAATCTCAGCTGGGTTTTCACGCATCTTTTATCTTCAGGTGGTCATTCATTTTACGGATGGAGTGGATGGGGATCTGGCTGATTTACAAAGAGCATCAGAGGAACTCCGACAAGAAGGTGGGTTCTGGGGGGATTCTAAATGGGAGGCAGGTGCACTGCTGGGCTGGAGAGAAGCGAGTTCACTAACAGACCCTCTGGGCAGCGGCTTGTCCTGCAGGCACCTCTGACCAGCATCTTGGTCCTCTTTCACCTGCCTGAGGCCATGGGATGAACCAGCAAGTACCCCTCACTTCCATAGACCAAGTCCTGACACAGACCCCATGGTGTCCTAGGCCCTTTCATGTGGTACAACGTCTAGAAAGCTTGACGCTTTGCAAAATAACATGAAGTTTTGATTCATCTGGCTGTATCATATAAATTAGGAATTACTGTGTTTTTCATTTGCAGTTATCACAGCTCAAAAATAGTATAACGTTAATAAAAGTTAACATAAAATAATGAAAGCATACTTCCCAAATTTATTGTGACTGGTTTGCAGTGGTACCTGTTCCCAGATGTACTATTTGGTCATTTGCTTTATGGTAGGAAAAGTAAGTACTAACATCAGAGTTTAAGAAGAGTTTATGGAAGCATGACTTAGCTCGGGGATGCTCGGTTTATTAGCTTGCTTCTCCAGAGCAACGGAGGAGAAGTTCCTGTCACTGATTTTGGAAGGGTGGGATTTCAGTTCTTCCCACAGCACATCCGTGTTGGGTAGGACCAGAACTTGAGAATTTATGTACGTCATAAACAATAGTGTCATCTCCTATGGTTGCGTCCATCAATGTACTTTTTGACATCTTGGGAGCAATTGCTCAGAAGAGTTCAGAGTTCTAGTATTGCAACTCTGCAGAATAGCTAATAGTGTGATTACATGAGTTTCAGTTAAAGGTTGACTTTATTTGTTTTATTATTTTTAACTGGAGGATAATTGTTTTACAGTGTTGTATAAGTTTCTGCTGCACAATGCCAGGAGATCAATCATAGTTATATATATATTCCCTCCCTCTTGACTCTCCCTTTTCCTTCCCATGCACCCTTTAGGTCATCACAGAGCGCCAGGCAGGGCTCCCTGTGTTAGACAGCGGCTTCCCCTAGTTATTAATATCTATTTTACACGTGAGAGTGTGTGGGTATTAGTGCCACTTTCTCAATTCTTCACACCCTCTCCTTGCCTTGCTGTGTCTGTAAGTCCATTCTCTATGTCTGTATGTCTCCACTCCTTCTCTGCAAATAGGTTCACCAGGGCCATTTTTCTAGATTCCATATGTGTGTGTGAATATGTGATATCTGTTTTATTCTTTGTGACTTACTTCCCTCTGTGTAACAGGCTCTAGGTTCATCCACTTCACTACAAAGCCAAGTTTTTATACTGAAGTTTTCTTTAAAAAATAGAGGTGGGAGGAAAGCGCTGTGTTTCTTCAACGCCCAGGTGAGCAGTCTTAAGTGGACCTGTCCCTGCAGGTGTCCGAGCTCTGATCTTGGTGGGCCTCGAACGCGTCGCCAACTTGGAGCAGCTCATGCAGCTGGAGTTCGGGCGAGGATTCATGTACAGCCGGCCCCTGAGGCTGAACTTGCTGGACCTAGACTATGAGCTAGCCGAGCAGCTTGTGAGTGTTTGTGTATCTGTATACATGTCGGTCTAGATGCCGCAAACTGGGGCATCTCAGGATAATACAGTCCGTTATCACCAGCAAACGGAGGAGAGACTCCTGGGTGGGCAGTTTAACTCCTCTGATTCACTGGGGACCTGCTCTGTTGCCGTCACACGAGTCCTGGGGAGGGAGCTCTCTGAGGACTGGAAAGACGGCCACCCGGGAAACGGGTGTCCCGGCGGCTGTTGCCTCAGAGTGGCCCCTACTCCCTTAACGAGACGTTTTTCCCTTTGTAAGATGGCTGAGAAGCCATAACACAGAGATTGACCCTCTCCCAGCTGAAAACAGGGAAAACAAGAGTAGGCAGGAAAAGAAAGGTCACCTCTGGGTGGAAAGGGGCTTCTCTTGCCTTCTCTTCTGGCTTGCTTTGCTGCAAATGAGGACAGACCACGAGGCTTCCTAATCCCCCTGAGTTCAACCTCTCAGCTGGTGGGTTTAACTCCTGGGTTGGGGTGAGCCTGGGGGCTTTGGGATGTGGGCCTGAGTGTTCAACTCAGAGACTCTTCGGTGGAGGCAGTGGTGTGCTGCAGAATTCAGTGGCTGCCCATCCTTTCCCTCCTGCCTTCTTCCTAGGACTGGGGTTAGGAGATATATATATATATATATATATATATATATATTTTTTTTTTTTTTTTGAGTGGAAGGAGGTTAGTAGACAAATTTGGGACTTGGGAGAACATGAAAATTCTAGGAAATTCACTGCAAGCAAATGCATTGACCCTCATGAGTTCAGCAGGTGGAAATGTGTCTTGGGTGTGTGCTTTCCCACATGAGGCCAGGGGCTGGGCTGGGAGGTCGTGTCCAAGGTGTCTGATGGATGTTGGAGGCCTTGATGACCAGAAGTGGGGTGCTCGTGGCTCAGGCAGGGACCCCACCCCATGGCCACTCCCAGACCTTCTCTCTAGGCAGATACCCTGTTCTGTGACTCTGCCCAGGGCTCAGGGAAAGACATGGTCTGCTCTAAAACCCCCTTCCATCCTGGCCGTCTGCAAGGGTTTGTGAGGCTTTGCTTTTTGCAGCTTAAAGATATCTATGTTATACTTAGCAACTGAAGCTTGAGTATCTATGCTGGAAACTTTAGAAGTAAGGCCCAGCCTTAGGTGAATATTTTATGAATAGGATGTATTATTTTTACTGGCTCTTCAGACTCTGTGTGTGACATCCTGTAGCCTGCTGACGGCTAAGTCTTCGAGGAAATGCCACGGGGAGTGATGTCATCTCTTGCTGTGAACGCCACATTCCTCAGATGGCACACTTATGCTTTTTTCCCTAGGCATTTACTGAAGGGTGAATTTTGCCTTTTGTCTCGGTAGGACAACATCGCTGAGAAAGCCTGCTGTGGGATTCCCTGCAAATGCTCTGGACAAAGAGGAGACCGAGGGCCCATAGGCAGCATCGGGCCAAAGGTAGGTGGCTTTACCCTCTTTTTCACCTGAGACTAGCTTCAGAGCTGGCACCGCTCTAGCTGAGAGATTTCTCCACTGTCATGGTGGGGAGATGGACAGGGAGGAGCAGGAATAGCTGTGCTGTAGGACAGGGGGTCTGAGGGGCAGACCCTTCCCCGTGTCTGCTCCTGCCTCCCTTTCCATCGGGTTCAGTTCTGCCTTGTTTCTTTAACTTATAAAACCATGTTGAGACCAGTGGCATCATTGGCTGGCAGCCTCACTACGATGGTCNCCCAGACCATCTCCCTCCGGGGCAGGGGTCTGCAGGTTCCAGGCCCAGTGCAGGGAGGCTGGAGGCCCGGCTGGCACATCACCCATCAGCCCCGCCTAACGCAAGCCCTCCTCAAGGGTGCCCACTCGGTGGACACACTCGACAAGAAGGTCCAGCCTGCAGAACCCCTTTGTGTCTCCCTGCAGGGTGAGCGCGGTCCTCCTGGTGTGAACGGCACTCAAGGCTTCCAGGGCTGCCCCGGGCAGAGGGGAGTCAAGGTAGAGTGCGGGCGCCCCTCAGGGTGGGAGGGGCCCCTGCAACCCCGCTCCCGTGCAGAGGGAGACAGCTCCTCCCAGCACCTCCTGGGGAGGGGGTGGGGGAAGCCCACCCGGCTCCTCCGCTCAGCGCTGGGCAGCCGGTGGCTTCGCGTGGAGGTGGCCCCGGGCCTGGCAGCTTCAGGAGCACAGGCCGCGTTGGGAGGGGAACCTGAGGCTGGAGAGACACGTGGCCTATGGCAGTGTGAAGCGACCAGCAGGTACTGACAGGACAGAGAGAACGTGGGCTGGGCAGAGAGAGGACCGGTGCCCAGAGTCTTTAGAGCCGCGGCCCTGGGGGAGTGAGGGAAATGGGGGGGCGGAGACTGGGAGAAGACTCCTGCACTGAAAGTTTCTGCGTGTGAAATACTTGGGTCAAGGGCGGATGAATCTTCTCCGTCTGCTGGAGTTTGGGAGCCCATGTCAAGGGACCAGCTCTCACACTGCAGTGCTATAAAGGGGCCTCCTTGGAGCTCCTGCCCCTGGCCTGCAGCCCCCAGCTCCCAGGGGGCCAACAACACCCATGTACTCAGGTCCAGGCAGGTTAGCCTATGATCCCCTTGTGATGGACAGAAAGCTATCCCAACAGGTGAATCTCTAACACTGAATTTTTAGACCCCGCCCTTCGTGTTGGAGACGGGGAGGGTCAGCCCTTAGCCTACTCTGGCCTGCCCTCTCCAGCCTCCAGGAAGGAGCTCACATGCCTTCTTCCCTTCCCTTCCAGGGCTCTCGTGGATTCCCAGGAGAGAAGGTACTTCAGCCTGGTTTTCTTTGTATGTTTAAAACTTTCCCAGTATTCTGCCAGATTTTGCGCTCACTCATGTGCCTTGTCCCCTGACAGGGTGAATTAGGAGAAATTGGACTGGACGGTCTTGATGGTGAAGATGTAAGTGAATTTCCACTCTTAAGCCAAGCTGCGCTTGGGCCTGAAGATGCTGGTGACTGATCCGTCAGTCTATGGCAGATATTGCGCCAGGAGTGACATTTTATTGTTGCCTTTGGCAGGGCGACAAAGGGCTGCCCGGTACTTCTGGAGAGAAAGGGAGTCCAGGAAGGAGGGTAAGCATATGTCTGTAGTGTGGCTGTCCTGGAGAAGCGACAAATGTCTCCCTCAACGATGATTTCTTTTAGTTGTGTATAAGACCGCTTCCTCTGGGCAGCCTTCCCTGACCTCCTCTTGGGGTGCGTTCTTGGCGTCTCCTAGGTCCCCTGTCAGTCATGACATATTTACGTTGTCTTTTCTTGTGTGGAGAGTATGTCCCATGGGCAAGACCTGAGTGTGTTTTGCTGAAATAAATCCCCAGTGCCTGATACAGTGCAGGTCCCCATAACTACCTGGGGGTTACCTGAAATGCTTGGAGATAGTTTTACCTTTGTGGCAAATGAGTCAATGGTAACTGCTGGAACACTGTTCAGTTTAAGATTTGTGATGGAACGCATGCAATTCTGAGGGCGAGATGAAAATGTGAGACTAATCCTCAGGCTCTGCTTGTGGTTTTTATTTAGGGGGACAAAGGACCCAAAGGCGACAAAGGGGAGAGAGGTGATGTCGGGATCAGAGGCGACCCGGTAAGGGGAGCTGACTCTTCATGACTGATACGAGACTTGAGCCTGGGGAACGGGGGTGTGGGGAGAGGTGGATTGAAAGGAGGGATTTCACCGCTGAAATTGCTTTAAAGCACGCTGGTGAAATATGTGGTTTGTCCTTTTCTTAGAATTTTGGGGTGGCTAGAGATGTCCCTGCGCTCTAACTGCAAGATAATTCTTTGCAGAGCCTCTCCTATTAAGACCCAAGAAGCTTCCCTAAAGTGTGGTCTCGGGACACTTTAAGTTTGGGTTAGAGAAAGAGAAGCGTTTACAGCTTTTCCTGTCTTATGGGGCTATAAAACCTGTCAGCAAGTGACCACCACTGGGCCAGCCTCTTGGGGTCCAGACAGGATGAGGCAAACGTGAGCCTGGCCACCATCCTCCCGGGGAGAAGGAATAGGAGGAAGAGCCATCACCCTCCACCTGATTTGGGGCTCAGAGCGATGGTGGACCCCACAGCAAGCTCTGTTGGGTGGGATGGGCATTACCTGAACGGGATGCGGCTGAAGCGCTGAGTTGCAGACGTCACAGCAGTTTTCTTGGTCCCTGGTCCCCCTGCGGCAGTGGCTTTCTGTATATGCACGTGTGACTAATTCCCCACCTGTGCTCTTTTCAGGGCAATTCAGGACAGGACAGCCAGCAGAGAGGAGCCAAAGGAGAAACCGGAGACATCGGCCCTGTGGTACAGTGCTCTGTGCTGTAGACCCTCCCTGCGCTGTGGGCCCGGGGCCAGCCTCGCGCTGGGTCATTGCCAGCCCTGGGGGCCGTGGACAGGGGCCTTCAGGCTGTGGGTGCACAAGGTCGAGGTCGGGAGCAGAGAGCCTGGAAGCCAGCGTGCGTGCTTTGAGAAGGGGTCTCTGAGGGGAACCCAAACAGCCCCTCCCAAGAGGGGCTTCTTCTGGGAGGAGTTTGTGCCCCCTAGATATTTCCAGAGAGTGTGCGTCAAGCCAAAGCCTCGTGGGGGGCAGAGGGCACCTGTGTCTGAGGAATCCCTGGCGTGGGCGACCGGCCCTCTCTGTATGCACCCCCGTCCCCTGGGGTCTTGGGCAGAATTTGCGGTACACAGTCTTCTTTGCGGAGAATCTTACATCAGTTTTTTTTCCCACGCCAGGGTCTCCCTGGGAGAGACGGGGTGTCTGGAGGGCCTGGAGAACCCGGGAAGAGCGTGAGTATCTCTTGGGGCCTGGCTGGGGACTTTGAACTATCTGCCCAACTCTGCCAGACTTCCTACTCAGAGCTACTGAGCAACTTTTTATTGGGGGAATTAAGGGATTTTGGAAGCCCCCCGTTGCTGCTTCTTCATACCCTTTGTCATTATCATTACTCTTGACCCACCCCCAGTCTGCTTCCCGTCCCTCCCGAAACAGATCAAAGTGTTAAGTCACTCAGTCCTGTCCATCTTTTGGGGACCCCATGGACTGCAGCCTGCCAGGGCCTCCTGTCCATGAGATTCTCCAGGCAAGAGAGAATCTCCCACTGGAGTGGGCTGCCATGCCCTTCTCCAGAACAGACCAAACAGACACTTAATATCTTTGCTGCTTTTGACTACTCAGCCAGCCTTCATCCCACTGAATAATTAAAAAATCCAAACAGAAATACAGAAAGAGTGAGGGGATTAGGGGCAGGGAGGCAGACGGGCTGTATGTTTATTTTGTTTGACAATTGTTTGTTGTTCTTCCGCTGCTGTAAGTCAAGCAGTGAAACCAGAGCCAGTTTTCCAGTGAAATGCTTCTCACAGTTGCTTTTCCAAGGCATTTCAGAAATGCCTGTTGCAGACCACTCACTGCCTTGTCTTTGTCTTGTTGAAGAATTGCTGAGGTCAGAGGGGGATGGATGATCATTGGGAAGCCATTTGAATGCTTCCAGGGCCCAGGGAGTACCTGGAGCTCGGACCCCCTAGCTGGAAGAAGATGGTCCAGGAGCTTGTGAATCCTTAGTCAGTTCAGGGTGCTGGTGGGTGCCTGAGACAGGTGTTTGCTCAGCATCTCGCTGGGGATGGTGGTGGGGAGGGTTGAGCCCGGGGTCCCCTCTGCTGTGTCACCCGGGGAAGTCACACGCTGCGGGATCCACAGCTGGATCACCCGAAGGTGTCTGCTGATGGCGGCTTTTAAAAGAAGCGACAGTATTCATGCTGACGGGGGCTTTCGAAAGAAATGACTCTTACCTGTAAGCAGATGATATGCTATGGGCATCACCTTACTTTTAACATTCAGAAGAAAACTTAAATTTGAAAACTGCTCTCTTAAAAGTCTCGAGCATAATTTTTGAGCAATTCTGTTGATCCATACAATGGAAAGCAGTGGGGAAACACTCCACTGTTGGGCTGTCCAGCTTTGTGAACAGAGCCAGAACTTGTTTCCATGATAAGCACAGAATTCAGTTGTATTTCTAAGCATGGGTGGGAGCTTGGGGTTTGAGTTTGGTGTGGTCAAGTTGGGACTTCTGTTAGGAGCTCCCCGAGCGAGGCTCACGCTGAGATGAAAGACGTCCTCTCCTGGGCTGCCTCCTGTCCCGTGTGGCCTGAGCACAGGTGACCTCCGGTTGTACTCAGGGATGACTCTGAGGAGTGAGCAGATTGCTGCCCTGTGGAGGCGTGGCCTGGCTGCACCTCTCCCACCTGTCCACAGCTCATCCCTAGACNCCCGTGTGGCCTGAGCACAGGTGACCTCCGGTTGTACTCAGGGATGACTCTGAGGAGTGAGCAGATTGCTGCCCTGTGGAGGCGTGGCCTGGCTGCACCTCTCCCACCTGTCCACAGCTCATCCCTAGACGGAGGCCCAGGTCTTCACTAGAGGAGCTGCCATTGCAGTGAGTCATGGCAGAGCGGTGGCCCCAGAGTATCACTGGGCTGGTCCACGGCGGCAGTGGACATGCTTCTTGGGTTGAGGAAGCAGACCGGCCATGCCCATCACAGGCTGGCTGATGACAGCTCTGCAATTCCACCTCCTAACCTGGCAAAGATGTATCCAGGATGGGTGCCTACCCCCAAACCTTTCCACCAAAGAGGAAGGAATCACAAGGTGGGACTTACTGGAGTGCTCGCAAGTGCGGCCATGTTTGTTTGAACTAAGGTTCGCTTCTTGAGCATTGGGGAAGATGCTGCTGAGTCTTGAGCCCAAACCGAGACAGCTGGGCTTTTAGGTCGACGCACATGCACTCCAGACACGTTACTTAACCGAGTGTGTGTTATAGTTGGCTGGAGCAGTGTGGAGAGTCTGGGGCTTCCTTCCATTATAATTGCCATCTTACCTCCCTCTAGTTAGGAAAATGTAAGAAAAATAGCCAGGTCGGCATTCCTGGTTTCTTGAAACTGGCTGGGGCCACGTAGCCCGAGGACGCCTTGTTTTGCTTGGCAGGTCTGAAGTCATTCTCAAATCTTCCATTTAGGTGATTGACAAGGGCGGCATGGGAGCACAGCTTTCCCTCGGTGGGGTTGCGGCGGGGAGGGGAAAGGTGTCACTCATGAGAGTTTCCTGCGGGCCGGTAGGCACAGAGTCTGGCTCCCAGCGGGTGTGGCAAAGGTGCCAGTCTCCTCCAGCCTCCTTGCTTCCCCTTCACAGTTGTGTGGTTTCTCCCCAGGGTGGCTTTGGCCGAAGGGGACCTGCAGGAGCTAAGGTAAAACCTCTCTGTTGCCGTCTCCTTCATGTCATCACTGTATAACCTACCAGGGGCTCCCAGGCCCTCCTGTCCCACCCAGAAATTCAGAGGGACTCTCTCTTTCGCCACCAAGGCTGTGGCTCCAGCAGCAGCTTTCCTGCCATCTCCTTGGATTTAGCCTTTTCTGCAGACGCTTGGGAGAGTCTTGATGATGCAGTGAGAACGATTATCTGCATGAACGTGGCCGTGGGGACGGGGGATGGAGGAGAGGGGGCAGGAAAGAGGCCGGAGGCCGCGTCCTCGGCGTCTCCTGCTGGAGGTGCCCACTTACGGGTCTCGGGGGCTCTGCCTCCCAGCCGTCTCTGCGAGACGGGTGTGGGCCGAAATAGCTTCATGTTATGAAGTCATCCTGNGAGGAGAAGGGGCAGGAAAGAGGCCGGAGGCCGTGTCCTCGGCGTCTCCTGCTGGAGGTGCCCACTTACGGGTCTCGGGGGCTCTGCCTCCCAGCCGTCTCTGCGAGACGGGTGTGGGCCGAAATAGCTTCATGTTATGAAGTCATCCTGGGGAAAAGGTAGGTGAGCGGGGCCACCGAGTCTAAGGGTGCCAAGTGACAACTGGCTCCACGTGTCCAATGCCTCTCCCTGGAGCTGCGGTGTTACTTCTGACCCCCCGGAACAGCTGGGACAGTTCCCTGCGCCCTCCTCCAGATGTGACTGGAGCACAGATGGCTGACCTCTCCCTGCCTCTTCTCTCCTCTCAAAGGGCAACCAGGGCGGCCCCGGCCCGCAGGGCCCTGTGGGAGAGCAGGGGACCAGAGGCGCACAGGTCAGTACCCCGCATGCCCGCGTGTCCTGTGATACGTTCCCAGATGCCTTGCTATTGTTTAGTAGCTAAGTCGTGTCCGATTCTTCACGACCTCATGGACTGTGGCTCACCAGGCTCCTCTGTCCATGGCATTCTCCAGGCAAGAACACTGAAGTGGGTTGCTATTTCCTCCTCCAGGGGGTCTTCTCAACCCAGAGATCAAACCCACGTCTCTTGCATCTCCTGCCTTGGCAGGCGGATTCTTCACCACCGAGCCACGTCTTACCATATATTTTTTTAAAATTGAGGTGACAATCAGTTTTGCAAAATTGAACACAAAATTTAATCTTTTGAAGGGGCACTGAGAGCATTCCCAGCGTTGCCCAAGCAGCATCTCTCTCAGGTTTCAAAGCAGGATTATTGTCTCTCAAGGAGACACTGTGCCCGTTAAGCAGTCATGCCGCACCTCCCCCCCAGCTCCTGGCAACTGCTGATTCCCTTTCTGCCCTGGTGGACTGGCATCTTCTGAACCTTTTATACAAACAGAAGCATTTACCAGGTGGCCTTTTTTATCTGGCTTCCTTCACTCAACCTCACGTGTTTGAGGTTTATCCATGCTGTGGCCTGCTCCAGGGAGCCATTCCTTCCTGTGCAGAGTAACCTCCTGTTGTGTGGGTCCTGTGGTGGTCGTGGCGGGTCGCCTCCACGCAGCACTTACGTGGGCATCTTACTTCTTCAGGGTCCTCCTGGTCCCACTGGTCCTCCAGGCCTGATTGGTGAACAGGGCATTCCCGGACCTCGGGTAAGTCCGTCTTGACCCCTCTGTTGCTAAATAGCCAGCACGGATAGCCTGTGTTTCATGGATAGTGGGACCCCTCAGCCCGACACTTTCGCAACACAGACCTCAGTTCTCGTAGTAACCAGCTTATCCGCCCTCAGGAAGTTAGAGACCATTTTTCTTGGGGCTTTTTGGGCTGAGTCCCATTGGACATAGGCCGGGTGGGTGGTGAGCAAAGGAAGGATGGACCTCACTGCAGAAGTCTTAGGGTGGACTCAGGAAGTCCGATGAATCTACTAAGATGCTCGGATTACACCGTACTGCTAGAAATTATTTCTGTGCTTTGATATTCTGTGTAAAGAAATTCCCCCACCCTTAAGTGTGACGTGGAAGATGGTCCTTGAACTTGCCACCACTGCAGACGTCAGCATCTGTCTCAGCTGTTAGCCATGATGAGCAGAAGCAAGTTGGTGTAGCTGAGATGGGCCTGGGTGCCTTCACACTCCACACTTTGGTGTCCCTGGGGTCTGCTGTGATCCCGAGAGAGCCATCTGTTTGTTACAGAAAATAGTCATGACTAATAAACCGGCAAAGAACTGACCCGAGGCTAGGTAAACGCCCAGAAGTGTTTTACAGGGGCAGTAGGAACTTGGTGAGAACCGCTCTTTGTTTGAGAAGTCTTTCCTCAATTTGAAATCTGATTTTTAAAGCTTGTGTGATTTTTTTCCTAACATATATTTAAGCTCTGATTAGTCAAGACTTTTTTGATGGTGCAGAGGTGAGGTGAAACTCTTCAAATAGCAAGCAATACAAACAGCCATCACCATCTGGATTTGCTGGGCCCGGCGGGGTCATTTCTGGGCTCTGTGGGCTGCCCTGCGTTTTAAGAGCTGTGTCCCTTTGTTGATCTGGTCTCTCACTCGATGTTTGAGTGTGTATAGATATCCACCGCTGTAAAATCAGGTGCTGTGGGGAGGTGTGGAAAGCGAGAGGAGAGAATGCCGCACACGGCTGCGTGGTTGTCCCTAGTCGGTAACTCAGGAGGTCAACGTTAATTCCTGGGGTGTGTGCACACGTGTGAAAAGAGGTCGCGCTCATATTTTAGGTTGGCATAGGCCCTCTCCATGCACGTTTGCACGGGGGCCTCCAGGGCTGGAAGTGGCAGAGAGCTGCAGGTTCTGACCTCCATGCAGAGGCAGGGTGCGGGCTGCAGGAGGCGGGATTCGGACCCTTTGGCTTTGGGGGGGGGTGTCTTACTGCCTCTCTCCCCTCCTCCTCCTCCAGGGAAGCGGGGGAACTGCAGGTGCTCCTGGAGAACGTGGCAGAAGCGGGCCCCTGGGAAGAAAGGTTTGTCTGGACAAGGGCAACGCATGTCTCTGGAGGCCAAGCCACCCCTCCCCCCAGCACCCCCTCCCGGCTCCCTCGTCCGTCAGTCTGTCCAGCTGCTCAGCATGCACATCCTTCTCCTCCCCTCTGGTCTCTTCCACCCGCCACCCCTGCTGACAGCGGCTGGGCTGGGGGGATCACCGTCCCCGCCTCAGGGGTGTGCATGGGCTGTGAGCAGTGGATTGGTGTGTGTTCGCGGAGCTAGGACACCAGCCACTACTGGCCTGCCGCATCTTTCCGAGTCTGAGCTCGTGAGGACGGTTCAGGGAACCCAGGGCACGTCGGCAGCCCCAGGACTGCCTCCGGACTCTCCGAGTGTTCTCCAGATGGGCCAACAGCCTCGCTGGCCACGTGCAGCTGGTCCAAGGGCCCCAGAGCCCGGTGGCTTTGGGTAACAGCAGCTTGCTGGATGCAGGCTGACAGTCCGCAAGCCTCTGGAAGAGCTGCTGTCCTTCGTCCGAGACGCAGCATTTCTTAGGGAGAGCAGTGAGTTTGGGCAACAGCCTCGCCTCTCTGCCCTGGGTGAGGCCTCAGGGTTTCACTGCTGACTCCACGCAGCCCTCTTTTCTGTACCTGCCTCTCCCTCCTCCCCGGCAGCCTGTCCCCTTGCTGTAATGACGGAAAGAACAAGCATAGAAACCTGCCTGGATTCTCTTCCAGTTCACGCATGAGCCCTGCAATGTAAAAACTCACTAACCTCAAAATCTAAAAGGTGAAACTAGCAGCTTGTGGCAGCCTGCCAGTGACGTCACCCAGAGCAAGTGCAGTCCTGAAACCACAGTTTGAGTCGTCTCAGCCCCGTTTCTCATGTCTAGGGTGAGCCCGGAAATCCAGGACCCAAGGGGAGCATCGGGAACCGGGGTCCTCGTGGGGAGACGGTAAGGTCGCCACGTGCACGGGGCCCCGGCTTCTGCTGACTCTGCTGAGGCGCTCGGGGAGCAGGGAGCTGGGCCTCGGGCTGGGCTGGGCTTTGTCATTGCCACTTGGGTTGGTTCCCTGCAGAGACAAGCTGCTGCTTATGTTACTGGGGATGTGATTGAAAATAGTGAAACTTGGTGCTTATGAGTTTCAAAATACTTCTTATTTCATTGGAGGGGTAGAGAATAAAGGCAGTTTTTCTAGATTTTTTTTTTCCTGAGGAGTGAGTGTGGCGGTGTCTTGACCCTCGAACCACCTTCATTTCAGGTCTTGCAAATGGGTTTCAAGTCCGACTGGATGGAGCTTTTTTGTAAAGAAATAAATGTCCTTGGTTTAACATGGAGTGAGCTTTGACAAGATCTCAGTTCAGACTGAAACAAGTTTGTTTTGAACGAGATATGAAAGTGAAAGTGTTAGTTGTTCACTCCTGTCCGACTCTGCGACCCCATGGGCTGTAGCCTGCCAGGCTCCTCTTGCCATAGAATTATCCAGGCAAGAAGACTGGAATGGGTCGCCATTTCCTTCTCCAGGGGACCTTCCTAACCCAGGGATCGAACCCGGGTCTGCTGCATTGGCAGCCAGGTTCTTTACCATCTGAGCCAACAGGAAAGGAATGAGATATCCCAGAATGGAAATTCTTACTTTGGGAATTCATTTTAAAAATATTTAAAAATCCTCTAACTGCTCACTTACAATAATGTTGTAACATATATTTCTATCTAGGAAAAAAAANTGCTGACAGCGGCTGGGCTGGGGGGATCACCGTCCCCGCCTCAGGGGTGTGCATGGGCTGTGAGCAGTGGATTGGTGTGTGTTCGCGGAGCTAGGACACCAGCCACTACTGGCCTGCCGCATCTTTCCGAGTCTGAGCTCGTGAGGACGGTTCAGGGAACCCAGGGCACGTCGGCAGCCCCAGGACTGCCTCCGGACTCTCCGAGTGTTCTCCAGATGGGCCAACAGCCTCGCTGGCCACGTGCAGCTGGTCCAAGGGCCCCAGAGCCCGGTGGCTTTGGGTAACAGCAGCTTGCTGGATGCAGGCTGACAGTCCGCAAGCCTCTGGAAGAGCTGCTGTCCTTCGTCCGAGACGCAGCATTTCTTAGGGAGAGCAGTGAGTTTGGGCAACAGCCTCGCCTCTCTGCCCTGGGTGAGGCCTCAGGGTTTCACTGCTGACTCCACGCAGCCCTCTTTTCTGTACCTGCCTCTCCCTCCTCCCCGGCAGCCTGTCCCCTTGCTGTAATGACGGAAAGAACAAGCATAGAAACCTGCCTGGATTCTCTTCCAGTTCACGCATGAGCCCTGCAATGTAAAAACTCACTAACCTCAAAATCTAAAAGGTGAAACTAGCAGCTTGTGGCAGCCTGCCAGTGACGTCACCCAGAGCAAGTGCAGTCCTGAAACCACAGTTTGAGTCGTCTCAGCCCCGTTTCTCATGTCTAGGGTGAGCCCGGAAATCCAGGACCCAAGGGGAGCATCGGGAACCGGGGTCCTCGTGGGGAGACGGTAAGGTCGCCACGTGCACGGGGCCCCGGCTTCTGCTGACTCTGCTGAGGCGCTCGGGGAGCAGGGAGCTGGGCCTCGGGCTGGGCTGGGCTTTGTCATTGCCACTTGGGTTGGTTCCCTGCAGAGACAAGCTGCTGCTTATGTTACTGGGGATGTGATTGAAAATAGTGAAACTTGGTGCTTATGAGTTTCAAAATACTTCTTATTTCATTGGAGGGGTAGAGAATAAAGGCAGTTTTTCTAGATTTTTTTTTTCCTGAGGAGTGAGTGTGGCGGTGTCTTGACCCTCGAACCACCTTCATTTCAGGTCTTGCAAATGGGTTTCAAGTCCGACTGGATGGAGCTTTTTTGTAAAGAAATAAATGTCCTTGGTTTAACATGGAGTGAGCTTTGACAAGATCTCAGTTCAGACTGAAACAAGTTTGTTTTGAACGAGATATGAAAGTGAAAGTGTTAGTTGTTCACTCCTGTCCGACTCTGCGACCCCATGGGCTGTAGCCTGCCAGGCTCCTCTTGCCATAGAATTATCCAGGCAAGAAGACTGGAGTGGGTCGCCATTTCCTTCTCCAGGGGACCTTCCTAACCCAGGGATCGAACCCGGGTCTGCTGCATTGGCAGCCAGGTTCTTTACCATCTGAGCCAACAGGAAAGGAATGAGATATCCCAGAATGGAAATTCTTACTTTGGGAATTCATTTTAAAAATATTTAAAAATCCTCTAACTGCTCACTTACAATAATGTTGTAACATATATTTCTATCTAGGAAAAAAAAATATCTCCAGCACATTGGGGAGTTTCCTAAGATGAGTTATGACACCTAAATGGTACAAACATGGGCCAGGTTGATCTGACCCGTGATCCCAAAGCTTGAAGATATTGTTCTTGTGTTTGTAATTTCTCTATAGTGAATGGCAGTTTAAAAATCCATTGTTATTACTTAGTCTCAGAAGCAGAGGGGAAAAATAAAATCAAACTTTAAAAACTCAAATCATTGAAAAAAAAAATCTCTTCTTGATTCTGTCTCTATTAATTTGGGGCAACCACTCTTTAGTTGTTTAAAACTGTAAATTAACTAAGGAGCATGTTCTGCGTGTGTTTTAGAGGTATTATTGTATATTTCAAGTACATTCTTCTGATTCTTTTGGAATAGTGAACAGTGTCCAGTTTGGAGACCCCCCAGGAGAGAGTGGTAGGGACAAGTCTCCAAGTACAGGGAGATGGGTTTTGGGAAGAAAGGAAATCTAGAGGCGTGACCTGGAAGGAAGGGAAGAGGCGCTCAGGAGAGGGGAGCAGGGGCTGAGCAAAGAAGACGCAGGAAGGTGTAGCTTGAGTCCCGTGTTCTTTGTCTGAAGTAGAATCAAAGACTCATGGGCTTCCCTGGTGGCTCAGTGGTAAAGCATTTGCTTGTCAACGCAGGAGAGGCGAGTTCAGCCACTGGGTGGGGAAGATCCCCTAGGAAGGAAATGGCAACCCCCTCCAGTATTCTTGCCTGGGAAGTCCCATGGACAGAGAAGCTTAGTGGGCTGCAGTCCATGGGGTTGAAAAAGAGTCAGACATGACCTAGCAACTAAACCAACAACAACAAAGACTCATAGATCCATAGGTCAAGGTGACCTTCAAGAGTCCTATGGACTCTTAAGTTTCCCTGGCTCCGTGACTCTGATTCTACGTCCAAACAGCATCGTTACCAATGGCTTGTAGCAGTTTTTCACCTTGTAGTCCACGAAGCTCACCCACCTATAGACACAGTCTAGTTCACACTGAAGGATGGGTGGGTGCAGGAACTTTCCCCTGAACTACACCTTGATCTGATGCACTGCTCAGGGCTTTAGACCAAGAAGCTCGTGGAGCGCCTGACATGGGCCCCTGCAGCAGTGCCGTCTTTCCGTTCTTTCAGGGAGATGACGGGCGAGATGGAGTTGGCAGTGAAGGACGCAGAGGCAAGAAAGTGAGTATCTGCCGAGGAGTCTTGGACTCTGACATGTTGTAGTTTTAAAGATTTATCTCCCAAAATTTAATCGTTAACATGGTGAACTTTTTCTCTTGGTGGCACTGGATCTATTTCTTTTCTGCTTGAGAATTACTTATGTTAGAGGATTTTAAGTTGGCACCCAAATATTGAGTCATTTATTTATCTTTTATAGGGAGAAAGAGGATTCCCTGGATACCCAGGTCCAAAGGTAAGCATTCCCCTAGTGGGTAAGCATCTTCATTGTTCCGAATGAGTCTGATGGGAGCACGGCTGAAGGTCACCGTATCTTGGGTCTAGTCGTGGGTCAGACACTAACGGAGTGACCCTGGGCAAGACTCAACTTCTCTAAGACCTTCCTTCATCAGCCAGATGAAGATGACAACACGCGCGTGGCGTGGCCCTTGTGAGGGTTAGATGGCATGGCGCTGCAGCAGATATGAACCTTAAGGCGCCATATCTATACATACCATGCTAAGTCGCTTCAGTCGGGCCGACTCTGCGCGGCCCCATGGACAGCAGCCTGCCAGGCTCCTCCGTCCGCAGGGTTCTCCAGGCAGGAACACTGGAGCGGGTTGCCATTTCCTTCTCCAGTAAACTATCTAATGCTGTCATTAATGTGAATTCTAAGTTCAGTAACCTTAGACTGAATCTGTACTGGTAACTCAGTGGAAAAGTCCATCAAAGTCCAGCCCAATCCATTTGGCTGCCCTGGGAAGGGTGATTTGGAGGTCCCCAGGGACCCTCAGTTGGACTGGCCATTCCAGAGCTTAATGTGTTGCTTCCTGGCTGTCTTCCCAGGGCAATCCTGGTGAGCCAGGGACAGACGGACCACCGGGACCCAAAGGCATCAGAGGCCGAAGGGTAAGTTTGCCTGCCCCTTGGCTGAAGGTGGAGAACCAGAACCTTTGTGGCAGCAGGCCTGAACCTTGAAGACTCCACTGCTTCTTTCAGTTACCCTTCTTCACTTGTGACCCAGCTGGAGATGTCGGGGTGGGAGCAGAGGAGCCCTCACCCTGGATGGATGTCCTCCTGACCCCCTGCAGGTGTCTCCCTTTGGTTAAGCTCCCCTGCAGAGAGGCCTGGAGGGCCCCCTCCTCCAATGCATCTCGAGGGTCACTAGTCCACGGTCTACTCCATGCATGGCAACAGGGGACTCAGAATGAGTGACATTGAAAGTCTGTGTGGACACAGTCGGTCATGCCCACTGGATGTTGCAGACAGGATTCCATGAGAAGCACAAAGTGCTCACCAGGGTTCCAGGCTTGGGTTGAGCAAGCCTAAGACCACATATTCCCTCATCTCCCCATTGTGCTAAGACTCCTCTTTCTTAAGCTACTTTTTTGTTGTGTGTTTTTCTCCCTAGAGGATATTGACTCATCCTCTAAAATTGCACTGAGTCTTGAATTAGCAATTTGTGACCTAGAAACAGGGAAAGGTGTCTAACAGGTATTTTTAGCTTAAAATACAGTTAAATTCGTCATCATTATCCTGTTAACTTGCTCAGTGAGGACATTCAAACCAGATCACTTACTACTCATGGTGAAGTTTGAAAACACGGGCTTGGTCTCTACATTCGAAGAGTGAGCTCATGATTTGTCAGCTACTGATTTCTTGCTCATCCATCGTGGTCTTATTAAAGGTTCTCAGGCCAGCATCTTCTCCCCTTGACCTGCCTGAGAACAGAGTTTGGGGAGATGCACTTTGTTTTGATAGGGCCACTTGTCCCTACACTGAAGATCTCTTGAAATGAGAGATCCTCTTGGTGACGGGGGATGTTGGACAAGATCACATCTACTATCCTGTCCAACTGTAGGAACTGAGAATTCTCCATTTTCTGTCACAACTGAGCCATGTTTATTCTGCTTCCAGGGAAACTCGGGACCTCCAGGGATAGCTGGACAGAAGGGAGACCCCGGTTACCCAGGGCCATCTGTAAGTACCTACCCATTCCCAGTCAAGCTGCCTGAGGGCTGGGAGCCTTACACATGGTCCTTGAAGACTTTCCACTATCTCCTTTCCTTATGAAAGGGCTATCTGCATTTTTGTTGTTTATTTGCTTTTTAACCAGTTCCCTTATTGATATCATAATGAAGAAAAGACTTTTTGAATTTTAGAGTACCAAGACAACGGTAAAGCAAACTTCATGCAAAGTTCTATAATCCAGGGTGTATTGTAAGTTGCCTTTAAGATTTCCTAGTGTAGGTTTTGAGGTTTGTGTAGAGGGCAAAGAAAAGTAAGCACATCTAAATACCTCTTGATTGCATCTTGAGGAAGTTTAGTATAGATCTCGGTCTGGAGGAGACTCCCTTTGGGCTATAAAGTCCCCAGGGGATTCATAGTTGAAACCCAACTAGTGACCTGCCACCTGGAACCATAAGGGCACCCTTCTCCAGCCCTTACACATCCTTTATTACAAATGTCATTGTTTCCTTGCTTGAATTTCTCCCGGTACTGTCTCCTGACATTGAAATTGATGAAGTTCAAAGAAGAATGGGGAAGATAACGCAGGAAGGAAAATAATCCCTGAAAGAACATGTTAAAAGGTTGAGCTGGTTGAACCCAGGAGAAGAAGGCAGAGTCAGGGGTTTAACTGAGGGAGCCTTTAATGGGCGATGGTTAGTCCAGTGGCAGTGGGAGGTGAGCAGCCACAGCTGGACGGAAAGATGCCGGCTAGCCCACGAGAGGACGGCCTGACCCTCAGCAGCCACATGCTGGGATGAGATGTCGAGGGCAGCCATGGGGGTGGAATCCAGCCAGCATGCTCGGACCTGGAGCCTCAAGCTAGCTCTGTTGACTCCCGAGTGTCCCTCCTGCTACAGGACGTGGGAAGCCTAGGGGCAGAGTAGGGGGAAAGGCAGATCTGTTCTCCTGGGGGAAGTGGCTTTTAGACTCAAGCTCGAATGTGTGGTTTACCCTGATTGGTGGTGAGCATCCTGGTTTCCAGGGTGCAGGGCTGTTAAGCTCAAATGGAGATCCTTCTGTCTCTCTTTTGCTCCTGGAGCAGTTGAGTCAAATTTAGAGGGAGAGCCTGTGAACGGTCAAGGCCAGCGGGGACACCTCACTTCCTCTGGTGTGCGTCTGTGGGCCCGGGCTCTTCCTCTGCGGGACGCTGCACAGCTGCGCGTGTGCGGGGTCTCAGCCACCTGTCCTTGTTTTGCAGGGCTACAAAGGCAGCAGAGGCGACTCGATGGACGTAAGTTGCATGCATGCTGCGCGGGCCCTCGCCCTGTGCGCCTCCTGTCCTNCCTCAAGCTAGCTCTGTTGACTCCCGAGTGTCCCTCCTGCTACAGGACGTGGGAAGCCTAGGGGCAGAGTAGGGGGAAAGGCAGATCTGTTCTCCTGGGGGAAGTGGCTTTTAGACTCAAGCTCGAATGTGTGGTTTACCCTGATTGGTGGTGAGCATCCTGGTTTCCAGGGTGCAGGGCTGTTAAGCTCAAATGGAGATCCTTCTGTCTCTCTTTTGCTCCTGGAGCAGTTGAGTCAAATTTAGAGGGAGAGCCTGTGAACGGTCAAGGCCAGCGGGGACACCTCACTTCCTCTGGTGTGCGTCTGTGGGCCCGGGCTCTTCCTCTGCGGGACGCTGCACAGCTGCGCGTGTGCGGGGTCTCAGCCACCTGTCCTTGTTTTGCAGGGCTACAAAGGCAGCAGAGGCGACTCGATGGACGTAAGTTGCATGCATGCTGCGCGGGCCCTCGCCCTGTGCGCCTCCTGTCCGCCTTCTCATGTCTTCTCTCCTTCCCTTTTTCAGCAATGTGCGCTGGTCCAGAGCGTCAAAGATAAATGCCGTAAGTGTGCTGTTTCCTGCTGTCTGCCCCGCGGCTTTATTCTTGCCTGTGGGATCTTGCGTGTGGAAGCCCGGTGGACATGGCTTTCATGCTCCTCTGTTCTTTTCCAGCTTGCTGTTACGGTAAGTTATCTCGATGACTGGACTTCCTTCTGAGGGAAGCAGAAGCCCCCTTTTTCGGTAAGTAGTGTGTCTGTGAACCCCCCCACCCACTTCCCACAGGGCCCCTGGAGTGCCCCGTCTTCCCGACGGAGCTGGCTTTCGCCTTGGACACCTCCGAGGGGGTCACCCAGGACACGTTCAGCCGGATGAGGGAGGTGGTCCTCAAGATTCTGGACGACCTGACCATCGCCGAGAGCAACTGCCCGCGGGGGGCCCGCGTGGCCGTGGTCACCTACAACAACGAGGTCACCACGGAGATCCGCTTTGCCGACTCCAAGAAGAAGTCTGTCCTCCTGGACAAGATCAAGAACCTGCAGGTGTCGCTGACCTCCAAGCAGCAGAGCCTGGAAACCGCCATGTCCTTCGTGGCCAGAAACACGTTTAAGCGGGTGCGGAGCGGGTTCCTGATGAGGAAGGTGGCGGTATTCTTCAGCAACAGGCCCACGAGGGCGTCCCCGCAGCTCCGGGAGGCTGTGCTCAAGCTCTCAGATGCCGGGATCACACCCTTGTTCCTCACGAGCCAGGAGGATCGGCAGCTGATCAATGCCCTACAGGTCTGTGTTCCGGGCATCCTGGGCTCTGAGAAGGCACTCGGGCACATCCGTGCCCAAATCTGGGACCTGTTTGCACCCTGTAGCTTCTCAAAGCGTCCAGATGAGGCTGGTATCCAAGCTGGGATTTCTAGAACAGCCTGATGGCTCTGGCTCTAGCGAGACATCCAAGTGCCTGTGACTGACTCCCACCGGGTCCCTCCTCGAATCTTGGAGGAGACGCTCCCAGGCTGACCCTGGGAGCCCTCCCTCCCTCAGGGACATCAGCGAGCCAGCCCCCAGGCTACATCCCTATTCAGGCGTTTCTCAGCCAGACTGCCATCTAACAATTAAGTCTTTTAAACAAATAACAAGGAAGCTTTAGCTTCTGCCTGTGAAGCAGCTAAGTACTCCCTTGTCATTTGCTTAAATAACTTGTGTAATTGTTATAGCGATATATACATATATAAAATAATTGATTAGTTAGTCAATCAGTCATTGCTCAGTGCTGATCCTGGTTGTGCTATCCAGGATGGGTGGATGATGGTCAAGGAGGAAAACTGTGGGACCAGGATCTTGGCTCGGTTTTAGTTCAGTCACCTTCTGGCTTCAAGTCACTGAAAGTAACGTGGCCCTCCCCTTCCCTGTCTATGGCTCAGGCTTCTCAGCCGCAACAGATGCAGAAGGGCAAGCTGGTCTCTAACGTCTTCCTTTCCAAGCCAAGTAGGCTATGGTTCGATCCCTGCCACGTCAGCCAGGGAGAGTTGGGTCACTGGTGCCACCTCTCAGGGTTTGTTCTGCCAAACTTCAGGCCAGTTTGAGCACCAAGTCTTGGGCTGAGTCTCTGCCTTGGGTTTACCAGCTGTTTGTTCCTGTCAGGGTCTCCTGTGTGTACAGCTCCCCTCATGAGGGCCCAGTGACCCAGAGCCGTGCGTGCTCCTTTTTGTCTGTTTCTTTATGGGCGTCACTGGGTCTTTGCTGCTGCGCACGGCTCTCTCTAGTTACGGTGCTTGGGCTTCTCACTGCAGTGGCTGCTTCTGTTGCCAAGCACAGGCTCCGGGTGCACAGGCTCAGTAGTTGTGGCACACGGGTTTCGTTGTCCTGAGGCACGTGGGATCTTCCTGGACCAGGGATTGAACCTGAGTCCCCCTGCACTGGCAGGTGGATTCTTAACCATTGGACCACTAGGGAAGTGCCACCATGCATGTTTCTCAAAAGGATCGTTTCAGGCAGTCAATTATTCATTCATTCAATTATTCACAAAATAAATCATTACTGATGGTGTGTCAGGGGCTGTGATTGGCAGGACTGTTTAAAAATCTTCTGGAAGTGATTGCTTGTTTTGTTCTTAAATCCCTTTCTGGACCTGGGCACATGAAAGAGGGATGGAGCCAACATTGGCTAGTTGCTATTATTGTTGCTAGAAATAACAGTTAACATTGAGGTCCCTGCTGTTTGCTGGAGACTATACCAGGCACTTTAGCTTCATTACTTAATTTAATCCTCCAAATAACTGCATGGGAATCTACCATCAATCCAAGATTGCGGCAGAGGAAACTGAATTCCAGAGAAGTTAAATAACTTTGCTTCAGGTCCAGCAGAGAGTGCAGGAGAGGGGTTTGAACTCCAGCTCATCTCGTTGGAAGAAAACCTACGCTTTTCTATTATAATCAGTGCCTTCCTTCCTGACTCTACTTCCTAAGAAAGAGAAGCTATTGGGGGGTTATTTAATTGATGTGACTCTGATGTTTTCTTCAGCTGTATTCTCAAAAGGTAACATCCGGTATGTTCCTCCTGAACATTTCTTTTTGTTTAAACCAGATCAATAACACAGCGGTGGGACACGCCCTTGTCCTTCCTGCCGGCGGTGACCTCACAGACTTCTTGAAGAATGTCCTGACTTGTCACGTCTGCTTGGGTAAGGTGCTTCTCCCAGAGGAAAGCCTGTCCAGCTGCAATTGCGAAACACACCGTCCACAGGGAGACACTGAGTGAATAATCACCATCTGTAGAAAAAGCATGAGTTACATGAAGGTTCCCACGGCCCTGCATTTACCGCTATAAATGCTGCACGTGTCGCTTCCGTGCTTGAAGCTGACTCCCCCAGATAGAGCCTGTCTCTGCTAGGAGAGCACTGAATCCCATGGGTAAGAAAGGAGCAAGTGGGCTCTGCTTACGTTTTGACCTTGGAGTCCAGCGTTTCATAATCTGGCTTTGTGACTTTCTGGAAAGCACTCTTCAAGGAGTGGCAAGGAAGTAAGGTGTTTTTCTTTCCTTCCCCTCTCTTTTCCTTTTTCATTACGCCAAAAGTCTTCGTTGCTCAATCATGTCTAACTCTTTGTGAACCCATGGACTATAGCCTGCCAGGCTCCTCTGTCCATGGGGATTCTCCAGGGAAGCATACTGGAGTAGGTTGCTATGCCCTCCTCCAGGGGACCTTCCTGACCCGGGGATCGAACCCAAAGCCATATTAAAAAGGATTTTAGCTTGCTGATTAGTTTCCCCTCGTAAGTGTCAGGTGATGAAAACCTGAAATCTGGCCACAATAATGTCAGCAAGGTATACATAGCTTCTACATTCTGTGACAATTTTAATGACCCCAGGTCCCTGCAGACTGACGTGCGGTTTCTCACTGAGAGTGACAGAATAAACAGGCTGCCACGCTTCTTTCCAGACATTTGCAACATCGACCCGTCCTGTGGATTCGGCAGCTGGAGGCCTTCCTTCAGGGACCGGAGGGCAGCAGGCAGCGACGTGGACATCGACATGGCTTTCATCTTGGACAGCTCCGAGTCCACCACCCCGTTCCAGTTCAACGAGATGAGGAAGTACCTCGAGTACCTGGTCCGACAGCTGGACGTGAGCCCGGACCCCAAGGCCTCCCAGCACCTCGCCCGAGTGGCCGTGGTGCAGCACGCACCCTACGAGGCGGTGGACAATGCCAGCGTGCCGCCTGTGAAGGTGGAGTTCTCCCTGACCGACTATGGCTCCAAGGAGAAGCTGCTGGCCTTCCTCGGCAGCAGGATGACCCAGCTGCAGGGGACCAGGGCCTTGGGCCGCGCCATCGACTACACCATCCAGAACGTCTTTGAAAGCGCGCCCAACCCCCGGGACCTGAAGATCGTGGTGCTGATGCTGACGGGCGAGGTGCAGAAGCAGCAGCTGGAGGAGGCCCAGAGGGCCGTCCTGCAGGCCAAGTGCAAAGGCTACTTCTTCGTGATCCTGGGCGTTGGCAGGAAGGTGAACGTCAAGGAGCTGTACAGCTCTGCCAGCGAGCCCAGCGACGTCTTCTTCAAGCTAGTGGACAAGTCGACTGAGCTCAACGAGGAGCCCCTAATGCGCTTTGGGAGGCTGCTGCCGTCCTTCGTCAGCAGTGAGTCCTGCGTGCCCTTGGCTCCAGGGACGGGCCCGTGGGCTTGGGAATGATAGCCGGTGTGCCCACGTCGACCTGTCCGTTCATTCAGCCGGTGTCTGTTGGCATCTCCCACGTCCCAGACACAATGGTGGGAGCCGGAGTTGCAGTGGACGTAGATGGGAATCCTGCCTTTTTTCACTTGTTTGTTCAACCAGACTTGACCAGGCTTCTCCCAGCCACAGGCTGTGCTCCTGGGGGTTAAAGGTCGAGGCGGCCACAGGGGTCAAGTGCACGTTTATTAAGCCCGACACTAAGTATGCTGGTATGTCACATTGAAGTGTGCCCCGAGGGGGACCAGGAAGCTTCTGGTAGGAGCAGAGTTGATCTGATCTTACCCCCAACCCCACCCTTGGCTGCTTCCGAGCCTTTGCTGTTGCGGCTCTCCGTCCTTGAAATGCTCTCCACCCTGCTTCAGCAGCGAATCCACGTTCATCTTCAGAAATCCCCCCCATGTGCCCCTCTCACTGGATGCTCCCCGTGCCCAAGGCTTGAGCATCATTGATCTGGATTCCGTACTTACTGCACCTGTTACATGACCTCTTGTCTCCCACTTCTGGGTCTGTGGTCCCTGTAGACCACACGTCCTGGAGGAGGTGTGTCATTCACCACTGCCTTGTCCAGAGTCAGCAAAGGACAGTCCTACACACAAGGGAGCTCTATAAAGTATACACTGCCCCCTCCACTCCATAAAATTTTAGGGGAAAAAAAATGTAAAGCAAAGCTAGGCCGGCAAGTTCACGCAGGGGTCACTATTCCTGTCTTCAGAAGTTTAAAAACAGAAGCCTCGTTAAATAGCATCAAGAAAATGTTGACTGTAATGTCGACATTGTAAATGTTGATTCTAATTTGATGTTCAAGAGCTTGGAGCTTACTTAGCTCTGCACTTGACTTCTCCTCTATTCCTGTCTTCCTGCACACTGAGTAAATGGTACCTTTAACCCAATCACCCAAATATTGCCAAATAGAAGATACTGATTTAAGATGCTTTATAGACTGAGGACCGTTACACTTCACGTTTCAAATCACTGGATTTAGATCGTCTGGAAGAATGAATTAGTTCAGCAAGTACTTATGGACTACCTACTGTGAGATCCATTTAACTCCTTAGCAGAGTAATTTTAATTTGCATGTGGTTCACATGCACTTAATTTTTTTTTTTCTCTAGGTAAAGATGCATTCTACCTGTCCCCAGATATCAGGAAACAGTGTGATTGGTTCCAAGCAGACCAACCGGCAAAGAATCTCGTGCAGTTTGGTTACAAACAAATGTAAGTGATTATAAGTGTCTCAGAAGCTAGAGCGCTAGAGGGCACGCACAGGTCCTTTAGCCAACAGATAACTTTATGGGGTGAGGATGCTGAAATCCAAAAAATGGGACTTCCCAAAGGTCATGTGGAGCATTTCAGGAGAAGAATCTGTTGTCTCCATTGGTTTTTGCTGTGTAACAAACTACCTGAAACTTAGTGGCTGACAATAACAACTGTTTAATTTGCAATTCTGAGGGCTGGCAGGTTTTGTTTGGGCTCAGCTGGGCAGTTCTTCTGGCCTCTAAGGGGTTCACTTACATACTTGTGATCAGCTGCTGGTCAGCTGTGGACTGATGGTCTGGGGTGGTCTGACATGGGTCACTTGTCTCTGCTCTATGTGGCACGCTTGGATTTGTGCCCAAGAAGACTGGGCAGGGTTCCAAGAGCGAAGATGAAAGTGGGCCAGCCCCCCTGAGGTCCAGGCTGGAGCTGGCACACTGTTCCCTGTTCTCCACTCCACTGGCCAAAGCCAGCCTTGCTAGCTTCAAGAGTAGGGAGCTGGATCTGTTGGGGAGACCCGCCGCACCACACTGTTACGAGAGTAGGGGGCTGGACCTGTTGGGGAGACCCGCCGCACCACACTGTTACGAGCATGGGTACAGAGAAAGGTGGGCCATTGGGCCGTGTGTCCCAGCAATCTAAGCGATGTGCAAGGGTTTCCTATAGAAGGGTTAGACACATGAAGCAAAACATGGAGTCCAGTCTTCTTCTTGAAAGGATTAACGCTGCACTAGCATAGGTGATGGTGATGACTGAGGAGGCAACACGCCTGGTCTCCTGGGAAGAGCCATGAGGGGGTACAGAGGTGGGTAGGGCTGCGGTGCTCACAGTGGTGCTGGCCACTTGGCACATGCTCTGTGGTCTTATGTCCAGAGCTATTGTTGATGCCAAATCCAGGAGCAGAGAGGAGGGCAGGGTGGCCGTGTGATGGGGGTGCTGTACAAGGGGCACATGGTGACAGGAACTGGGGCCAACCGCTGTGCCAGCAATTCATGCCCTCTGAGAGAGGAGGGAGTGTCACCCTCTGGGGAAAAGGCAGGTTTTGGCTGCTGAGTCCAGTTGAGATGCAGATTCGAGTTAGCCTTGCAAAGTGACTTCCTGGCTTCCCCTGGCTGACCCCCAGGTGGCCTCTTCCTACCAGCCTTACATACTTCTCTCTGCACCCCTTATCTCCTTCAGCTCTTGGCTCTGTCCTTAGAGGGAGCGCTTTATGTCAGCCTCAGCTCAGTTCAGTCGCTCAGTCGTGTCTGGCTCTTTGCAACCCCATAGACTGCAGCATGCCAGGCTTCGCTGTCCATCACTAAGTCCGAGATCTTGCTCAAACTCATGTCCACTGAGTCGGTGATGCCATCCAGCCATCTCATCCTCTGTCGTCCCCTTCACCTCCTGCCTTCAATCTTTCCCAGCATTGGGGTCTTTTCTAATGAGTCAGCTCTTCACATCAGGCCGCCAAAGTATTGGAGTTTCAGTTTCAGCATCAGTCCTTCCAGTGAATATTCAGGACTGATCTCCTTGGGATGGACTGGTTGGATCTCCTTGCAGTCCAAGGGACTCCTAAGAGTCTTATCCAGCACCGCAGTTCAAAAGCGGCAGTTCTACATCGCTCAGTCTTTATAGTCCAACTCTCACATCCATACATGACCACCGGAAAAACCATAGCTTTGACTGGACAGACCTTTGTCAGCAAAGTAATGTCTCTGCTTTTTAACATGCTGACTAGGTTTGTCGTAGCTTTTCTTCCAAGGAGAAAGTGTCTGCAGTGATTTTGGAGCCCCCCATAATAAAGTCTGTCACGTTATTGTTTTTTTGTTTCCACATCTATTTCCCATGAAGTGATGGGACCGGGTGCCATGATCTCGGTTTTCTGAATGTTGAGCTTTAAGCCACCTTTTCCTCTCTCCTCTTTCACTTTCATCAAGAGGCTCTTTAGTTCCTCTTCACTTTCTGCCATGAGGGTGGAAGTGTGGTGAGCCTGGTAAGTTGCAGATCCAACAGTGACCGACCCCCCCTCTGGTGCTGGATGCTCATCCTGCTAGACCTAGGTCCACGGGCTCTATTTTTCTAGCCTTTTGATACGATCTGTCTGATTTCCCTCGAATATTCCATCACGTTGGCTCAACTTTATCTTTAGGAAAACAGAATGGACCAAGTAGCCTAGTGTTTGAAGTTTTATGGTGGCAACTTGAACAGAATATATTGTACATTCCATATAGCATGACACTTCTATAAAACAATAATGATCTCAGCACTCGAAACAAACAAAACTGGGCCTGTGCTGTCGTGTCTGCTGGTTATGTTGTTATTCTTTTTAGGGATTCAGAGTAAATTAATAAATCGTGACAGAAACAACCACACACACAGAAATTAGCACAAACAAAAATGCGCAGTGAATACTGGGACTGAACTCACACGTCGACTTGGTAGTTTTCCAGCTCAACGCAGCATCTTGTTGAGTGGAGACTGTCCTACAATGAGAGTAGTTGTTAAATGATCTTGGTTTGGGGGGTGTGTTTCAGTTGGTCAGTCTTTATCATTAGTTTGTTGTTGTTCAGTTGCTGAGTCATGCCTAACTCTTTCTGACCCTATGGATTGTAACATGCCAGGCTTCTCTGTGCTCCACTATCTCCTAGAATTTAGAGTATTATTTAAATATTATTTTATTTTTTATTATTCATTATTCATAAGTATTGTTATAATGACAGTGTTTATTTTTGTTTCTTTACTCTCTCCCTGGTTTTACTTTATAAATTGAAAATAAGACGACAAGTATATTTATAGTACAACTGAAGTTTCAGTTTTAATAATTATATTTTCTATATGCTGTTAAATGTCTTTTCTGTGGCACAGATCCTAAAAGGACACATTTAGTATATGTAATTTATATATAAACTACTGCGTGTGTTCTGCTGAGAGAGCACATTTTACACGGCACGTGGCATTATGTCTTTGTCTGTTTTAAATGGCAGGAGAAAATATGTACGAGTCAAAATAACATTTAATATATTTTAACAGAAACGTTCCGAATAATGTCACTTCAAGTCCTACATCCAAACTGGTGACCACAACAAAGCCGGTGATCACCACCACCAAACCAGTACCAGTGGTGAACCTACCAGCCTCAAAGCCAGCTGCCGTGAGACCTGTGGGTGAGAGACCCGGGGCTGGGAGATCCGTGGCCACCAAGACTGACAGTGCCAGGCCCGTGGCCACCAAGACCGAGGCCAGCAAGACCGAGGCCAGCAAGACCGAGGCCACCAAGACCGAGGCCACCAAGACTGACAGTGCCAATTCCATGGCAGCCAAGTCCATAGCCACGAAGACTGAAGCTGCCAAACCTGTGGCCGTGGCTGACAGTGCCAAGCCCATGGCCACCAAGACTGAAGCTGCCAAACTTGTGGTCACCCAGGCTGAGGCTGCAAAACCCATGGCCACCAAGACTGAAGCCACCAAGACCGAGGCGGCAAAGCTCATGGCCACCAAGACCGAGGCCACCAAACCTGTGGCTGCTAGGCCCGAGGCTGCAAAGACAGCCACAGCCAGACCTGCAGCGGCCGCAAAGCCTGCAGCAGCCAAACCTGCCCCTGCCAGACTCCCCGCTGCTGCCAGATCCATGGCCATGAGGTCCGAGGCACCCAGGCCCCAGGCAGCCAAACTGACTGCCAACAGGCCCTCCACTGCTAAGCCCGCGGGTAAGAAAGCTGTCAGCTCACGCTGTTCCCATTTATTGTGTCCAGGGCTTATCCCGGGAGCCTGTTCCAAAGCAAAGCAGGGATCTGATCTGGGATCAGACATCTAGATGCAGTATCTTGAAAGGTGCTGATCTGAGCATGGAATTACCAGAACATCGCTTATTTTCTGTATTCAAAAGCAATCTTTCTCTCCCCTGCCGCACATCCTGCGAGGCTGATGAGTTCCATGCAAAGAGCAAGTGAAATAAATCCCCCTGCCTTTAGTGCCTGTTCGCCTACGCTCCCCACCCCAAACCCAAGCCTGCACTAGGTGAGCTCGGGAGTGACCCATTCTCTCCGGGATTTAGCATGTGGCCAGCCCCCACCCCAGCTGAAGATGCGGTTGTCTTAGGCTAAAGGGAGAAGTTCTAAGCCGATGTAGCATTTTAGACCCCGCTGAGGGACTCAGAGAAGGGTAAAACCTGTTGTCAGCTCTTAGGCAGTGAAAAAGATGTTTCTAGGCTTTAGTTCTGGAGCTAGACCTCCCTCCCTCACACTGTGACCTCCAGAGTTCTGGATGGAGCTTTGCAGTTACAAGCCTTGTCCCCATTGTGAAGCTCATACCCACAGAAAGAAAGCCCAGGCTTTGTGCTGTGGTTACCTTGGGGCATTTTGTTTAGCAAAGAGGAAAGTTTGAGCCAGACCATCCGTCTGTCCCCGCAGGCTGGACTGTGTGCTGGTACTGCCCTGAGGAAGAGCACATTCCAGGCTGGATTGGATTATCAGGGGCAGGCAGGCTTCACAGTTCTCAGACTGTGTTGTTTTATTTTCCCCTCAAAGAAGACACTTAGAAGTTCCTTTGGAGTCACAAGCTGAGTTGAAAAGTGAAGGCAGGATGTATGTGCTCCTGAAAAAGTGGACGTTGTCATCATTTTATGAACAGAGAGAGAGCAGGGATACCTTCAAAGAATTTCAGGTCATGCCCTGAAGTTCCATGATGTGTATTTAATAGACTGTTAATTATGGGGCTTATTCTGTCTTGAAGATTTCAGATTAAGCACTCTGGATTGTGCATTTTCAAAGTATCTTCTTAATTCGATTTTCAACAGAAAAAAAAAAAAAGGTAGTGTTATACCTGGTGGATGAATGATGAAATTTTTGATTACTGTGAATTTCACGTTTTGCATATGCTGGTAGTTACAACATCAGTCTTTCTCAGGAGCTTAAATGAGAAATTATTCCTCTGCCTCCTCTAAGCTTCAGATCAACTGTCTCCTGGTACATGTCTTTCATATTTCAGATTTCATCTCTGGCCTATGCGTTACAGTCATTTAGGGTTTTACTTTATATCACTTAATTTTTTAAAGATTTTTTTTTATGAAGATCATTTTAAAAATTGTGTATCTGTTTGATTTTGTCTGCGCTGGGTCTGCGCTGATGCCAGGGCTGTTCCCTAGTTGCAGTGAGCAGGGCTCCCCTTGGGTTACGGTTCACGGTTCTCAGTGCTGTGGCTTCTCTTGAGCAGAGCACGGGCTCTAGGTGCACGGCCTCTGGAAACTGCGACACACCAGTTTAACAGCCCCTCAGCGTGTGGGATCTTCCTGGACCAGGGATCGAATCTGTGTCTCTCGTACTGACAGGCAGATGCTTATCCACTGCGCTACCAGGGAAGCCCCCAGGGTTGCATATTGTATCTCATGCTCCCTACACTCTCTCTATTCCGCAGTGAAGGCACCTCGCGAGGTCCACGTGTCCGAGGTCACAGCGAACAGCGCCAAGCTGCACTGGGAGAGGCCCGAGCCCCCCAGCCCTTACTTGTACAACCTCACCGTCACCTCAGCCCACGATCAGGCTGTGGTCCTGAAGCAGAACCTCACTGTCACGGACCATGTCATCGGGGGCCTGCTCCCCGGGCAGACTTACCACGTCATGGTGACCTGCTCCCTGAGGTCTCAGGTCAGAGCCATCTACCAAGGCAGCTTCAGCACGAGTAAGTGCTTGGTCACCTAGAGGACAGTGGGTACTCGTCTCTGCACAGGGTATCAAACGGGGCGGTCAAGGGAACAATTCCCACGCACTGGACCTTGTCCTGAAATATAGCAACAAGGTCACAATGATATCCTGCACATCCTGGTTGTACCGAACTCGATAAAGTAACAAAACAGAAACCGGGCTCCCTGTGAACTATTACCTTACCTTTGGGGTCCTGGGCTACTTGATGGAGGGAACCTGATCCACGGGGCCCGAGTGTAGACACTTCCCAGGGAGGAAGAAATACGCCCGCGGAACCTGGCTGGGCCTCAGCCACCCGCCGTGCCTGAGCGTCAGAAGTTCCGTGTTCAGTGAACGGAAAACACCCCGAGTCATGCTCTGTAGGGAGTAACCAGGGAGCCCTTGGAGTTGCACTGTCCTAGCACCGCGGGACGTGTGCAGCCCTGCAGAAAGGGCGCCGGCGGGCCCCTCCCCTGGGCCCAGGGCATCCTGCTCTGCCCTCTGCTGTGCGGGCCCCGTGGTGCCTGTGCTGCCCTGGGGTTTGCCCGTGCGTGCTTTTCCGGCCTCTGTTCAGGACTCATGCCCTACCCCCAAGGTCTCCTGGACACCCCTCCCTTAGCCCTGGCTCTTCTCCACCCCTGCTGCTCCTGGGGCGTGAGGGGGAGGCCCCCACTCTTTTCTCCTGGGCCAGTGGCATACACATCAAGGAACTATGAGTGAAGATGGGCAATTCTCATCTGTTAGCATGCAACGCAGAAAGATGTGAGTCCAAAGACCATTCAGCCCCAGGGCTCTATTTCCTAGGATGGAAACAGCAGAAGTTATGTGGAAACGGTGAGGACCTGTCCCAAGTTCAGAGGCTCTCTTTGCTTGATGAGACGAATCAGACGTGCAGACACCAGGAGTCGCGTGTGTAGAGACTGCTCGGGGCTCTGTGTCTCAGTGGCCCATCCTTACCTAAGACATGATCCAGAAAAGCAAGCCTGCCTCAGGCTCTTGCTTTTCCAAATTACTTACTAGGGGTGAATCTTGTTCTTTTTCAGAGAAGATTCAGCTTCCACCTCCGCAAACAGAGCGATCAGCTTCTAGTGCAACCGTCAATCTAGTGGTGAGCGCAGACCGGCTGGCTGGGAGTAAAGCAGGTGAGCCGTTGAAAACCTTAGGTGCGTCGCAGCACTAAGAAAGCATGCTTGGGACTGCGCTGGTGGGTCCCGTGGTTAAGGCTCTTTCCACGGCAGGGAGCGTGAGTTTGATCTCTAGTTGGGAAGCTGAGATCCCACATGCCGTGTGGTGAGGCCAAACATTAAAAACAAAAGCAGAGCTAAAAGCAGTGCTCCACGGCCCATTCATACTTAAAAGGAGAACGTCCAGTAAATTATACTATTTAAAAGAAGAAAGAATTCTTCCAGACAGTTTAATCTGCTGGGGTTCTAATTCTCAGACCAGGAGTGACTTGTATGGAGAATGTTCCAAAGTGGCTCTGTGTGGTCCATCCTGGTCTTAACTTTCATATTCCAAGTTCCAAATGGTGACTACCTTGCCTGTCCCGAGGTTCTTAGAAAAAGCTGACCGAGGGCGGCTTTGGGGAACTGTAGCCAGGAACTCATGAGTCCCTTAGTCATTTCCCCGGTGCCTCATCTTGGGACTTGAGTTTATTTGTGGTCTGTGATGCAGCACGGCATAGGGTTTCATCCGCTCAGTGATTTAATTTAATCAGAAACTACTCAGAAGAACACGAGACAGCTCCATTTGGAATCCATGAAATTCGCAGGTTTGGAAGTGACCCACGGGATCACTGCTCTGGTCCCAGTTCCCTCAGCGTATACCCTGGCTTAATCCAGCCTGCCCTCCTCCTGGGCCTGAGCCAAGCATGGGGTTCTATGTGAAACCTGTGACAAGTTAGACGTGTTTCTGGAAGTGACAGCTGTTTCTCGTTTTTGTTCCTGGGCAGTGGAACTCTGGGTGACCCATAACCGCTCCTCCCGGGGAACGTGTGCTGTGATTGTTCATCTGTGGGAAACGGTTATTGAAATGGCCAATATGTTTTGCTTAAGAGTATTCTGCCAAAGATATTGGTATTAATTCTACAGTCAAAATTCCATGGGATTTAGATATCTTATTGGTTTATAGACCCCGAGGCAAAGGGTTTCCACTAATTATGGGGACAGTTTGTTCGTTTTGAAATTAATATGTTGGCTCCAAAGGATGAGATAGTTGGATAGCATCACTGATTCAATGGACATGAATCTGAGCAAACTCTGGGAGATGGTGAAGGACAGGGAAGCCTGGCGTGCTGCAGCCCGTGGGGTCGCAAAGAGTTGGACAAGATGTAGCCACTGAGCAGCAGCAACCTATTGGCCCCAGTCAGTGTGTTTCTTTACAGAGTTTGTTTCTGCTATGGATTAGGGGGAAAGGCAGTGCTTGGGTGCTGAGCTGCTCTGGTAGATCTGGATGTAAAGGCAGCTGTGCTTTCCCACTTTGTCCTGTATCCTCAGAAGCAGCGGCACGCTCGTGTTCTGAGCTGTGAGGGTTCCCCAGTCTACTCTTTCCATTGCACGTTTTGAAATGATCCTTGTCTCTCCACCTCACCCTTTTTGTCGAGTCTGTATCCTCGCTCACCTGCGTTTAAATGAACTGGGTGGCTTCCTCCTCCACACCTCCATCTCTTTGGGCCTGCTTGGAAATATAGGACTTGGTTCTTTTAGTTGTTTCTGGAGGAGTCTTGTCTGTTACTAGAGTACTGTTTTATTCCACTGATGGACTTTCCCCCGTCCATATATACATGTGTGTATCTATATGTGTATTTTCACATTTTATCTATCATCTGTTGATTCAGCCATAACCCATAATGACTTTTGACATAAGGACTGATTACAGAGAGGAGAATAAAGTCAATATAGGAATTATGAAACTATTACACACAGAGACGTTTGCTGCTGCTGCTGCTGCTGCTAAGTCACTTCAGTCGTGTCTGACTCTGTGTGACCCCATAGATGGCGGCCCACTAGGCTCTGCCGTCCCTGGGATTCTCTAGGCCGGATCACTGGAGTGGGTTGCCATTTCCTTCTCCAATGCGTGAAAGTGAAAAGTAAAAGTGAAGTCACTCAGTCGTGTCTGGCTCTTCATGACCCCATGGACTGTAGCCTATCAGGCTCCTCCATCCATGGGATTTTCCAGGCAAGAGTACTGGAGTGGGTTGCCATTGTCTTCTCCTACATTTAATAAGGGTCAATAAACCAGCTACTTATAAAGTTGCAAAACGTTTCAAAATAGTTTATATTTGGAAACAAGTTTAAGAATTGGTCTGTGATAGGTGTTATTCAGCTGTCAGGTCGTGTCCAACTCTCTGCAGCCCCATGAACGAAGCCCGCCAGGCCCCTCTGTCTCCACTGTCCCCCAGAGTTTGCACAAACATGTCCATCGAGTCGGTGATGCCATCCAACCATCTCATCCGCTGTCACCCCTTCCCCTCCCACCCTCAGTCTTTCCCAGCATCAGAGAGCCAGGTGTTTTTCAGGCTCCTCTGGGCTTTCCAAGTTTTTTTCCTGATGTAAATGTATGGGAATCATTCAGAAACTCATGTTACATTGGGTGATTCAGTTTCAGCTTCTTAAGAGTTGTGTTAAAGAACTTTATAAAAAGTTTCAATGTTATGATTTTTAACTTAGACTAAAAAAAATGACAATAAGGATGTGGCATGATGGTTTGAGATGTAGAAGGAAACTGAAGTCTCAATGCCTCTGTTTTCTTTTTCTTTTGAAATATATTATTGAAGTACATGTATTCGGAGTTATTGAAGTATAGTTGAATTACAGTTTACAATGTTGTGTCAATTTCTGCTGTACAGCAAAGTGACTCTGATATACAGATATATTCTTTTTCACATGGGTTAGTACATGATACTGAATACAGTTCCCTGTGCTAAGCAGAAGGGTCTCCCTTGTCTGTTTCATGTGTAGTAGCTTGGATCTGCCAGCCTCACACTGCTAAGCTCCCTCTCCTCCCTTGCCTGCTCTCCCCTGTGATGCCGCTCGGGTTCGCAGCCTTCTTTCCCGTGTCTGTCTGGGAGGCTGTTTCTGTTTCATAAGTTCCTTTGTGTGGTATTTTAGCTTCCACATGTACTGATATCACGCGGTATTTCTATTTCTCTGGCTTCCTTCCCTTGGTAAGGCTGTCTCTGGGCCCGTCCCTGCCGCTGCAGTGGCCTTCTCTCATTCTTCTTTTTGTGGCTGAGTCCCATGACACTGTGCACACACGCCGCATCTTTATCCCTTTCTCTGCTGATGGACACGTAGGTTGCTTCCATTCCTGGCTATTGTAAATAGTGCTGCCGTGAACACTGGGGTGCATGTGTCTTTTCAAATTAGAGTTTTTTCAACCCCTTTGATTTCGGCTCATAATCAAGGGACCATGGATCAGCTTTTGTCTCTGCTCTGGGGGTTCTCTGCAGCCCCTAGCCCGCCCAACATGGCACTTGAGTTCAGAGAAGCCATAAGGGACCCACTAGGATCTCACCAAAGACAGGGGTCAGGACTGATGACCTTCTGACTCCACAGGCCCTGAGATCTGTGCAATTGTTGCCACTCGTGGGTAACGTCACCCCTCGTAGAGTGTGGGGAATGTGAAACTTCTAGCAAATTTGATGCTTCACTGAGAGAAAATCATTGGGAATAAATTGCACAGTGAGATTTGGAGTTGTGTTTGGTCTTCTTATGTGTGGTCCAGAAGGGATAAGAATGTATAAACAGTGTTGAGTTAACCTAAACAACACAGTCTTTAAACAGGCATCTTGCTGGGCTGTCTTGTTTTTTAAGACTGAGTCACAGATTCAGAAGGAGGAAGTTATTCTCAATCCACACCTTCAACGCTTAGGTCTCCTCTCTTCACGTGGCAGAGAGAAAAGAGATGTTAAAACCGGGGCTTGTGTGTCTTTCAAGGTGACGACTGGTAGTTAGATTTGTATGAACCCCAAACCTTTCTCCTTCCTTCTGACCTTTGCAGAACCCTCAGCCCCAGGACCTGAATGCTGTTTCATGTGTGTGTGTGTGCGCGCGCGCACGTGTGTGTGCACATGTATGTCTATTTTCCCCCAGTGATTCAAGTCAGTCTGAAAGTATAAATTACTTGCTCTTCTTAACAAGCTTCTGCACAACTGATCTCTAGCCCACAAGTAACAAAACAGTGCTGTTCCTGGAGAAGTCACTTAGTAAACATTTGCTCATGAACATATGGAGTTACACGCACACACACGTACACATACCCCGTCTTGAAAGCTCTTCTTGAATTGAATTAATTGGGTATTTACTTTAGAATGTATAAATTTAAAATGCATAAACAGATCAGGAGATGGAAGCTTGCTTTCTTCCCTCTGAATGCCTCCCTTCCCTCTCTCCCATACAACTAAGGCATTTTAGAAATTTCCCCAGGGGGTAGAACATTTTAACAATATCCATGTTTTGGCAGAAGGGAGCAAGAAGTAACAGCAAATTGTGGTTTATAAGTAACTTTACAAGTGCAGTAACTACGTTCTTCCTCCCTAGTTATACTTATATTTCACATCCAAATGCCAGTTGCCACACTATGTATCCTTTCTGCAAACCTGTCCTTTCTAGACAATTCAGGCAAGTATCATTCTTAAAGCTAGCACTTTTATGTGAACAGGAATACAGTTTGATTCTTTTTGGTTTTTGCAGCACCAGTTCACTAGAAACATGGTTTGTGCTTGCAGAGATGTGGCCCTTTCTTGTATAATAAATGCTAGACACTTTTTTGTGTGTGGGCCTTTTTTAACCTCATGAATAAAAGATTTCCTAGGTTTTGATTCTGTCTTTGGGAACTGAATTTTGTCATAGTTAGCCACTCTGGGTTTGGGGAACATGGTGACCAGTGTTTGAATCTGTGCAGCCATCTGTGGGCCAAAATCCTGTGAAATGAACAAGTCTCTGATCCATGGCCATCCAGTGAAGGGGAGGAAGACTGGACAGTACGAATACCTGAGTGTTGGCGTTTGTTACTGTTCGCGGCTTTGGAAATTCACATTTAATAGATACTTCTTTACCAGAAGTGTGACACAGACCCAGAGCATGAGGACACCCTAGGGAAAGGATTCTTTGTCTCCCCTGATGAGGCCTGGCCCTGTTTTGCGTGGAGTGTGAGGTGTGGCATCAATGTGAGGTGGAATGTGAGTAAGGCATCAGTTTGAGACGAAGGCTGACTACAGCAGCAGACCGACAGCNACACAGACCCAGAGCATGAGGACACCCTAGGGAAAGGATTCTTTGTCTCCCCTGATGAGGCCTGGCCCTGTTTTGCGTGGAGTGTGAGGTGTGGCATCAATGTGAGGTGGAATGTGAGTAAGGCATCAGTTTGAGACGAAGGCTGACTACAGCAGCAGACCGACAGTGTCATTGCTAACTCCGAGGATTCCAGGCTTTGCAGCGCTCACAATTCCATTCTGTTGCATTTCATTTAAGACACATTTATTCATTTATTTTTGGCTGTGCTGGGGCTTCGTTGCTATGCATGGGCTTTCTCTAGTTGCGGCACGTGGGGGTCTGTTCTTCCTTGCTATGTGTGGGCTGCTCATTGCGGTGGCTTCCCTTGTTGTGGAACACAGGCTCTAGGTGTGTGGCCTTCAGGAGATGTGGTGCATGGGTTTAGTTGCTCCATGGTATGTGCAGCTTTCACCGACTGGGGATTGAACCCAGGTCCTCTTGATTGACAGGCAGATTCTTAACCCCTGGACCACCAGGGAAGCCCCATGATCCCATTTTAAATGGCTAATACTTTTTTTTTTTT
>SJYA01000381.1:550108-574150 GCA_006410615.1 Neotragus moschatus
AGAGTCGGACACGACTGAGCGACTGAACTGAACTGAATCTTTAGTACAGAGTTTAAGCTGGGTTGTATGTTGTGTAATCATCAGTTCCAGGCTTAAAGATAAAAACATTTTATGTGACTAAGGAATGTAGAGGGAAAAAAATTTGTTTGTCCTTTCCTCCTCCTCGAGCATTCCAGACCCTTCTCTCCTTGGGGACCCCTAGACTTCTTATCAGCCTGCCTAGGAATTGACTCTCAGATGGACTGGCTAGATCTCCTTGCAGTCCAAGGGACTCTCAAGAGTCTTCTCCAGCGCTGCAGTTCACAGGCATCAAATCTTTGGCGCTCAGCTTTCCTTATGAAGAAGTATATGCAGAATCTAAAAAATGATACAAGTGAACTTATCTACAAAACAGACATAGAGTCAGAGATGTAAAAAACATCCGGTTGGCAGAGAGTGAATGGGGGATGGGCTGGGAGATTGGTACTGACATGTACACATGAACGTAAATAAAACAGGTAAATAATAAGGACCTACTGTATAGCACAGGGAACTCTGCTGCTGCTAAGTCGCGTCAGTTGTGTCCAACTCTGTGTGACCCCATAGCCTGCAGCCCACCAGGCTCCCCCATCCCTGGGATTCTCTAGGCAAGAATACTGGAGTGGGTTGCCATTTCATTCTCCATTGCATGAAAGCGAAGAGTGAAAGCAAAGTCGCTCAGTCATGTCCGACTCTTAGCGACCCCATGGACTGCAGCCCACCAGGCTCCTCGATCCCTGGGATTCTCCAGGCGAGAGTACTGGAGTTGGGTGCCATTGCCTTTTCCAAACTCTACTCAATGGGAAAAGAATCTAAAAAAGTGGCTGTATGCTTATGTGTAACTGATTAACTCAGGTGTACAGCAGAAACCAGCATAACATTTTAAATCAACTATATTCCAATGAATATTTTTCTAAAAAGAAGCAAAAGGTGGACTTGATTTTGCAGGAGGTGACCAGGCTGTGGGGCAGGAGGCAGGCGGTGCTGTGCTGGGGTGGCTGCCATGTTTCAGGAGTGGGAACACCATGGGCCTCGTTGAGAAGGAGACAGAAAAACACCTGAAGATGGTGAGGGAGACAGCCGAGGGGATAACTGAGGAGAGAGTTTGGGGCAGGCAGGGCCCCGAGAGCAAAGGGTGTGCATCAGAGGGGGGAGAATGCCATGAGCTGGGCTGTGTTGTGTGAGAGCAAGGGGCTGGGGGAGCCTTGGGAGCCCAGATCACCAGACTAGTGACATGGAGCCATTGTTCAGCAGCTCCATCCAGGGACTTACAGCAAGGTCCCTGACCTCTACAGGATCCACCGGTTGCCGTGTGTAGACGAGACATGAGAGCAATGAAGGGCTGACACCAGTGATGGGCGGTGACATCGTGGTGAGGCTGCGGCAGAAATTCACATGAGAGGCGGTGGTGACAAGGACCAGAGCAACAGCAGACGGAATGAAGAGGGGACTCCAGGGACACTGTGATCTAAAATACGCAAGAATTGATAGTAGTGTGGCACTACAACCAGCCCCCCGCTAGGTCATCCGTCCTAACTTTGGCTCAGCAAAGTGTGGTCCCAGCTGCAGGACTTCTCCCTGGAGACAGATGTGGACCTCTTTCTGAAAACTGTCCTTTGCCAGACCGTACCATGGACTCCACATCCTCACTCCTGAGCTGTGGCATGCCCCTGATTCAAGGGTCCACCTAATGCTTTCTGGGGCAGCTGCAGACAACCCCCAGCCTGGCTGTGGGGATGGAGGTGGCTTGTCATGAAAGAGCACCTGTTTAGAATTTTGTGAGCAGGAACTAAACTTCCACTGGGGTAATGCGCTGAGGTTTGGGGCTGTTCTAGAAGACAGTATAATCTTAACGAACACAATTTACTTCTGTCCAGTAGCAGCTATGTGTCAGGCTTCACACACATTATCTCAGGCCATATTGTCTGGTAGCAGTCACTATACTAGCTGTCCAGATGATGAAACAGAAGGTCAGATAGGTCCAGGTCACCCAGCTATGGCCTAACAGAGGCTGCATCTGACAAGGTTTTTGTGACCTGGAAGTTCTTCCCGAGTTCCCAAGATGTGCTGGTTCCCAGGGACCTTCACTCTCTTTCTCCAGGGGCTCTTTGGCAGGAGGTTGGTCCAAGTTCTGACTCCACATTTTCTTCCAGCACAAAGTTTGCCCTTCTCAGCACACTTTTCAAGACCTTCTGTAACTCAGTGGAAAAAAATTCTCTCTATCCTTCCCTTTTCCTTTAATGACAGTTTTCTCATCATTTTTTCCCATTGTCCAGAGCTGCTCTGGCTCAAGAAGAGCTCAGAGAAGCTGGATATTCTGGGCTTGTGCCTGGTTCTCTGGGGCTGGGTCACTGGGACATCTGTTTGGACGGTACTATTAGCACATTTCAATCATTTCATCAACTTGACTGCATGTGGGAATATAAGTGCCTCCCCTACCACCTTTAGAACTGTCTGTATAGTTTAAAAAAATATCACAGAGTGTGACTGGGTGCCAGTCTTTCTGTAGGAAGCCAAGATCCTGAACCTTCAAGATCAATTTGACATTCTCCCCTACAGCGATTCAGTTTCAGGGAATGGTTCAGATTTTGCTGCCAAATTTCCCTTGTTGTCAGATTTCCAGCTGGACCTGGCTGTCTGTCAGGAGCCAGGTTCTCTGAGTCCAGCCGTCTGGGTGTGGCTTCCGGAGAAGATGGGTGCCGCCAATGGTGCCGAGCCACGGGACTCTGATCCAGGGGTGTCCAGGGGTCCACACCTGCTCCAGTTTTAGTTCAGGCCTCTGGGCTTTGATGCTGCCTGTGCCTTCTGCCTCTCCCCGGAGCCAAAGCGCTGCCCTTCACGCCATCAGATTCTCAGGGAGGTCTTCCTGTTTGTTTGCAATCCCAGCTTCAGATTTGGACCATCCTTCAGAAATCCTGCAGCCCAGCCTGGAGCCAGTTCCGAGGTCCCTTTCCATACTGCTCCTGACTCTGCAGCCCACAAGGGGGGTAAGCGACTGCCCAAGAGTGAAACGCTGGAGAAAGAGTATTTAAAAATCCAGTCATAACAGCCCCCAAACACTTGGTAGCTGGTGATGGGAAACAAACGAAGAAGAAAGGGCCTCTGTGCATGAGGAGGACACTGTCCAAGTAAGACTCAACCTGGGAAATAGATAGGATTTTCCTGCCTGAAGTCAGAGGTGTCTGTGAAAACCGTTAGGCCACGGGTACAAAAAGTCATCTAATGGAAAGGATTTGGGTAGCTGCAGGGTGAACGAGCCAAGCATGTTTGAACTCCAGAGGAATTCTAAAATTCCAGTGTCCACACGGATTTTCCAGGAGATGTTAGAAACAAGGCTGAAAAGTTGGGGAACCTCTATATACGTGAGAAAACCCCCCCCACAAAACTCTGTTTAAAGATTCGAATTAGAGATGCTGAGCTGGATGGCGGCTCTGGCTTAAGGACTTGCCAGGTCATTTGTGGAACAGTCCTGGCGTGGGTTCTTCTAAAAACAGACCCTAAATTTTGGCTGCAAGTCGCTTATCTGGGAAGGTAGGTGAGAAACACGGGTGGGGGCCTTGAGAAGCAAGACAGAAAAGCTGAACAAAAGTGTGTCAGTCTGAGCAGGTCACTGCTGTGGTTGCAGTGGGGGTGGGTGGTGGGGCTGCAGCCCGCCGGGGCCCGGGCAGGAGGTGGGGAGAAGGTGATGGAGAAGGGAGCTGGTGCTTCTCTCCTGGCGCCCCTCCCTTTCCGTGGGGCTACTGTGGGGCGGGGAGGGGGAGTTGTTAAAGCCCAGCTGTTCCAGGCCCCCTGCCCACACTGTTAGAAACAATTCTCAGCCTGAGAGACTGGGAGTCGTGGCAGCAGAGAGCTGTCAACGTGCCTGCAAACACCCTGTCACTGCCTGTGTGCTCAGAGGTGGGCTGCGGAGTGTGGTGTAAACAACACAGCTACCTGCCCGTTCAGAAGTGCATCCACGGGAACGGAGGTGCAGACATAAAACCCAGCTGATGAGAGAGCGCTGTCTGGAGGGGACAAAGACAGACACTGCACATCTGGTTACTCCAATGGGGAGAGAGGAGGAGAGTCACTGACTCAGCAGATGATCTGAGCTCCTACCACAAACCCACTGTATGCCAGGCAGATGGGGACTGGCGACCTGCTTTGGTAAAGGACCAGCCTGTGTCCTGTGGTTTGTGGCTCCAGAGGGAGGCGTGGCTCCCCCGACCTGCCGTGGTGTGAATTTTGGCTGTGCCTCTAATTGCTCAGCTCCCTGGGTCCTGTCCTTTTTTGGAACCAGACCTGGTTTTCTAATCTTCCTTTTGTGTCTATCAGCTACTCAGCATCCTCCCAAGAAAATAATTTTCTGTAGGTATTAACCAGAGAAGTTTCTATCACCACTTAGAACCTAGACTGGTACACACTCCATCATTCAATCACATGTTTCACAAATGTTTGTTGAGCACCTAACGGGCCAGGTATTGTACGAGGCCCTGGGATACAGGGTGAAAAATACACATACCCCACTTGCATGGATCTGATGTGGCAGCGGGATGGGCAGATCTCACAATAAATGAGGAGGTACCTACAGGCAGAGGGCACCTGATGAGCTTTTGGGTGGTTAAGGCAAGTCCTTCTGAGGAGTTGACTTATAAGTTAAACCCCAAAGGCAAGAGGGAGCCAGGCACAGGGAGACCTGAAGGAGAAGGAATCTGGGTTGGGAGGAGAGCTGAGTCAAGGGCTCTGCTGAGGCTGACATGCTGAGTCTGGTGTGTTGGAGAAAGAGAGAGATCGTTGGAGGGCTGGAGCACACCGGGGAGGGGGTGGTTAGGAAATGCAGCCCTGGAGCAGACGGAGGACGTGGAGAAAATAGGATGTGTTTGGAATCAATAAGTCAATAAGCAGAGTCAGAAAGACTTGCTAAGGATCAGACACAGGGCTAAGGAAAGGGAGTAAAATGGTTGATGCCTTTTACTGAGATGAGAAACAAATGAGGGATAAACGGTGTTCTTGGTGTGCCATTTGCTTCTTTTTACAAATGAGTGGTGAAATCAAGGGTTCCCTCATGTGTTTTGTCATGTGGGATCCTGTTGAATTTTCAAGTCAACAATATCAGAAGGGCGACTGAAGTTCAGGGCAGTATCTGGGACCAGAGTCATGGATTGGGCACTTTGGAGGAATATGTGATACAAAGAAAGTCACAGACTCTCTGGACAACTCTAGATACATCTAGGTTTCCCTGGTGGCTCAGGAGAAGTGACTACCTGCAATATGGGAGACTCAGGTTCAATCCCTGGGTTGGGAAGATCCCCTGGAGAAGGAAATAGCAAGCCACTCCAGTACTTTTGCCTAGAAAATTCCATGGATGGAGGAGCCTGGTGGGCCACAGTCCATGGGGTCACAAAGAGTCGGACGCTACTGAACAACTTCACTTTCACTTTTCTAGACACATCAGAGTAAAACTATCAAAGGTCAAAGAATCAGACATAACTTTAAAAGTAGCCAAGTAAAATGGTGCAGGCTTCCCGGATGGATCAGCAGTGATCTGCCTGCAAGGCAGTAGACAAAGGGGGTGCAGGTTTGATCCCTGAGTCAGGAAAACCCCCTGGAGGAGAGTGTGGCAGCCGACTCCAGTACTCTTGCCTGAAAAATCCCGTGGACAGAGGAGCCTGGGGGACTACGGTCCACGGGGTCGCAAAGAGTCAGGCACGACTGAGCGACTAAGCGCATGATACTTTAAGTTACAAGTCCAGATGAGATACCCCAGTCTGTGAGTGTAGACAGAGAAGGGAAAGCAGCTTAGGACAGACTTCTCAGCACACTTAGAGGTTAGGGGTTGAGCAAAGGAGATGGGCCCAGCTAAAGAGTCTGAGAAGGAGCAGCTGGAGCAGTTAGAAGACAAGCAGGAGAGAAGGATATCTTGGAGAGAATGGAAGGAAGCTCTTTGAAGAAGAGCGTGTGCGGCTATGTTGAGTGCTGCTGAGATGCGGGCAGGGAGGTCTCGAGAAGGTTTGACAGTTGCTGACCTATGTGTTAGGTGCCGTCTGCAGCCAGGAACAGACCTGTCTCTCTGTCTCTCACCGGCTTTGCCTGTAAAGACAACTTTTCATCCCCACCTCACAGGAAATCTGGAGCGTGGGCTGCAGGGTCGGTCGGTTAGATGGTTGACTGACGTCACCCAGGACCAGGCGTTCATCGCTCTGTGCTATTTTCAGGATGGGCTCTGCCTTTACACTCGTATCGAGATGGTTCCATTTGGAGATGGCAATATTTAAAGGAACAGGAGGCCCAGCTCTTTTTGTGGCTCTCTCAAGAGGGATGGTGTGTTTCCTAGCAGCTTCTCAGCAGACACCCTTGGAACTCTGACGTTTAGAATTGGCTCAGGTGGCCTTTCCTGGGGGGTACTTCCCAGGTGGTAAAGAATCCACCTGCCAATGCAGGAGACGCTGGAGATGTAGATCTGATTTCTGGATCAAGAAGGTCCCCTGGAGTAGGAAATGGCAACTCACTCCAGTATTCTTGCCTAGAGAATTCTATGGACAGAGCAGCCTGGCGGGCTACAGTCCATGGGGTCACAAAGAGTCAGGCACGACTTAGCGACTGAGCTTGCACGACCTTTCCTAATCTGAACAGTGGCATGGTAACTATTAGACAAACGAGCCCACCTCCACTTGGGCCCAGGGCGAGAGGGTCTGTGGGATTCTGGTCAGGGGGCTGGGGGCTGGCTGTGTCCATTGCTGCACGTGCATAGGTTTGTGTGTGTGTGTGTCCGTGACATAGTGACACGTGCCATGTAATAAACGATGTGTCCTTCCCCAGGAGTATAAGCTTTATTCTTGTAAATCAGCTCTTGATATTTTTGCAAAGGAAAAAACTCAAACAGCAGAAACGAAACTTTATAGTTTTTGTTAAAGAGTACTCGAACCAATGGGGCTAACTGACATTTCCTGTCTACTGTGGTCCCTCCCGTGGTCCCCCTCTGTGGTCCAGGAAAAGCCAAGATGTCAACTCAGCTGCTTCAGTGAGGCGCCTGCTCTTGCAGGTCAACCTGGATGACGGTGGCCCTTGCCTGACACCTCCCCCCCCACCCCACCCCGTGCCTGATTCTCCACCTTCTCGATTTTTCTGGTTTCCTTCACTCACCCCAGGGCCTGCACTATGTAACCCGTGGCAGTGCTTGGAAAACAGCAAGCAAAAAAAGACTTTGATTTGTCCACATTTTTTTCTTTTTGCACTTTCATGGGCAAAAGAGAGATTCAGTCGAGTGCTTGGCCCTTGTTTACGTATAATAGCTTGTCGAATTTCCCACCGTATCAAGGGAATTTAGGCTACTCGTGATAAGACACAACTCCCACAACTTCGGAATAATAAAAATAAGGATTAGCCATTTCCACAAGCAAAAACGTGTGCTTGCTTTCTACTATTTAGAGTAAGGGTGTCAAATTAGAATACATTCTAATTCTGTTCCATTCCGTTCTACTCTGTTCATTTTACTGTATGTTAAAATATATTCAGAAAACCACTTCCTTCTGTGGGATCACCCTGGGAAAGGTTGGAGTAAGTCCCGGTCTGTTTAGCATCAAACTTGAACCAAATGGCCAAACAGCTTTGGTTTGTAAAGTAAATGTCTGAAGGGAATTTATATGAGTGAGTCTCTAGTCTTGCCACAGATGAATCACACTGGGATAGTCTTTCCTCCAATGAGCAGAATGTAATGTATATCAGCTCAAATCCTCACCTTTATTTGAGTTTCAAAATAAAAACCCCTTTTCACTGAAAGGACGCCCACGCACAGGCTCTTGTCAGTTTCCTTGTCCCCGAAGAGCCCTCTAGGATGGAAATTCGCCAGCCACTTGGGGTCCATGCTCCGGTCCCCGTAGCTGTTGGATTGGACATTCTCCTGCCTTTTAAGGACACGTACAGCCACTGGGAGCGGGCCAGCCTGCACACCCAGATCCCATTGCCTGTTTCACAGCAGAGCCTCGCCAGCGTGGCAGAGAGGAGGCTAAAAATAGCAGGCAGGGTGCAGTAGTCTTCCCCACCATGGCCGCTCTCTGTGAAAATATAGGAACCGTCTGCTGGGTTTCTCTGGGCCTCTCTGCTTCCCTTGTTTGGCAGAAGTTGCAACACCAACCCCAGCCCAAGATTAATTTTTGCTTTCAGAGAGGAGCCCCACCAGCCCGGGGCTTTCAGGTCAGGCCCTCTTGTGATCCCCCTGACATCCAGGCTCACGCTTTCCTAGGCTTCTGGGCCTGGGGGTCCCCATGCTTCACAGTGGACAGAATGGAACGGTGCAAAGGAAAGGTGTTAGCAACCAGAGCGGCCTCCCTGATGCACCAGAGACCTGCCCCCAGTCTCAGCTCCCAAGTCTGTTTGGAGCTCATGCAGTATGTGGGGTGGGTGGCCTCTCAGACCCAAATCTTTCAAGGGCCTGGCAGGCTTCCTAGATGAGCAAGGCTGGGGAAGGGACTGCTAAGAGCTTGTGGTACAGCGTGGGGAGAGGTTCATCGGATGGGCATTCAGGTTTAGTCAATGTCCCCCAGGCACACCTGGGCCTCGGGCCACCAGTTTGCAGTCTCAGGTTTAGAGGTGCTGTGTGGAAATTCACTGATGCTGGGTCTGGTCTGCAACGATGCAGAACTCTGAGCTGTGGCCTGGAAGTAAAACCCAGCTTGACCTCAGAATCACTGGATATGACCCTCAACAGATGATTAGAGCAAATGAGGTCTGCAGGTCTGATGGTAAATACCTGCCTGACTTGAGAGTTGCCAGGGTTGTCTGAAGATCCATTGTGTCCAGCAAGGCTGTTTCCAGGAAGAGTGAACAGATTCTGTGATACAATGCAAGGGGTGTCCTGAATGTGCTGGGAACTCAGGGTCACGAGGAAAGAGGAGGCTGACCTGTCTTGTGAGCCAAACGCTCAAGATGTCATCATAAATGAAGTGCCTGGAGGAAGAAGCTTCTGGAAGAGAAGCTCAGACCAACTCCTTCTTCTCACTCCAGCCTCGAGGATTTGGCCCTTTCTGGGCACTGTTGTATCTGGCAACGACAAAATCCAGACAGTGTTAAGAACAGTCGTGCTGGCATGCCTGAGGGTGTGTGTGAGCATGACAACTCTTTTGATGTGCGGTACCAGACCCTGCGGGCCGGGGGTTGTGTGTGCCCCACCCAGATGGACTCTGTGTTAATAGCTGGGGAAACGGTGCTCGAGTAGGGAAGACAGACACACACACAGCAATCGCAGGGCAGATGAACTTATCCTCGAAACAGAAACAGAATCACAGACGTAAAAATCAAACTTACGGTTACGGGGCAGGGAAGTGAAGGGGAGGGATACACTGGGAGTCTGGGATTGACATATGCACACTACTATATATAAATTAGATAACTAATAAGGACCACTGTATAGCTCTAATCTACTCAACACTCTGTAGTGGCTAGATGGGAAAAGAATCTGAAAAAGAGGGGATACATATATGAATTTCCCTGGTGGCTCAGTGGTAAAGAACCTGTCTACAGTGCAGGAAACACGGGTTCAATCTCTGGGTTGGGGAGATCCTCTGGAGAAGGAACTTAAAATCCACTCCAGCATTCTTGCCTGAAAAGTCCCGTGGACAGAGGAGCCTGGCACGCTACAGTCCACGAAGTCGTAAAAGAGTAAGATACAACTTGGCAACTAAACAACAGCAGGTGTAACTGATTCACTTTGCCCCACACCTGCAACGAACACAACGTTGCAAATCAACTGTACCCCAATAAAATCTGCTTTAAAGATTGCAGTGCGGTACAGGAAGAGCTTTGATAGGGGGCTGCCCAAGGCAGAGACACTGCTGCCAAAGGAGCCCGTAGGGATGAAAAAAATGAAAAACCTTGGCCCTGCCTCTTAGATAGCGTTTAGAGGCCAATGTACAGACAAGTAAACACAAGACATTTGCTCCAGTGGAGGTGAGAATGAGCGGTGTCCCTGAGCACGATGGCTTGGTGGTTTTGGAGAGAAGCAAGCGTTCAGGAGACGTGAGTTTCGTTACTGCTGGACCTGCCTGAGATGGTAGAGATGATGCTGGAGTGAAAGCCAACCCACGGGTCTTCAAGGGCCTTACTTGTCATGCAAAAGTGTTGTGCTTAATACCTTGAAGTCAGAGGGACGTCGACTAAAAGACATCGGCAGGCAAAGGACACAACTGTATCTCAGCACAGCTGGACAATCTCCTCCCACTTTCTGTCGTCATGAACTGTTGGGTTTATGTCAAGGGGGAACAGCGAGGTTGGAAAGGAGCCTATTAGCAGCTCTTATTTTGTAGGCAGGGCAGTGGACGCTCAGAGAAGATTTAAGCCACATTAGCTGCTGGTGGACAAATTGGCCTTTGAATTCAACATGGCCTGAACGTCTATTTGACTTCTTTGTCTGTTTTCCTTTTGGCCTATTTATTGTTCTGTTTGACAGATTACTTAGTAAACGATTTTAACAAATACTGTACATTTTTAAAGTGCTTACCATTTTCCTTTTGTTTACAAGACCTTACATTTTTCTGAACTCATATCTGCTTCCCTTGTGGCTCAAACAGTAAAGAATTGACCTGCAATGCAAGTGACCTGGGTCGGGATGATCCCCTGGAGAAGGAAATAGCAATCCATTCCAGTGGTCTTGCCTGGGGAAGGCCATGCACAGAGGAGCATGGTGGGCTACAGTCCACGCAGTTGCAAAGAGCTGGACATGACTGAAAATTCATGTCTAATGTCCCCTCCCCCCCAACAATAAACTTTTTCTCTGCTACCTGCCTTCCAAATGCAACCTGTATCTCCAGGTTAAAAAACAGCGTGGGAGATGCAGCTTGACCATCTGCACAGGCCCTGGGACCCTTCTCTAACAACTGCCCTGTATCCTGACCCCCCACCGGACAGTGTCAGAAGTCATGTCTTACTCAAGGAACCGCAGCAAAGGGCGGAATACCCAGGTCAGCTGTTAATCAGCAGAAGTGAGCTTTCACGGTCCTTAGGCAGCCAAGAGACTGGGGTTCCATCCCTGGGTTGGGAAGATCCCCTGGAGAAGGGAACGGCTACCCACTCCAGTATTCTGGCCTGAATTCCACACTGTATAGCCTATGGGGTCATAAAGAGTCCTACGTGACTTTTACTTTTGGGGGGCTTCCCTGGTGGCTCAGCTGGTAAAGAATCCACCTGCAATGCAGGAGACTTGGGTTCGATCCNTAGGCAGCCAAGAGACTGGGGTTCCATCCCTGGGTTGGGAAGATCCCCTGGAGAAGGGAACGGCTACCCACTCCAGTATTCTGGCCTGAATTCCACACTGTATAGCCTATGGGGTCATAAAGAGTCCTACGTGACTTTTACTTTTGGGGGGCTTCCCTGGTGGCTCAGCTGGTAAAGAATCCACCTGCAATGCAGGAGACTTGGGTTCGATCCCTGGGTTGGGAAGATCCCTTGGATAAGGGAAAGGCTACCCACTCCAGTATTCTGGCCTGGAGAATTCCATGGACTATATTGTCCACGGTGTTGCAAAGAGTCAGACACGACTGAGCAGCTTTCAGTCACTCCTTCCCTCAGGCGTTGGGGTCTTAAGTGTGGCTTGCCTAGGGATGCCAGGCTGTGGCACAGACATCACGGGCACCACCTGCTGAAACTGAGAGGCGGCTCACTGAGGCTCTGTAGTCAGGGAAACCTCAGCAATCATGAACGGAGGCCTCAGGTTTCTCACCTTCTCAGGTCATCCTTGGGCACAAGAAGCAGATGGCTGACCCCAGCTCTAAGTGGCCTGCACAGGAATAAAGAGGCCTCTGCACGTGGGCGCGCAGCAGCGGTACTGCTACAGCCTCATGTGGCACCAGCCCCAGCCCAGGTCGGCTGCCCATCTCCCCCTTTCCTTCAGGCAGGGCAGGGGAGAAGTGGCCACTGGTACCTCGTTCATCTTCTGCTTCTCAATTCTGACCCCCAGAGGTTTGGTTTCTTTTCCTTCTGGTGGGGTCTGGAGGAATGCCTTATTTGGTTGAAACATGCAGGGTGAGGAGTATTGACTGAGGCTGCTTGTAGGTTTCACGAGCCGCCCAGAGGCCCTTCTGCAGAAGCTCCGGACTGGCTGGTGCATGAGGGTGCTTTACCCTTCACTGCAGCCCGCAAGCATCTCCCAAGTGCTCTCCACATCACCTGATTAAGATTCTTCATCCCTCACTTCTTCCCTGCTTCCCAAACCTTGCCCCTGAGCCTTCTGAATCACCGCTGCCGTCAGCAAACTCTCCTTATGTCAGTAAGTTTTTCAGAGTGATTTTTTTCCCCTTCCTATTTGCCTTGCTTGAAAACTAGCTTTCCACTCCCGGGGAATGCCGCCTGCCTCGGCCCTTTGAAGGGTTTTGCTTTGAATCCCATTGATGCCGGTGCCGGAGGGTGGGTGTGCCGTCTTGCGCCCATCGTCACCCCCCAGAGCCGTTACCCCACACCCCACACCCCCGTGCTGGCCCGTGAAAACCCTTGCCTCCCGTTGGCTTGCTGCCAGCTTCCCGCCTCCTCATCACTGTCCTCATTGTTGTCTCCTCCATCACGAGAAGCGTGACCGTTCTCAGAGATGGCAGAGTTGGTCCCCAAGACGTGTCCCAATAAATAACCCTTCTGCACCCAAATCTCCATCTCAGGTGCTGGTTTGTTACCCCCGACCTGTGGCAGTAAGGATGTACCCAGTGGCTGGGTACCACTAGAGACCTGGTGAGCGGTGTCTGAGTTTCTCAGTGAAGCGCTCTATCTGTAATATACTGTCTCCTATGAGCCCCAAACTTTGAATAGTTAGTTGATTAGTGTTCGCTGCTCAGTTGTGTCTGACTCTTTGTGACCCCATGGCCTGTAGCCCGCCAGGATTACTGTATCCTGCCATGGAATTTCCCAGGCAAGAACACTAGAGTGGGTAGCCGTTCCCTTCTCCAGGGGATCTTCCTGACCCAAGGATCGAACCCTGATCTCCTGCATTGCAGGCAGAGTCTTTACTGTCTGAGCCACCAAGGGACATGAACTCAAATTTGGTTGTGGACCCAAGGCAAACTCATACCATGCAGATGGGAAAAGATAAAAACTGAAGGTCACTGGACAAAGAAAACAGACATTTGGGTCTCAGTAATTTCGGTGGGTAACTTTTGTTCCTAAGCATTCCGTGAGTCTTCGGGAGCCAGGTCTGGATTAGTTTGTGTGTCCCTCATGACCCACAGGACCTCTTACTCAATGCATCTGGCTGGAATGGAGAGTGAATGTGTGGATGTTGGCCGCTTGGCAGTGAAAGCTATTAAGACGTCTCTTGGGACACCCATGGCCTTGTGCCAATGTCCTACTGAGGGCAAAATGGCCTCAGCCTCCAAGGAGTCCAGCTCCCAAACCCTTGCTTGAATAAGGCAGGGAGCCACATATTCGCTTGGATGCCACCTCGAGGGCCTTGCCTGGTCTCCCCTCTAAACAGAGGCGGAGGGGGTCCATGTAGACCACCTGAAGGGTCCTTTCCCCTTTGTCAAGGGAACCGTTGGAATCCAAATTACTGTCTCATTTCAACACTGTCTTTCTGCCCTTTTCAACTTTACTCCCTAGTCATTCGTCTTTCTATTGCTTTTCACTTTCTTCCTCTTGAATCACTTTAAAACTTTCTGTCATCTTTTAATCCTCTTTAATAGCTTCTTGGGTGTTCAGGATCTCAGTTTACACGGCTTCATTTTTCCTTTTTGAATATGAAAGCTTCTTAGGCTGTTTACGTATGCTTTTCATTTCTTCCAAAATTAAACTTTGTGAACTTCAGGCCTTGGCTCTTCTAAATTTATTTTTACTGCTATTCGCTTGTTTTCTTTGAAGGCTTTTGAGTTTGTCATAAGACAGACACAGGGAACCAGCATACAGGGACCAGCTGTGATTCAACAGTCAGTCTTCCCCGAATGGCCCATGGATGTGAGGGAGTTTCGAGGAGCCAGGATGAGCCCGCCAGTGGATGGAGTCACTGCAGAGTTCCCATGGAGTTTGGAGCCGTCCATGCACTTGACAATATAGAGACTCTCCTTTGGAAATGGCTCCTTCATGGTACTAAGTGGGAAGTGGCAGGGCCATAGGTCCCCAATCATGAGCCAGATGATGCCCGACCCACCAGCCACCCACCTAGTCACGTGTGCTCCGCATCACTTCACCGTTCAGTGGAAGATCCAGGGCAGAGCGAGCAGGGCCTGCAGACCCCAGAACCTGGCCTGAGCAAGTTGCTCGCATTCCCACTTCTGTCACAGTGCCACCAACTCTTCAGCCCACGTCGGTAACAGTTGATGGAGAAGAAAAACGGAACAGGATGTACAGATGTTTGTGCAAGAAGAGTCAGGGCCACATGACAGTGGACAGCTGCTGAGCTCAGCCCTTACTCAGGGCCTTTACAGAGAAGGGAGAACGCCCTCAAGGCAGAGCTCAGGGCCTTTATCTTATCCACCTTGCATGAAGCCATCCCTCTACTCCACGTTCAAGGTCAGGAGGGGCGGAAGAGAAGCGAAAAGCAAAGGAGAAAAGGAAATGCCGGGGTCCAGCCCCGGTGGATCCAGGGTAATTCGAAGGGGAGACGGAGGAGGCGTCCTAGGAAAGAACTTATTTAATTACAGATATAAAGAGAGATTAGAAAAGGATCATGTAGTAGGAAATATTAGTGGAGAAAAAGAGGCTGAATAACTTGGTTTACGTGGGATACCAATAAAACTCCAAGACAAGGNGAACTCCGGGAGTTGGTGATGGACAGGGAGGCCTGGCGTGCTGCGATTTATGGGGTCGCAAAGAGTCGGGCACGACTGAGTAACTGAACTGAACTGAACTGAACTCTCACATCTGTACATGACTCCTAGAAAAACTGTATGGATCTTTGTTGGCAAAGTGATGTCTTTGCTTTTTAACATGCTACTAGGTTTGTCATAGCTTTTCCTCCAAGGAGGAAATGTCTTTTAATTTCATGGCTGCAGTCACCATCTGCAGTGATTTTGGAGCCCAAGAAAATAAAACCTGTCACTGCTTTAACTTTTTCCCCTTCTGTTTGCCATGAAGTGATGGGACCAGATGCCATGATCTTAGTTTTCTAAATGCTGAATTTTAAGCCAACTTTTCCACTCTGCTCTTTCACCTTCATTAAGAGGCTCTTGAGTTCCTCTTCACTTTCTGCCATTAGAATGATATCATCTGCATAACTGAGGTTGTTGATATTTCTCCCGGCAATCTTGATTCCAGCTTGTGATTCATCCAAGTGATCGATCTACTAAAAATGTAGAGAGGGGATATTCCAGATTTGATCCAGTGTCAAGACTGATAGAAGAGAGATGAACACCAGCAGTCAATTATTAAAATGATTAACATGAATGAATGGCAAACACAGATCAACACCCCAAACACAGAGCAACCATGTGGCAGGTTTCCTGTAACTTTACTGTGTTTAGTAGTTGGAGGAAATGAAGGGCTGGGTCAAAGAGCACATTTTCAAATAGCTATCTCACTTGTGGAACTTTGCAAACATTTTCATCTTCTGATGTAAGTTCCTGGGGGCGAGGGAGTGGTGAAGACAGTTATTCCATGTGTTTGGCTTCATTTAAGCCTAAGGATCTATAATCACAAACTGATCACCCTACGGAGCCAGCACTCCAGCACCTGGAAGCAGAGCCACGTGAGCTCTGAGCGATCTCGAGGTCTCGCGACTCTGTGACTTAGGGCTGCAGGCCTGCATCCCGTCCCGTCTTCTAAGCATGTCCAGGTTTCTTTCCTCCAGTCTTGAGTTTGGGTCCAAAGCCTCACAATGGAGGCAACTGTCATTACTCCTGTCGGTGGAGGGTCAAGCCAGAGTTTCTGCCCTCTGTAGAAACAGGTCGCAGGTCTGTTCATATGAAAGTTTCAAGGTGAGAGAATAAGAGCCTAGGAGTTTCTGTATACTGAATCTGATCCTGCATTCTCTGTGAAAATAGAAAATGTGATGGATAGGAGGTCAAGAGATCTTAATGGATGATGGCTGGATTGGTGGATTGGGTAGATGGATGGATGGATAGATGGGTGGGTGAATGGATGACAGAGTGTGAGAGGGATGGACAGACAGACAGATGAATGAATGGATGGATAGACGGGCAGACAGATGGTAGAGAGATGGACAGATACAAAACTTAGGATGAACTGGGAGAAAAGCCCACTTCTGCCCTTTCATTAAGGTAACATTTTTGTTGATTTTTCTCCCCAGGATCCTCTGATTCATGCGCTCAATTGTGTCTTCCTCTCTGGCTGCTGGAAAGAGCAGACACACATCTAATCTCGTCTGTATCAGGTGTAAGGTCCTCCCAGGCTGCATCCTGGAAAGAGCAGACACACATCTAACCTCATCTGTGTCAGGTGTAAGGTCCTCGCAGGCTGCATCCTGGACGCCGGCTTCACTCCCGGATCATGTTTTTTTTCTTTATCACCACTATTGTTACCCCTGGGACATTACTATTATTTTTTGCCGCTCATACTCAGTTTTTGTTTTAAACTAACCTAGTGTTTACTTTTAAGGAGTTGGGAGGAGAGGCCAGGAGTGCTGGAATGTGGCAGGAAGGGAGCTGGTCCAGGGAGGGAGGGAAGGAGCCCCACGAAGACGGGCAGCCGCCACAGGCAGGGCTTCCCCTGGCCCCTGTCCCTTCCCTGGACCCCTTCTGTCCTCTCCAAGGCCTTGTCCTTTTCTGAGACGCCCCTTGCTTCTTCTCTGGGGCTCCATTGCAACGGGAAGCAGAGGCTCGCAGAGGATGGCGAGCCTCCCAGGGTCACGTGGCCTAGGAAGTAGCTGAGTCTGACTCCTGACGGCGCTGCCGACAGGAAAGCTCACGGCCATGCTTGCCTTGCCCTCCTGCCTCCCTTGGCGCTGGGGTCATCTCAGGACCGCTGTCTGATGGCCACCCCGTCCTCAGTGTCCCCTCCCATCCCTGGGTATCACTTGTCTGTAGGCACCCCTCTGGCTGTCCCTGGTCCTGCCAGGCCCCTCTCCTGCCGCCCCACCCCGATCACCCTCCTCCCCTCTGCGAACACTCTTCCCCAGCATTCATCCGGCTTCAGCCTCAGCGTGAGTAAGCGAGTGGCAGTGGGAGTTTGAAACTCGGGATTGGGGATCTGCATGGCTGGGTGTCAGAGCCGCCTCTCCTGGGCTCAACTCAAGTCAGCGTGAAGGTTTCAGACGCTCTGCAGGAGAAACGCTTACTCCTGGGGGGATACAGAGTAGGGCCCAGGGAGGCTGCGAAGCTGGGTATGAAGCTCAGGAGACCCTTCACTGCCACTGCAGCCCAGGAGTCGTGTTTGCAGGGAGACAGGGTACAGGAGACTTCGATTGCCCTGAACCTCAGTGGACTTTGTTACAAGGGGATAGCGTGGTGGGCAGTGTGGGGGCCTCAGGCCTGGAACAGCTACCAACAGGTTGGTTCTTCTACTATCACCTACTAATGTGCTTGGGCCACAAGCTGATAAACAGAGACTTTTAACAGCAATAAAAGTCCAATTTCCCCTATATCCACCCTGTCTGAACTGGGGTAGTTCAGCAAGCTAGGGTAATTGTCACCACTGGCTTCCCACCTGCGGCCACCGGTGCTCTCTGCTCAGGTAAACCCAGGGCTGGCCAACATGTCCCTGGGGAATAAAGGGAGTGTTGGGTGACTCTGGAGATATGTAAGAAACCTGGGTTCGATTCCTGGGTTGGGAAGATCCCCTGGAGAAGGGAATGGCAACTCACTCCAGTATTCTTGCCTGGGAAATCCCATGGACAGAGGAGCCTGGTGGGCTACAGTCCAGGGGGCCACAAAGAATTGGACATGGCTGAGCACACACACAGTTGGGCTCTCTTAAACTAGAAACAACTCTCGTATTTGCTAGAGAGCTGGGAGGCCAGCGGGCTCGTGTGTGGCCCCTCCCCTGACAATGACGCTGACACGAGGTTGGACCTGGGGACAGAATCTGCCCTCTCGGCACTGGAGGATTCGTGGGAGCTGGCTGGGGAGTGGCCATCAGTTTCGAACCCTGCAAAGCGCAGTCCCTGAAAAAATCTTAATCCCACTGAGAGTAGTCATGTCGAGGTACTGAAGACAAAAGGTACAGCAGCCTCCTTGCAGGAGTCTGTGGATCGGGTGCCAGTCTGGGAGTCAGGGCCTGGCCAGGGGATGCCTGTGGCTTCATCCACAAGAAGGACTCAACAGGCGCTTCCCTGCCCTGGCTCCAGAAAACTCTAAGGTTAGAAGAGGCCTGCCCTGGTTCTTGCACGGGGCTGATCACTCAGTCTTCCATCTGCAGGGCTGCGCTGTCCCTGGACACAGACAGAGGGGGTCTTGCGTCCCCGCTAGCCAGCTTGCTGGCAGTGGGGGGAGGACAAGGGTGCTCTCTCCTCTTCTGTCCTGGACCCTGGCCTCTGGGAACTCTGCCAGTAGGCATCAGGCATTGGAATACCAATCCTTCCCTAGCTGGCAGCAAAATGCCCAATATGGCAAAAGAATCCAAACTTCAATTTCAAGTTTTGCACCCAGGCTTTTCCAAATAAAAGGGCAATGGAAAAGCCCCAGGGAGCTCAGAAGCCCCCTTTGTCTGTCCACAGGGAGAAATGCTGACCCTTCGCAGTCCTTTCAAACAGAAGCCCAAGCTGTGTTTCCTTTGGGGCTGCATTTACATATTCATTCATTAGGGGTTTTTTTTTTTCACTTAGTTGTGATTCTTTCTTTAGTCAGTTCAGTCACTCTGTCGTGTCCTACTCTTTGCGATCCCATGGACTGCAGCACACCAGGCTTCCCTGTCCATCACCAGCTCCTGGAACTTGCTCAAACTCATGTCCATCGCATCACAATGCCATCCAATCATATCATCTGTTGTCCCCTTCTCCTCCCTTCAGTCTTTCCCAGCATCAGAGTTTTTACCAGTGAGTCAGTTCTTCGCATCAGGTGTCCAAAGTATTGGAGTTTCAGCTTCAGCATCAGTCCTTCCAATGAATATTCAGGACTGATCTCCTTTAGAATGGACTGGTTGGATTTCCTTGCAGTCCAAGGGACTCTGAAGAGTCTTCTCCAATACCACAGTTCAAAAGCATCAATTCTTTGGCGCTCAGATTCTTTCTTAGCCACGTAAACAAAACTTCAGGTTAAAGTACCTAACCACTTAACAGCCTTCACCTGCCCTCTCTACCTCCCTGTACAAGAGTGGCTGCGTGGCGAGAACACAGGACAGACAGGGTTCCTCCGAAGAAAGGCTTTGATGCCAACCAGCATCTAGGATTAGGGGCTGACAGTTCAGTCAGTTGGTCATCTGGATTTTCGTGACTCTTACAGCCTTCCTTTTGTACACTTCCTATTTAGCTATTTAACAGTATTTTTTCACAGCTTGTTAGCATACCTCTCACCAGAGTAAGAGGGAGAAGAAAGAAGAAAAATGTCAATTAATACACTTTCCTTTACTTGCACATCAAGTTGGTGAAAGACTAGACAGAAGCAGAGTCAGATGTTAACCAGTTAGAAGAAAACTTAAGATGGTATGAAGGTTTCTGTTACATATTCCAATATCCCGCTCCTTTTGTTGTTTAGTTGCATAGTCACGTCTAACTTCTTTGCCACCGCCTGGACTGTAGCCCACCAGGCTCCTCTGTCCATGGGATTTCCCAGGCAAGAGTATTGGAGTAGGTTGCCATTTCCTACTCCAGGGGATCTTCCCGACTCAGGGATCGAACCTGTATGTCCTGCATTGGCAGGTGGATTCTTTACCACTGAGCCACCTGGGAAGCCCATTCTCCTCCTTACCAAGACTTAAAAGATGGATTAATTATTTGCAATTGTATGAAATGAGAAATCAACATGCTGTTAACAATTTGGTAACTTTTTAAAGGTTAATTTTTATTGGAGTATAGTTGCTTTACGATGTTGAGTTAGTGTCTAAGGTACAGCGAAGTGAGTCAGTTATACAAATACATACATCCCCTGGGCCCTTTTGGATTTCTTTCCCATTTAGGTCACCACTGGGCATTAAGTAGTGTTCCCTGTGCTATGTGGTCGGCTTTCACTAGTTATCTCCGCCAGTGCTGGTCCCTGGAGTGTAGGGGCAGGGGGCTCCCCTGGTGCCCGTTCCTGGAGTGTAGGGGCGGGGGCTCAGCCAGTGCCTGTTCCTGGAGTGTAGGTGGGCTGCGTAACATCTCTGAGCCTCGGCCTTACACTGAGGTCGATAATGTACATTTCAGAAGATTTTCCTAAGAATGAGGGAAGCTGTACACACAGTGCCTGTGAGCGGAGCTCAGGAAATGGTGTTGCCTCCTCCTCTCACCACGCGAAGGATCTGCAAACCTGTGCCCAACCCTTGACAACGCCAGCTAAAGACTAGCACTTGCCATCTGTCTCTACAAGGATTAGGTCATTGGCCACTGGGGTTGCTGACCTCCAACACCCCCGAAAGGAGTTCAAGGAGGAAATCAGGAGGGGGGCCCTCTGCGCTCTGGGAAAGACGGCAGAAAGCGTCTTTAGATAGCTAGATATTTTCTCAGGAGGAGATTTTATGAGCTCGATTTCTTACATCTTCTCCTATCTCGAAAGGCACTAAAATCACCGACAGCGACATCTGCTCCTCGTGATGCACCACAAGCATCTGCCAAATGTGTGCTTGACTGTGTGCACCCTCTTCACTAAACTGATGGATGGTGCAGCCTCCTGCCCGCTTCTGACAGCTCCTTGGCGCTATCTGAGGCGCTGTCTCCCAGGCTCTTGCCCTCATTTTGCCCCAGATAGAACTTAACACACAACTCTCATCTTGTGCTTCCTGCTGCTACCCACCAAGTCGACAAAAAGCTTTAGCCCCTCAGTTTCCCCAGCGATGCTGTGCACCTGGGTCCCTTCACTGTCCCCTTTCCAGAGAAGGTGAGGGGCCTCCCCAGGACCCCAGGCCAGGAAGGGCCGAGCAGGGATTTGTGCTGAGGCTGTGTGGGCCCCGAGTGCGAGCTCCTTGCTTCTTCGGGAGCTTGTGTAGGCGAGGGGCCCCAGTGAGCTGCGAGCTTGGCCCCTGCCACCTGCTGAAAGGACCGGAGGAGGGACACAGGTGGCAAGAGAGGGCAGAAGGCAGACTTGCCATAAAGGAAGGCAGCGCTGGGCCCCCTGGCACCTCGGGGAGGGGCCCCAGGGCAGACGGGATGGGGCGGGAGGATGAGAGAGGAGAGCCGCCCTGGAGGAGGAGGCCTGCGCTCCGCAGGCCCTGAGTCTGAAGCTGCACCGATGTCGGAGCTCAAGCTGCTCCAAGAGCTGACTTTGATACGTAAGAGATGAGGTCTGGAAGCTTCCAGGAGAGGCAAATGGCTGGCCCAACGTGGCAGCTTCTGAGTTATTTTCCTTGGCATACCACACTTTGTAGAGGGTCCAAACTCATCATCACCCGTTGGTGACAGTTCCAATGAGGGCACCAAGTATAGAAGTGACTTTGAGCCTGGGCACTCCAGCTGTTCTGTGAAAGAGCTGTTTCCATAGATACAGACTCTTTACCAGAGAAACGGCGTGAGCTCACTTGGGACAGGAATAGAGCTGTCTGATTTGTTCCAGAATAGTAACTTTTAGGTGTTTCAGGCAACGGGAGAATTGAAGACTTTCAGTGTTTATGTCCAGATAATTCTCATGCATCTGAACGATCTTCCCAAAGAAGGCTGTCAATCACTTTGTGAAGGAAATGTGAGAGTCGAATATTTAAGAAAAATGAGGTCCGTGATTTGTAGGTTGAAACATAATATTTGTTTGATGAAAAGGAAATCTATGAATATATGAACAGAAGAACTTGTTTCCCATGGTTACGCAAATACCCAGGGTCCGGTCCCAGGCAATTTTATTGCTTTTATCGGGAAGCGAAGACAAAAGATATTTTAAACAATATTTTTATTATAAAAGTAATAAATATTCATTGAGGAATACTGGGAGAATAAAGAACATAAAAGAGAAAATAAAACGCCCAAATTTCATACAACCTTTCCTTGACTCCACGCATGATTCTTTTATTCCCTTCTATTATTCCTCATTCTCTGTTTTTTAAAAATATGTCATAGTGCATATGATTTTTTATATGTAGTGTAAAATATTTCATATGTAATATGCAAGTGTATATAATTTTGCTTTTCTCTTAAGATTACATTCTAGATATTGGTATTATGCTTACTCTTTATTCTGTTTGTTTTTTTTTTAAATAACAAGTATAGAGTTCTAAACAAAATCGAAGTATTATTATATTATAAGCATCTATAAATTTGTGTCTTTCTTTAAATAGCACTAGGGGCTTCCCTGGTGGTTCAGATGGTATTTTCCCATGTCATTAAATTTGCTGGAGCTTACCACCTAGCTGTAACCATCATTAAATATCTTCAAATAGGAGCCTTCCTGTCAGCCCAGTGGTTAAGACTTCACCTTTCAATGCAGAGGGTGTGGGCTTGAGCCCTGGTTGAGGAGCTAAGATGCCGCATACCCTGTAGCCAAACAAAACAAAACGAAACATGAAACAGAAGCATTCTTGTAAAAAATTCAATGAAGACTTTTAAAATGGTTCACGTTAAAAAAAAATCTTAAAAAATAAAATCTTCAAATGTTTGTCCATAGATGTATATTTATGTGATTGGACCGATTTTTAACCTAAAGGGGAAGCATTTCCTGGAGCCATCACACACTTTCCCACAACCTGATTCATGTAATGGTTCACGGGATCCCACTATTTGGCTTTTCAATTGTTTATTTTCAGGCACGTAGATTGCTTCCAACTGTCATTATTTCAAAAGTGAGTTGTTTAGCAACTTCACCTACTGCCTCTTAGTAGAAGTTCCCAAAGGCTTTCAAGTGGCCAGAGGCTCTGTGACCAGATTGTTCTCTGAAAACCTCAAATCAAGTTGTGTTTCTTCAGGAGCAGGCATATGCCTACTTTTCTATATCTTTGCCAACAAGGAGTTGTTAATCTTCTTTTTTCACTTAGAATTTTAGAAGCAATTATCTTAATTATTTCAAATTCATTCTTTGATAAAGTTCAAACATTTCACACGTATTTATTGGTTCCTTACACTGTTGTTCAGTCACTAAGTCGTATCCATCCCTGCGACCCCATGGACTGCAGTATACCAGGCCTCCCGATCCCTCACTCTCTTCCAGAATTTGCCCATATATTATTTCTTTGTAATTCCATAATCACTTGTTTTGCCTTTTTTTTAATTGGCATAGATTTGTCTTTTTCTTAATGATTTGTAAATGACTGTGATACATACATAGCTCATAGCTCAGTTGGTAAAGAACCCACGTGCAATGCGAAGACCCCAGTTCAATTCCTGGGCCAGGAATATTCTCTGGAGAAGGGAACGGCTACCCACTCCAGTATTCTTGGGCTTCTCTTGTAGCTCAGCTGGTAAAGAATCCGCCTGTAATACAGGAGATCTAGGTTGACTCCGTGGGTTGGGAAGATCTCCTGGAGAAGGGAAAGGCTACCCACTCCAGTATTCTGGCCTGGAGAATGCCACGGACTACATAGTCCATGGGGTCGCGAAGAGTTGGACACCGCTGAGTGACTTTCACTCTAGCTTTACACTATAGCTTGATACGCTGAGACTCTCAAACCACTGCCATTTATTTTGGAACAATTTCCACTCGTTTGTCTTCAAACTTGAGTATGGAGTTTTCAGATATACAAACTGTTCTTATTTTATACAGTAGCTTATTCTCCTCATGGTTTTTGCCTGAGGTTGGAGGTCTTTGCCACCCCCAGATATTGTAAAGTCAAGGTATTCTTCTGTAGTAATTTACCCTTTTATTTTCATACATTTCATTTTTTCAGTCCATTCAGTTTAATTTAAGACAGATGGCGAAGCAAAGACATCGTTTGTAGGCTAAGTGTAAAGTGAGAAAATTTTTTAGCAAACAGTCCGTTTTCCCGGTAGTGGCCTTTACCTGTCAGTTTTAAGTATCACGTCCCTCTCAGTCGCATTTGTCTGGGAAACTAATTCACACCAGAGTCCTGGAGCCAGAGTGAACTGGGAGGGCCTGGAGACTTGCTTTCTGGGCACATGGAACTCTCTCTTCT
>SJYA01000381.1:574160-616415 GCA_006410615.1 Neotragus moschatus
GCAGCCCCTCTCTGTGGCCCTAGGTGGTGAGTCCGTCGTCCCGGCTCTTCTGTTGGGTGGGTTTAGAAATGGACTCGCATTGCAGGGAGCGGTCCACCGCGGCGTGGAGGTGGTCTGGGGGATTGGGGGCCCCTCGTCCACCTCTCAGGACCCTTGGGTTCCCTCTGGGAACCAGTGCAGCTGCCCCGGGAGGAAGGGCGTCTCAGGCCTCCTGAGGAAGAGCTTCACCTCTTCGGCAGGGCGGCCAACCTGCCTGACGGGTCCTGGGAGGGGAGGGGAGGGGAGGGGAGAGTTGAGTCAGGGATCCGTTTTCACTTCTGACAAGATGTGTGGCTTTGGGCGAGCTGGCTCTCTTTTCTCATGCCCAGTCTCCTTGTCTACAATCGCAAGCCCAGGCCCTGAAGACATCTAGGTCCTTCTTGTCTCTAAGGACCCAGCAGCCCTGCAGGGCGGGTGGGGCTCAGGGATGTGCGTGCCAGGCCCTAGGGGGCTGGTGGGGCCTCTGCTCTGTGAATCAGCGCTGGGAACGGATGCCAAAACCAGTAGCTGAAAAGGCTGATGTGGAAGTCTCTGAGAGACTTCACGGAGGGAGGGTGGGTCCTGTGGGAGAAAGCGAGTGGCTTCCAGCGTCCTGCTCAAGCCCACCCGAGCCTGTGCCAGGTTCTGGCAGAAATGATGTGCAAAGTCACTGTTGGCGGTCCAGTGGGATGGGTGAGGGCTATAGCCCCGATGTGGTGCCAGGAAGGTGTTTTCAACTCCAAAGGTAGCATCTTACCTAGAAAAATTCTCATCCTCAGTAGCAAACTTGGACTGAAGACTCAGCTTTCTCACAATCCAGCAATCTATCTCATACTTTGGTTTCTCTGCTGGGGCGTAAATATTGTTGCCCAAATCTGGGCTTCGATTCCTACACTGTAGCAACATTTCTTTGGGCAACTCATGTCTAATGATATGGCCCACTTTCCTTGGCTCAGTCTAAATGAGAGCCCTCAAAACTGCAGAGCTGCACACAGAGATCCAGAAAAGGTTTCTGATTCCAAGCTTTCTGAATATGACCCGGCACCATTCCATTCCCCGCTTCATTTGTGGGGCAGTGTGCAGGAAAATTAGAAATAAGAATCGTGAAGTGCCATTCCATTTAGCACAGATAACCAAAGGATGCCTGAAGACCCTAAGGATAACTTTGGAATACGAGATTTCCACCATTCTGTTGGTAGAGGTACTGTTCTGCCAAGATTATACCCGTGTTCAGAAGCAGTGCCAAGGGTAATGGCCTGTTGTTGACAATTTAGTACAGAAAAAAAAATCAGAATTTTGATTCCAAATCCAGAGAGTAATACTTTTCAAATAAACAATCAAATAAAAGATTATTTTTCTTTTTCTATTCGTGTTTTTTTTTTTTTTTTTCCATTTAGACTTTAAAATAAAATTGCTACTATCCGGTTGCACTGTGGTTCAGTAAAGTTTTAATTTGTTCTTCGTAGTCATTTTCTTCATCCTCGGGCCCCCTTTACATAGTTACGTCCCTGTCTGAGACATCTGATGCCGTGACCCCCGGTGAAGAATTCCTGGAGACGGAAGCGCTGAGGGGCTCCCTGTCTGTGTGGCAGGAGGGAAACAGTTGGGCTTTGGGAAATAGTGGTGGGAGGAATGAGTGTGAAGCAATAGGTGAACTTGGGACCCAACAGAACGTCCCCAGAGTGGCTGGGGGGCCTGGGAAGAGGCATGGGCGAGCAGGAGCATCCTGACTAGTGACAGGTGTCCCTGGGCGATGCCTGCTGGCACCTGACAGCAAGACTCTGCGTGCTGGGTGTCCACAGTCTTTCTAGGTCTTTCCTCCTGGCATTTGGAAGCACACGAGAGATTTGTCTTTCTCTCTCTCACTCCATTTATTCATTCACTCAATTATTTACTTGCGTCAGAGTAGTCTCATGACTTTCATATTGCACGTTCAGTTATAATCACATACAACTTCATCTCATTCAAATTGCTAGGTTTTGCTATTGGGACCGGTAGACTCCTGTGTCCCTTTGCAACACCTTTACTGCCCTTTTGCAGATTTTTTCCTTTGTAAGTTTTTGAACATCTTCTTATTTTCAGTGCTACAAGATGATTCAGGCTTATTTTATATATTTTCCACTACAGCCCTAGACTCATCCATTTCTGCGAGGAGCCGGGGCTCCTCTTACTGAGGTATCCTTGTACTGAAGTATCCTTTTATCAAAGTATTAAAACCAAGATCTGGGCACAAGATGTATAGATTACACTTTTAAACTATTGCTTTAAATTTATTTCTAATATTCCTTGCTAGATGTCATGATTCTTTTAGACAGACTGACTCTTCTACATTTTTCACTGTTATAAACTATGGGCTTCCCTAGTGGCTCAGCTGGAAAAGAATCTGCCTGCAATGTGGTAGACCTGGTTCCACCTCTGGGTTGAAAAATGCCCTGGAGGAGGGAACGGCTACCCACTCCAGTATTCTGGCCTGGAGAATTCCATGGACTGTATAGTTCATGGAGTCTCAAAGAGTCAGACATGACTGAGCGACTTTCACTTTCATTCACTTTCTTTAAACTATGTCCAGTGAATCCTGTAAGCAGGTATAGTGGAATTGTAGAAGAATCGCGTTTCACCCTGTATTTCGCCATAATGACCTCTAAAATAAGCTGACTTGTCACATTTAGTTGTAGAAACGGAAGTGTGTGCAAATGAGTCTCGGATCCTCTCGGCTGTGGAGCAATTCCCCTGCTTCTCCTGTTCACTCTGTCCCAAGCAGAACCGCTCATCCTAGGACAGGTGCCAGGGAAAGTAAATACCCGCAGGCTGTTGACCTTGCTCCGGTCTGCAGCCCCCAGAGGTCCCTCCCTGCCTTTGGATATATGAATATATTCATATTCTCCCAGTGGGGACCGAGTCAGTCATGAGCTGTCCCTGAGATCCCTAGGTGGACACAGCTTCAAAGGATCCTTGCAGATAGGAGTAGATGCCTGATATGGTAAATTTGTAAAACATCAAGAGTTCAGTTTAACCTCGTAGGACAGTCTGAGGATGGGTGGTAGACTTTATCAGCAGGTTTCCGCTAAGGCCTCAGGGGTCCCTCTTACACAGCATCTGCTGTTTTAATCCTCTGTTGCCCTTGCTGGGTGGTCTCCCCAGGCATGGTTTGGAAGGAGCTGTTGGTTCCTTCCCCTTGCTGTTTGCTCTCAAATTCCACAGGGCACAAAGCCATAGATTCTTTTTTTAATACATAGCTGACTTAGCTAGTCCAGGGCACACTACTTAAAAGGCTTGAGACGGCCACACAGAAAAGGGGCAGAATCATCTCAGGATGTTTCCTTTGTCTCTGGTTTGCCTACGAGTCATGAGGATATGGAAGACACTATCTACACACGTTGGATTCCACAAGTTTTGAGGAAAAACTGTGAAATTCTCTTTGCTTATACTCAGGCTGTATACCAGGATATTCTCTCTCTCTCTCTTTTTTTTTGCTTTCTTTTCATTTTTTTTTAAATTGGAGGACAATTGCTTTAGAATATTAATTTCTGCTGTACAACAAAGTGGGCTTCCCAGCTGGCTCAGTAGCAAAGAATCCAGGCAATGCAGGAAACGGATTTGATCCCTGGGGTGGGAAGATACCCAGGAGGAGGAAATGGCAACTCACTCTAGTATGCTTGCCTGGGAAATCCCATGGACAGAGGAGAATGATGGACTATAGTCCGAAGGGTCACAAAGAGCTGACAAGCTGAGTGAGCACACACTTACAGCAAAGGGAATCAGCTCTGTGTTTATACATGTCTGCTTCCTCCTGGACCTCTCTCCCCGCCCCCATCCCACTGCTCTAGGTCACCACAGAGCCCCGAGCTGAGACCCCTGTGCCATACAACAGCTTCACACTAGCTGTCTGTTCCACACATGGTAGTGCGTATATGTTGGTCCTTATCTCCCAATTCGTCCCTCTCTCTCCTTCCCCTGCCTATATCCACATGTTGTTGTTGAGTCACGCAGGTGTGTCTGACTCTTTACGACTATAGGCTTCTGCCACACGCCAGGCTTCCCTGTCGTTCACTGTCTCCTGGAGCTTGGTCAAACTCATGTCCATTGAGTCAGTGATGCCATCCAACCATCTAATCCTCTGCCATCCCAGTCTCCTCCTGCCCTCAGTCTTTCCCAACATCACAGTCTTTTCCAATGAGTTGACTTTTCACCTTAAGTGGCAAAAGTATTGAATCTTTAGCTTCAGCGTCAGTTCTTCCAATGAATATTCAGGGTCGATTTCTTTTAGGATTCACTGGATCGATCTCCTTGCAGTTCAAGGGATTTTCAAGAATCTTCTCCAGCACCACAGTTGAAAAGCATCAGTTGTTTGGTGCTCAGCCTTTTTTATAGTCCAACTCTCACATCCGTACATGACTACTGGAAAAATTATAGCTTTGACTAGATGGACTTTCGTCAGCAAAGTGATGTCTCTGCTTTTTAATATGCTGTCTAGGTTTGTCATAGCTTTTCTTCCAAGGAGCAAGCGTCTTTTAATTTCATGGCCACAGTCTCTATCCACAGTGATTTTGGAGCCCAAGAAAATAAAGTCTGTCACTGATTCCATTTTCCCTCCATCTATTTGCCATGAAATGATGGGATGAGATGCCATGACCTTTGGATTTTGAATGTTGAGTTGTAAGCCAGCTTCTTCACTCTCCTCTTCCATATAGCCACATGTCTATTTTTTAAGCCCACGTCTCTATTCCTGCCCTGCAAATAAGACCATCTGCATCATTTTTCTAGATTGCATACATATGCATTAGCACACAATGTTTGCTTTTCTCTTGCTGACTTAATTTACTCTGTATGACAGACTCTAGGTCCATTCACATCGTTAGAAAGGACCCAATTTCATCTCTTTTTAGAAGTCATAAATTCTTTAATACCTTTAACTTCAGCTTACATTCACTTTTGAAAGTTTCATTTAAAATTGTCCTGAGGGGTCCAACCTTGCAGAGCTCTGCATGGAGAATTCTGTGTAAAGCATGGAACAAACAACAGGACGTGGAGTCAGGAAACCAGTGCACCAACCAAGCAAGCACCCAACCGGCAGATTACAGGGCTGTTCGTCCCTGACGGACTTGAGGTTATAGCTTAACCGTCTGTCATTCCTGGGAGGTGATTCAGTCTCTCAGAGACGAGAGTGCTCAGCATCATGTACGAAGACACCCTGCGTCTAGGAAACAGCGAAGACTCCTTTTCCCTGCCTCCCTTCTTCCTCTCTTCCTCCATCCCTGTGGACTCTCTCCCCCTTTATCTCTCAAAGGGAATAGAAGGAGACACACTTCCCTCTAGGCTTTGGAGATGAGGCCCACCCAGGTTTGTGAGGGCTGTGAGAGCCTACCCACGTTTGTTTTACCCAATCCCTTACTAATAAGACCACTCCCACCAAAGACAATATCTTTAAGATAGTGCTGTGAAAGCCCTTGCTGAATCACATAAAATTGCTTCCAAAAGTCTGTTAAGCCATGCATCAAAATCTGAACCCAGTTTTCCCTTTCTCCAAGTTGTGACATAAGTTATGCTTATAGAAACAAGAAGTTCATTGTAGAGCCTTCAGTATATTCTGCAAAATGCAGAGGTTAACCTGCCAGGTGAGATCACGGTGATAAGACAATAAATGCAATGTCACGCACAAAACCTGGCACAGATGTGCTTTAAACTTTTCAAAATACTCAGGAGTGCTTCCAGTTAAAAAATGCAAGCTTGAACATTTAAACATTGAGTAAACGGTACTCTGAATTTGAAACATTCTTCTTGTTGTTGTTGTTAGTATGTATTTTTAAAATGTTGTAATTGGAAGAAAATAGCTTTACAATGTTGTGTCAGTTTCTGCCATATAAGAACACAAATCAATTGTACTACACACACACACACACACACACACACACACACACACGTCCCCTCCCTCTTGAGCCACCCTCCCTTCCCCCACCCCATCCCTCTAGGTCATCACAAGGCACCAGGCTGGGCTCCCTGTGTTAGACAGCAAGTTCTCGCAAGTTAGCTGTTTGACACACGATGGTGTATATATGTCGACGCTACTTTCTCAGTTCATCCCACCCTCTCCTTCCCCCGCTATGTCCACAAGTTTGTTCTCTATGTCTGCGTCTTCATTCTTCCTGCAAATAGGTTCATCAGTACCATTTTCCTAGATTTCATTATGGACAATAGTACAATGATTCCTTAAAAAATTAGAAATAAATCTACCTTCAGTTCAGTTCAGTTCAATCCCTCAGTCGTGTCCGACTCTTTGCAACCCCATGAATTGCAGCATGCCAGGCCTCCCTGTCCATCACCAACTCCTGGAGTTCACTGAAACTCATGTCCATGGAGTTGGTGATGCCATCCAGCCACCTCATCCTCTGTCGTCCCCTTCTCCTCCTGCCTTCAATCCCTCCCGGCATCAGGGTCTTTTCCAATGAGTCAACTCTTGGCATGAGGTGGCTAAAATCTACCTTATGATCCAACAACTCCACTACTGGACATACACCCTCAGAAAACCACAGCTTTAAAAGTCATGTGTTCCCCAATGTTTATTGCAGCCCTGTTTACAATAGCCAGGACATGGAAGCAGCCTAGATGTCCACTGGCAGATGAATGGATTAAGAAGTTGTGGTGCATATATACAATGGAGTATTATATGTTTAGTCACTTCAGTCATGTTCGACTCTTTGTGACCCCATGGACTGTAGCCTGCCAGGCTCCTCCGTCCATGGGATTCTCCAGGCAAGAATCCTGGAGTGGGTTGTTATTTTCTACTCCAGGGGATCTTCCCAACCCAGGGCTTGAACCGATTCTATTATATATCCTGCATTGGCAGGCAGATTCTTTACCACTAGCGCCATCTGGGAAGTCCAGTGGAATATTATCCAACCATAAAAAGGACAGATTTGAGTCAGTTGTAGTGAGGTGGATGAATCTACAGCCTGTTATACAGAGTGAAGTAAGTCAGAAAGAGGAAAACAAATATTGTATATTCTATACATACATATGGAACTTATAAAATGAATTTGAAACATTCTTAATTGATTTATATATTTGGTTCCTCTGTATCTTTTGTTCCACTTGTATTCCTAAGATAGCTTCATAAAATGTTATTCAAAGGCAGAGCACTGTATGCTCGAGCTCAGAGACGGCTATAGTTGGAATTCATGCTTGCACCCTGCTGGCTTGGAGATCCTAGACTGCTAGGTAAGAACACTTCTTTCTGTCCATGAAATAGTTCCACTAAATAAAACATGAAATGGTTCCCCTAAACTGGAAGGAGAGATTTCCACACAGCCACTGGGAGACCCCTGTGACCTGGGATTCACAGTCAGAAAAGGACTTAGCCTGCTGGCTGGAGTTATTGATTCTGATTATCAGGGCAAAATGGGGCACAGAAGAGCGTGGCTACATGAACTGTGCCTGGAGCCCAGGGGATTCTCTGAGCACCTCCTTGTACTTCCCTGTAAGAACTAGCTCATCGTTAAGGTTAATGGAAAGCTAGAGAGGCCAATTGCCAGAGAAGGCAATGGCAGCCCGCTCCAGTACTCTTGCCTGGAAAATCCCATGGCTGGAGGAGCCTGGTGGGCTGCAGTCCATGGGGTCGCTGAGAGTTGGACACGACTCAGTGACTTTACTTTCACTTTTCACTTTCATGCATTGGAGAAGGAAATGGCAACCCACTCCAGTGTTCTTGCCTGGAGAATCCCAGGGACGGGGAGCCTGATAGGCTGCCATCTATGGGGTTGCACAGAGTTGGACATGACTGAAGCGACTTAGCAGAGAGACCAAAGGCAAGGTGGGATCAACAAGGACATGGACGCTTTGGGTGTGAAGACTTTGGCTCCTGTTTCAGGTAGAAAACCCAGAGTGGCCAAATCCGGGCTGACAGCGATAGTAGAAGAAGCGGCCNATCTATGGGGTTGCACAGAGTTGGACATGACTGAAGCGACTTAGCAGAGAGACCAAAGGCAAGGTGGGATCAACAAGGACATGGACGCTTTGGGTGTGAAGACTTTGGCTCCTGTTTCAGGTAGAAAACCCAGAGTGGCCAAATCCGGGCTGACAGCGATAGTAGAAGAAGCGGCCGTAGACACCAATGTGGCTTCATGACAAGCAGCCAATAAGAGACCATAGAGGCTTTACATATTTTCTGTTTGTTCATTACAAATAAGTACTTTTCCTATATGTTAACCATTCTTCATTACCTTCCTCATTTTTATTTTATGCACAATGTTTTGGAAATTAATTTTAATAATTTATGCAGAAAACCTCAGTGGGACATTGACTGAACTGTAGGAATAATTAATACAACTGATGACCGATACAGTGATTATTGGGACTATGACTCCTCAACCTTGGGAAAGGGTGAGCATTTCTCCACCTCCAAGATGCATGGCTGGGTCTTGTTAGGAAGAAGATAGCATGGTTTTGTGGTTTCTCTGGGGTTTGGGGGGCTTCCCCAGTGGCTCAGATGGTAAAGAATCTGCCTGCAATGCAGGAGACCCAGGATTGACCCCTGGGTAGGGAAGATCCCCTGGAGAAGGAAACGGCAACCCACTCCAGGGTTCTTGCCTGGAGAATCCCATGCACAGAGGAGCCTGGCTGGCTACGTCCAGGAGGTCACACAGAGTCGGACACGAATGAGCGACTGACACCTTCACTTTCAGGAGTTTGTGCAGAGCCGAGGTGTGGAGGCGGAGGAGCCGGAGGAGTGAGAGGTCAGCTCCAAGCTCACCCTCACCGCCAAACCTGCAGAAGGAAAGACAGACCCCTGATGAGTTTCCCCTTGTCAGCTGGCAAGTCCTGGTCAGCGGAGGGCCCTAGAAAGACACTGCCGGAGGAGGAGACTCCCCTCCCTGGATCCAGGCTGTCCTTCTGGCAGGCTCCTGCTGCAGATGCAGCCTCTCCAGCGTCCCAGCTCCCACAGCCTAGGGGATGGCCCCATGTGAGCTGGCTGCAGTGTGGGCAGATGCCAAGGTGCCAGCTCGTGGGTGCCTGGCAGCCGGCACGTGGCTTGAGGCAAGGCACCTCCCCCAACACAGCCGCTCATGAGGTTTCCCTGGTTCTCCAGAGAACACTTTCCGGCACGTTCTAGAGGGCTGGGTCCCAGCAAGTTCTGCCGATGACACTGCAGCACCTTCTCTGCCGGCTGCTGAGGCTGCCCTCTGAGTGTTCTGTCCTAAACACCTGGTGGGGGGTGCGGGGGGCACAGGGAGCCCCTCGCGCATTCTGTCTCAGCCCAGGGGGTGGCTGCACCTTCCAGCTGCTACCCCGTATCCTCTAGACAGCTCTCCTCTTCTTCCCAGTCAATCCTTTGTGGCTCCAATCCCCCTTGTAACTCAATTTTTATAACAAACTTTCCCTGTCTACATTACTGTGTGGTTTCTGTCTCCTGGTTGGACTCTAATTGACACAAGACTATAATATTTGGAGGGTAAGAAAGACAAGTTCGAAAAGGTAAAAATCAACTTGGCATTGAATAAACCACCCACTGCTCCCACTCTTGCAATATGAAGCGTCTTCTTCATCAGTTGCACGTTTGGTTCCTGTGTGGCTTTGTTCTGTTTCTTTCGCTGAAATAGCTCCATAAATATCGTTCAAAGGCAGTTTGCGAGCTTCATCTTCTCCAGCATCGACCAGCTTAATGCACAAATACCTCCCTTTCAGGAAAGCGTTGCTAGCCAAGTCCCTAGAGCGTTTGCTAGCCTAAGCTTAGTCAAGCTGGAGACCATCTGGCACTCCGGACAGCTTAAACTGGGGATGTGGAGGACGGAATTTTACCAAATCAAATGTGTGCGTGATGGTGAAGTCCTTATGTCTCATTGCCTGACCTCAAACTGCAATCTTAAATGAAAGAAGAAAAAAACAAAAATGCTCCAGAACTTCAAAGGAAAATTGCTTTTTAATTTCTTGGAGGAATGGCAGCTAAGAGCAAAGCCCTTGCAGCTGTACCGGATATAGATTTAGGAAATTATTTCAACTCGTGATATTAGACCTCTTCAGCTGAAGCAATCAGAACCAGTCCTGGCCTGGCAGTCCCTCTCCAGGGCAGCCAGACCGGGCATAGCTGTCTCATTCTGATTGCTGGGAGTTGTTTTTCTCTCGGGAAGGCTGGCTTTCCTGTCCACCATCTGCTAAATAAAATATGATCTGGATCACTGTTTTATTTTTTATTTTTTAACCTTTAAAAGGAGCGGCATTTCTCATTGAATTCATATGCTTGAATTGCCCCCAAGCCCTCTCCCCGTAGGCACCTTTCACATCTGCTCGTATGAATCAGAAGCCGGAAAACATGTATGTGTGTGCCCCACGTCTGTTCACGAAGCCTTGCAGATGGAACACGGGTGACGAGGGAATGAACTGAAGTGAAAGGAGATGGCGTCTTCACAGGGGAGGGCCATAAAGCACCCTGTGCGCTTTTCTGGACCACTGCCGCTCTTCCAAATGAATCTGGGAACTTTTCTGGGAAGAAGAGGGTGTGGTGTGCAAGGGGGAAAAAGTGAGTTTCCCCCCGCGGTTAACTCGCCCTGTCATCCTGGCCTGTTGCCTCCCCACCCTGGGCTGTGTCCACACTGGCAACCCGAAGGGTCGGGATTCCGAGTTCAGGAATGTTATTACCTGAAGTTTCCTTCTAAATTCCTCAGAAAGAACCCCACCCTGGAAAAAAATAAAACACCAACAACCTGTGGCAGCAACAAGCCCCAGATTCCCCTGCCAAGGGGCTGAGTAGCTGTGTGATGTGGAAAAGACCACGTCCACCCACTCGGACCATAAGGGCGAAGATGACCAAGTTTATTGGAGGGTGGTCCACACATGGAAGTTCCACAAAACGGTCTTTATAAAAGGGGGTGGGGCGAGGTAAGCTCAAAGCTTTGGAAGTTAAACTGGCAGAAGGCTCCAAGCAGGACAGGATCAGAGGAGGAGGGAGCCCAGCCCTGAGATGCAAGTCCAGCGTGGGCTCCAGTGAGGGGGGAGGAAGGGCTCTGTGACTCCCATGTGGTGAAGCATGGTTCAGGGGGGATTTGGGGCATTTTGCCTGGAGCTCTGCTGTGCCTCATTGCTCAGACCCTAAGTGGACATCTCAGGACTGTGCCAACCTTGTTAGCAGATGGGGAGACCCCAGTCCTTGGGGAGCCCCCTCACAATCCAACCAGACCCAGCCATTTTCCAAAGAAGAGATGGGTTATATAACAAGGTGGTTGGGAAGACTTGTCCCCAGTTCCCAGTCATGTTGGGAGACTGCTCCGCCATCAACCCCTACCCCCTGATGTTCCTACTTCCATCTGCTCTGCCTCTGGTCACGGCTTTCTACCAGCTCTGAGCTCTATACCCTGGTGAAAGGGAAACGCTGATGAGATCAGGAGACACGTGGGCCAACAAGGCTTTCTTTCCCCTCATTTTGAGATAACAAGATTTTTAAAGTTTTTTATTATATACTGGAGTCGCGTTCATGAACAAGGCTGTGTTAGTTTCAGGTGTATGGCTAAGTGATTTGGTTACACACATACATCTGTCAATTCTTTTTCACGTTCTTTTCCGCTTAGGTTGTTACATAACATTGAGCCGAGTTCCCTGTGCTATACAGTAGGTCCTTGTTGGTTATCCATGTTAAATACAGCAGTCTGTGCATGTCCACCCCAAACTCCCTTCTCAAAGCTTTCTTGAGCATCTACCATGGGGCAGACTGTACCTGTGCCCTGTGCTTGCTGGCTGTATGATCAAGGGTGACCCACTTTTCTTCTTGAATCTTGGTTTTATCTTTTATAAAATGGTAGGTGATACTCTGCCCTCCTTTATAGTGCTGTAAATACTAAATGAAGCAATGCACACGGGGCTGAATGAAGGACTTTATAACGTACAATACTACCTGAACATTCATCTGTCAGTTTCACCGTTTACCAAGCATTTGTTATGGACCTAATACTCGACACACTAGAGACAGCAGTAGAAAAAGAGGACACAGCACCCGCCCCTAAATCCTTACATTTGAGTGACATGAGTCACAAAGAAAAATATGCAAGTTCCATGAATAATGATTTCAAATGGTTGTGTAGAGGCGAGACTTTAGAACCGATTCTAGGACCGAAATTCGGAATACTGGGTTTCTTGAACTCTCAGTCTGCATTTGTGATGATATGGGCTCCATGTTTGATAAAGAGATTATCATGATTAACCTCAATCGTTAAGGGTGGAGCTGATAAGTTTTTAGATAGGAAGGCTTTCTGAACTTGGTAGTGTACACATTCAGGTTAGTTCAGTTCAGTCACTCAGTCGTGTCCGACTCTTTGCGACCTCATGAATTGCAGCACGCCAGGCCTCCCTGTCCATCACCAACTCCTGGAGTTTACCCAAACTCATGCCAGTCGAGTCAGTGATGCCATCCAGCCATCTCATCTTCTGTCGTCCCCTTCTCCTCCTGCNAGCTTTTATTATGTTGAGGAATGTTCCTTCTATTCCTGCTTTCTGGAGAGTTTTTATCATAAATGAATGCTGAATTTTGTCAAAGGCTTTCTCTGTATCTATTGAGATAATCACATGGCTTTTTATCTTACACTATCTGGCAGTCCCAGTGCATGGAACAGCTTTGGATGTGAAAGGAAAAGGCTTCACTACACAGTTAACAAGAGAGACTCCACAGCTGAGATTCCAAAGTGACTCGCCAGCATCCTGTCAGGGTTAGCGCCCAGCCTCTCCCACTCCTGTCTGAGAGTGTCCAGGTCTCTGGCAATGTTCAGGACTGCAGGATAATTTAATATATGGGTTCAATTAAAACAAGGAGACTCAAGAATGCAATTGGGCTGAAATTTCCTTGGAAGAATAAAACCAACAAGTCCTGTTTGGTGTTTGTGTCTCAGAACTAAGAGCTAGTTTCTGACTTCAGTGATTCTGGAGAATATTTTTGTAAAAATGACATGGCAGCTCCCACTTGAACACATAATATTTGTATGTTATTAATCATTAATCCACACATGGAGTTTGGGTTAAAAGAGTAATGAATATAATGGTGAATAACTTGGAAACAAACAAACATCTTTTTAAAAATAAACCTAAATAGGGATAACAGAATAAATTCAGTACACTCAGTTCTTTAGAAGCAAAGTGCTTGACATTTGGCTAACAACAATCAATGAGTTATTCAAATTACTGCTTAAGATGACGCATTTGTAGGATTATCTCTCATCTGATTCCATCTATTTTTGGTGTGGATTTCCAGTGGAGTGAGCCTGAGGGTGATTTACTTTCTTCTAGTGCTTTATACCCAGTGAAAGTTTCAGTAATGTCTGTGGTTTTCACTTCCTATAAGAAACACCCATGTAGATTTTTTTCTTAAACTATTTTGTCATCCCAACTGGTAACTGGGGAAAGTAGGGGGATTTACATTACTGTTCATCATCTTATTGAGTAAGCTTTAGTTTACTCAAACTTTAAATAATGATTTAGATGAACAGTATCATCCACGAGGAAACTGGTCCAGGAAATGGGGGTGAGAATGAGTTTAGCTAGCCTGTGTGGATTGCTTGTCGTTGCTGTTTAATCACTAAGTCGTGTCCGACTCTTTTGTGACCTCATGAGCTGTAGCCCACCAGACTCCTCCATCCATGAGATTTCCCAGACAAGAATACTGGAGTGGGTTGCCATTTCCTTCTCCAGGGGATCTGCCTGACCCAGGGATCAAACCAGCGTGCTCCTGCTCGACAGGTGGGTTCTTTACCACTGAGCCACTGGGAAGCCCATTGGCTTGCTTAACAGCAGCAAACTTGGTATGTATGTGCTCATGAAATTCTCACAACAACCCCTGTCATGGACTGCCAGCCTCTCTCAGGTTATCATGCTTTTAGCATCTCAGTAGATTTCTCCAATGTCCCTAAAACAAACAAACAAAAATACCCAATCGTTTTCTGTAGTTAGGTCTACATAACCCAAGAGTCCCAGTATTGTGATAGATGCCTATAAGGTAGTGAATCAGGAGTTCACACTGTATCTAACAGCTGTGACTCCTAGAAGACTGAATGTGGCCCTTGGCGCCTGGGTGAGTTTGCTGCAGTATCCTGGGGTGTCTTGGCATGTAATTTGGGAGCCATGGCCTTGTGAAGTTAAGTCCTAATAATATCTCAGTTTTACTGATGGGAAAGCTGCATTTGAGGGAGGTTAGGTACTTAGAGTTTTTATACAGTCATGGGGTCCTCAAGGCTATTTTATTAGAGTGGTTTGCTGGGAACCCTGGCATGCTACAGTCCATGGGATCACGAAGGGTTGGACGTGACGTGATGACTGAACAACAAGGTGCTTAGCCAGGAAGGCACAACTGGGAAGAAGATGTCAAACCTCGGACAGTTGATTTTAGCCCCTGTGCCCATCTCCCAACTTCTTACTGTGAGGAGAACCCCAGGCTTCCAAAGCCCGAATGTCAAAAGGAAGAAGAGCATTTGGGATGGATATCAAGGGCATCATCTGAAGCAAAAGGATGATCTGGAACCAATTCTTTCATTTATCTTTTTTCCATTCATTTGTTCACTTCAGTTATTTGAAAAGCATTTATGGCTGGTCCCTGAGCTGCAGGCCACGGAGCTCCTGGTCACATGGTAGGGAGAGATGACAGAGTCATGAGAATTGGTGCCAGACTGCGGGCATGGGGGGTGGGGGAGGGCGGCCAGGCAGAGCTATGAGCAGCCAGGGTGGAACTCAGTGTTCAGAGCATCGCCAGGAGAGAACAGAGCGGCTTCTGGAAACTGGTGCAGCCCTGCCAGGCTGTCTTCACATCTCGTTACTGAACAACCTGTGCCCGACTGACTCAGTCCCGTCATCTGACCTTTATTGGATGTCATAGCTACGCATACCTGCAGTGCAAATGTGCCCCATAAGCATTTCTAAGATGAATAAGCTTCCTCTTGTTCGATGGTGGTGAAATTCACACTTGGCTCCATATGCAATTTGAAAACTGCGTTTCGGTGTCTTAGCAACTTTTTGCCCACGTGTTTTTCCTTTTGAAAATGAGTAAGTCAGGGATGACTCCACCCTTTGATCAAATAATGCATGACTTTCCGTTATTGCCAGCTCTTTTTTTTTTCCTCCGAGGAGGTCGTATTTCACAAAGGCAGCAATGTGAGAAGCATTTCTTGAGCACCTGAGTGTAAGGGGCCTCAAAGAGGTCACTTTTTCCACCCAGGGCTCAGGCTAGTGGGGGAAGAGCCATGCAGACCTACAACTACATGGTCTGTGTTACAGGTCGGGGGTGAAGGGCTTGAGTGGAGTCTTTGGAAATAAACAAAGCGAGAAGTGGAAGGGGGAGGGTTCCAGCCAGAAGGAAGGTGATTGGGAACCTGGGAATGGCTGGCCTGGGGGAGGCAGGTGAAGGAGAAGTTAGGACAGAAGCAGGCAGGGGCCTGATTGATTATCAGGAGGTGGCTTATCTTGCTGGGAGCCTGGCCCTTTCTTGGAGCCTCTGAAGGATTTGAAGCAGATAAGAGTGATAACCTTGGTAACCTGGCCCATGGAAGGAGCCACAGACATGCAAAGCCAGATCTTAGTATATATCCTAACTTTTAAAATACATGTTTACAGCCTCTGCTATTTTCTACCATCATTCAATGAAGATTGGTGAACACCACGATTGCCAGGCACCGTGTCGGGGGCCACCGAGGGTCACTTCTGGTCAGGAGGACTCAAGGGCCACTAACAATGGTCTGAAAAGTCCTGTTCTCCTCTCCGTGTCCCGGTTTCCCCTTCTACCTCATTTCAAAGGAGAATACAAAAAGAAAAATAAACCACGCCAGGTTGCTGGTGACTTTCATGAAAACCCTTTACGATTTTTGCCCCAAGTGAGAAGAACTGCTGTTCACTTCAGTTGAAGGGGACGGGCCCCCGAGTCACTGTCTCAGGAGGGCTGACGGCCCTATTCTTAGGCTTTAAGAGACCCTGTCTGCTGTATATCTTCCAGAACATTTCACTGGGCAGAAGAACATTCTTTTTCTTTCTCCTAAGATGGGAACAAAGTGCTTTCTTCACGTTGCCAAGTTCATGCCGAAGCTGACACAGGGCTCCTCTGCCTGTTTTCCTTGACTTTTTTCCACATTAAATATGCATTTAAGTTTCCTCTATTTTTTTTCATGGCTTAATAACTATTTTCTTTTTAACACCAAGTAATGCTTTTCGGTATGCTGCACCAATACATGCACCCTTTCTAGTATCAGAACTCCCTTCCTTGCAGACCACCACGCTATCTGTGAATAAAGATGTTTTTATTTCTTCCTTTCCAACTGAATGCCCTTTTCTGTTTTCCTTGTCTTATTGCACTGACTACGTCCTCTAGGATGATGTTGAATATCTAGAACCCTTACTCATGGCCACGTGGGGTCATATGAGGGAGACTAGAAGCAAATTTACAGTGTATATCTCTGGTGGTGATACAGAGTCTAGCCTCCCCTTCAATCAAGTAGCTTCAGTATACTCTCCAGTTATACGATAAGTAAGTTCCAGAGATGCCACGCCCAGCATGGTGGCTACAAGTAACGTTGCCGTAGGTAACATGAGAAAGTTGTTAAGAGAGACCGACAGACGATTAGTCTCTAAAATACATGAGCAGCTCATGCAGCTCAATACCAGAAGGACAAACAATCCGATCGAAAAGTGGGCAGAGGACCTAAACAGATATTTCTCCAAGGAAGATATGCAGATGGCTAATAAACACATGAAAAGATGCTCAGCATCGCTCCTTATTAGAGAAATGCACTCAAAACTACAATGAGGTATCACCTCACACCGGTCAGAATGGCCCTCATCAAAGAAAATGCACGAACAATAAATGCTGGAGAGGGTGTGGAGAAAGGGGAACACTCTTGCCCTGTTGGTTGGAATACAAATTTATACAGTCACTATGGGGAATGGTATGGAGGTTTCTTAAAAAGCTAGGAATAAAACTACCATATGACTCCAGAATCCCATGACTGGGCATGTATCTGGGCTTATACCCAGAGGAAACCATAATTGGAAAAGACACTTGTACCCCGGTGTTCGTCACAGGACTCTTTACAATAGCTAGGACATGGAAACAGCCTAGGTGTTCATCAACAGATGAATGGATGGATAAAGAAGCTGTGGTACGAATGTACAGTAGGATACTACTCGGCCATAAAAATGAGTGCATCTGAGTCCGTTCTAATGAGGCAGACTGACCTAGAGCCTATTATACAGAGTGAAGTAAGTCAGAGAAAAACGAGTATTGTATACTAATGTATGCATATGGAACCTAGAAATGGTACTGATGAACCTATTTGCAGGGCAGCAAGGGAGATGCAAACATAAAGAGCAGACTTGTGGACACAGTGGGGTAAGGAGAGGGTGGGATGGACTGAGAAAGTAACATGGAAACACATCCATCACCAGGTGTAAAATAAATAGCTGTGTATGATGTAGGGAGCTCAAACCGGGGCTCTGTGACTACCTAAAGGGGCGGGATGGGGTGGGAGATGGGAGAGAGGTTCAAGAAGGAAGGACTGTGTGTATACCCCTGCCTGATTCATGTCAATGTATGGCAGAAGCCAACACAACATTGTAAAGCAATTATCCTCCACTTAAAAATAAATAAAGTAAAACAGAAAGTAATTAAGAGAGCAGATTCTGGCTTCTCGTCACAAGAAGTTTGTTTCTTTCCTTTATATTATATCTGCATAAAATGCTGACTGTTATCTGAAGCTGTTGGGGTAAGCATTCCACAATACATGTAAATCAAACCATCATGCTGTACACCTGACTTTCAAGGTGATGTATGTCAGTTATTTGTCAATAGAACTGAAAAAGCAAGAATCGAGTGAGGTGCCGGGACTCCCTACTAGGTGACTCAGCTGTATTCTGTTCACTGGACTCAAAATATTTCCAGTTGTAGATATAAAATGATATAAGTAGATGTCTCCTGTATTTCTTCCATAGGGAACACTTAATAAAGTAGTCATCACTGTATTCCCTGCAGGATAAAATATATCTGCACTCTGACCTCACAGCCCCCTGTGATCTTTGTGGTTGGAGGCTGCCATTTGGCCTCAGTCAGGCTGGAATTCCATCATTCCTGCGGATGTGAGGTCAGGGAGTCTATTTCAATGGCAGACCTCCCCTCTCCTTCTTGCTGACTGAGGATGCTATGACAGGGATCTTCAGGGGAGCTGGCTCTCAGTTCCTTATGTACCGGCTTTGGGGACCACCTGAAGACAGTCAAGATGAGGGTGAGTGGGCCGACCATAATAAAACCTGCTTCTGATCCTCGTCTCCCTCGGCCTTTGGATTCCTCACTCCACGCAGTGTTGCGCAAGTTCTGACACCTTGACCTTACCGAATGTAGGTCACCACTCCATCCAAGTTTCAGTCAATGAAAAATGCCAGCTGGTAAAGCCATTCCAGCTGTGAAAGCTAGAACATTAAATCCTGAATCTTTATACAAGCATTCCTATCTTGGCACATCCAATATGATGCAGGTATATCTCATCCTGCTTGGTCTGATACCCTTAAAACCTGCGTTTCTCAGGTTGCTGCCTCTACAGATCATTTTTGACACATCGTCTTTTGGTGCGTCATCTCTTCCATTTCCTGAAGACTTTGGGATTATCCCTTGGGTCATGATGGATCTGAGCTGTAGGACTTGCAATGAGTGGTGTTGAGGACAGTCCTGAGAGGCATAGTCATTCAGACGACTGCTCCAAGTATTGTTCTTTAAACAAGGCAAGGGCACCTCCTCGGTCCTGGAGAAAGGTCTAATTTTTCTAGAAGGGCAACAGAACAGGGTTTGGAGGGTCAAGGTTTCCAGATTATCGTATTTACCCAACTCATGTCTCAAGACCCCTCCTCCCTTATTCCAAATAAGTGTGTTTTTCTTAACATAAGCATCCTGTCAAAGTTGCATTGGGAGGGGCAATATAAGGGTGGGGGAGTGGGAGGGACAAGCTATTGGGTGTAAGATGAGCTCCAGGATGTATTATACAACACGGGGAATATGCCTACTATTTAGTAATAACTGTAATGGAGTCTAGCCTTCACAAATCGAATTTTTAAGAGTTGCCTTATGAACTTAGTTGGAATTCTGTAACTCACATAGTCAAATTTTGTGACTGAATTTCCATAGCTTTGCCTACACAGCCCACACGGAGATGTTTGAGGTCACCAGGCACCTTGGTGGAGCCACTTCCCTGTGTATACACTTGTCATGGTGGCATATATAAACAAGTATTTCTTTTAAGTCTATGGGAGAATATTTCTCCTTCTCTGTGTCTGCTTGAGCTGAGTTAAAGCCCTGAGTACACCATTTTCTATTTGAAAGGTGTCTAGCACAGTAAGAAGCAACTACAAACCTCATCTTTGAAAGCTGCAAGTATCTGGAGGATGAGGGGTTTCTTAGAAGATTTAGAAACATATCTTGTGGCCCTTTATAGAGTTGGTGCTATGCTGTGCTTAGTCACTCAGTCAACTCCATGGACTGCAGCACACCAGGCTCCTCTGTCCATGGAGATTCTCCAGGCAAGGATCCTGGAGTGGGTTGCCATGCCCTCCTCCAGGGGATCTTCCAAACCCAGGGATCGAATCCAGGTCTCCTGCATTGCAGGTGGATTCTTTACCAGCTGAGCCACCAGGGAAGCCCAAGAAGACTGGAGTGGGTAGCCTATTCCTTCTCCATGGAGCTTCCCGGCCCAGGAATCGAACCGGGCTCTCCTGCATTGCTGGTGGATTCTTTACCAGCTGAGCCACCAAGGAGTNCATTGCAGGTGGATTCTTTACCAGCTGAGCCACCAGGGAAGCCCAAGAAGACTGGAGTGGGTAGCCTATTCCTTCTCCATGGAGCTTCCCGGCCCAGGAATCGAACCGGGCTCTCCTGCATTGCTGGTGGATTCTTTACCAGCTGAGCCACCAAGGAGTCGGTAATCCATGGCTTATGCCCAGTTATAATAGGTATCAGGGTGGCCGCTTAAATGGAAAGAGAGCCTCGTCATTCCATGAGCATTATTGTCAAGGTAAAATGAACAGATTTAGCTGGTAAAGAAAACAATGCAACTTTGTTAGCTCCAGATAGTTTATACTTTACAAAGACAGATAAAGCAAAGCATGCCACCTCCCCTTGCCCCTTGTCCCACAGGATGATACCAGAACAGCAGAGAGCAGGTGACAACATATGAGTCATGGGGCCCTGTTGCCGAGACACCTGTTTCATGCTGTATCCAGGCAGTTACACTGACTGTAGCTGGACCCTTAAGGAGGGGGCTGGGGACGGAGTGTGGATGGGGAGAAGGGAGCCTCATACCTCCTCAGAACACAGGAGGTGATGAGAAACTGCCCCATGAGCGGGGAAGAGCCTGGTAGTAGCTCCTCACAAAGCTCCTGTGCTCCCATATTCTGGTTGGATCACGGGAGTTCTGCTAAGGTCCACATTAACCGTGATAGCGTTTTGCCCACACAGCCCACGTGGAGATGTGCAAGGCCACCAGGCACCCCCTGCTGGAGCCACTTCCAGGCATTTATTGTTCCATCCATTCCTGCTGAAAGCAGAAAGAGCATTTGATTTCCAGGCAAAGAACTCCCTCCAGGGACTCCGAGTTCACTGATTCAGAAGCTCTGAGTACAGCTTGTTCATCTAGCACTAGCCGTGCCAGGGGGCCAGCGGGGGAGTCAGGAGGGATTATTGACTCTTGCTGTCATCAGGGGCCAGAGCTGCCGATAAGGATCTCTGGAGCCTCAGCGTGGGCTGAAACAGCTTCCAGTGCTTTCAGGCCAGCAATGTAAGTAACAGATAATGGCAGCAATCCTGACCTGCGGGAGGCAAGGGAGCCTCACCTCAAGCCCTTCTGGAGGAGATCTGGCTCATCTGAGCAGGCAGTCAACTGAGACTGGTCAAAGTGAGTGGTAGCCAAAGGCGTGTGACTTCTGGATAGGGTGGGAAAGTTAGGAGGGGAACGACAGGGAAGGTAGGAGGTGATGCACGGGGAAGTTAGGGGGTGAAGGACCGGGAAGGTAGGGGGTGATGGACCGGGAAGGTAGGGGGTGATGGATGGGGAAAGTAGGACGTGATAAATGGTGTTGGGGGCTCTGGGTCAAAGGAAGCAATGGGGCTATACTTTGTTCCACTAACTGTGGATGCTAAATGTCGAAGACTCAGTTCTGGTTGGACTGAATGTGAAGGGCAGGAGAGGAAGCGAAGAGTGCAAGGGGGTTATGAACAGACAGCTCTGGGCTCCTTCCACACCTTCTTGGCCTCACCTAGTTCCAGCTGTGACTGATGGGAAGTCCTGGGAGGGCTCCCGTCATGTTTCACAGACAGCTCTGACCTCAAGCATGAGCCCACATCCTTCATGCTCTGCCTTGGCCTTGGGCTCCCACACAGTTGTGGATGTGGCTGGTCCCCACGTGGCACACGTGTAAGAGCAGCTTAGAAGGGTGAGCGTAGTTGTGCCCTGGAGGATACCCGAGGCAGCAGGGAACTGATAAGTAAGTGTTGTCCATTTTGATCCTGGAGGCAGGGGCAGTGTTTGGACAATTCTAACAGGCATTCTGCACACTGAGGTCCCATAGGACTGAGCACCAGCTGCCACAAAAGTGACCCTCGTGATGCACTTTGCCTGGACTTCAGTTTTCTTCCTCTATTCGCTTCCTGCTCACTTATATTCTCTGAGATCACAGCTCATACAGAATTGCTGTGCTTAAGTCCTTGGGTCCAACTCTGATTTCAGGACTAGTGCGTTGGAGAGGAAGCCAGGCTGGGTGCTGTCTTTCCCACAGGTGGGCTGACAGGTCAAAAAGGCCAGCCAGGCGACGTGGTCAGATACGACATGTGCAGTGAGGCAGCTGAGCTTGTGATATGGGTGGACACTGTGAGAGACAACTTGGGAACCCTTGCTCACTCCGGTCCCGTGTGCCCACCTCGGGGCACGAGCTCTCACCCCTGCCAGTCTCTCTCCTGAGCCCTGGAAATGCACTGAAACATCCATCCAGGCACCCTCATGTCCAGGTTGAAAATGTCCTCTTCCAAAGCCATGTCTCCCCAGGAGCTCCTGATGCTGCTGCATTCACGTTTTTTCAGCCTCATGACTTTGGAGATCCTTGAGGACTCCTCTTCCTCTCCCCCAACTGGTGATGAGCTCTACTTCTTAAAGGTCTCTGCAACTCACCCCACTTGCCCCTGTGCCAGTCCAGACTCTCCTCATCTTTCTTGGTGTTTAATAATTATTTCAGAACCAGTGTGTCTGCTTAAGGCACCTACCCTGTCCCCAACTTGTCATAATCACTCTATTATAAAGCTGTTTTGTTCTTAATCATTACATCTATCCATTCCACAAATATTTTTTGATTTCCCATCTTCCAGAAAGGAATAAAAGAGACCANCATCTTTCTTGGTGTTTAATAATTATTTCAGAACCAGTGTGTCTGCTTAAGGCACCTACCCTGTCCCCAACTTGTCATAATCACTCTATTATAAAGCTGTTTTGTTCTTAATCATTACATCTATCCATTCCACAAATATTTTTTGATTTCCCATCTTCCAGAAAGGAATAAAAGAGACCAGATCTAAACTCCTTGGCTTGGTTTCCTGGAATGTTCACAAGCAGACGCAGATCGACTTCTTTGGAATCATTTCAGAACTTCGCATTGTCCATCATGGCTACATGTGACATCTGGGCCTTCGCAGCCCGCTCTTTAATTCAGATCGTTAACCTGGAGGGAGAGGAGGAAGGTGTTTTCTGAACCAGTGCTTTTCTTGCTGTGGTTGCTCAGCTGCTAAGTCTTGTCCGACTCTTTNCATTTCAGAACTTCGCATTGTCCATCATGGCTACATGTGACATCTGGGCCTTCGCAGCCCGCTCTTTAATTCAGATCGTTAACCTGGAGGGAGAGGAGGAAGGTGTTTTCTGAACCAGTGCTTTTCTTGCTGTGGTTGCTCAGCTGCTAAGTCTTGTCCGACTCTTTGCGACCCCATAGACTGCAGCATGCCAGGCTTCCTGTCCTTCATCATCTCCTGGAGTTTGTTTGAACTCATGTCCATTGAGTTGGTGATGCCACCCAATCAGCTCATCTATTATCAGACGAAACAAAAGCCTTCAGTTCAGTTCAGCTCAGTCACTCAGTGGCAGCCAAATTTGATAGCCATGGAGGGGAAAAAGTAAATCTGGCTAGAAAGGAGGGTATCAACTCAAAAGAAGGCTGTGGAAGGAAAGCTAAGTGAGCTGTCCCATGGATTTCTAGAACAGTCTGTCTGATGACAGCACTCTGGCAGGCAACAGACTTCCTCACCTTGCTGAGGAAGGTGACGACTCTGGGCTGTCAAAACCCTCAAGCAAGGCATCAGTGTGGAATACCCACATCTCAGTTTTCACTCAATCTGTTCACTTCTGTGGGATCTGGACCCTGGATCATCCTGTAGTCTGTAGGATCTGGACCATCCCACAGTCTGCCCAGCATCTTGTTTGTCTCCCAGGGTCCAGACTCTGGCCACACTGGATCCTGACTATATTGTTCATGTGGATGAGACTTCGGATCTTTGCTCATGTTCCCCGAGTACCTGGCCACACAGCCTTCTCGCTCTTCTTGCTCCAGAGTTTCCCAGCTTATGGGGTTAGAGTCTGGATGAGGCAACCCTACAGTGGGGACAGAAAAGACAGGCTTGGGGTCAAGTAGGAAATGAGTGGGGCCACTGGTGAGAGGAGGAGCATCTTCCCTGCTGAGGCAGCATGTGCAGAAGAGAAGCTGTAGGCTGGGAGTGGGAGGTGGGGTTGGCTGGTGGACAGGAGCAGCCAGGAGGAGACAGCAAGAGGACAAGTGAGTCAAGTTGGGAAGAGTCAAGACTAGAGGCGACTCAAGAGCAGATCCCATGGCCAAGGTCAGAGCTGGAAGCCACGTGGTCTTGGCCGGGACGGTTTATAATACCTGGTTGTCAGATGATCTAGGTGTTATCCATGAGGCTGCAGCATTACTGGAGCAGACAGACAGCCTTTGAGGGAGCAGAGGCTTGAGTCTCGTGGTGACCTTGTTAGTAACGAACCAAGTCACTACCCTCCTCCCGATGCTAGGTCCTCTGGGGGCCTGTGGCCAGCAGCTGTTGCTTGATCGTCTTCTTTGGGGCTTGCCTTTGGGGCACCACCTCTTCCACACAGGACTCCACTCATCCCTTTGTGCACACCCAGCTGAGAAAATCAGTGACCTCCTACCGTCTGGATGATGGGAACTCCCTGATTCCCCTTTGAAGTCTGCTTTTCCAGCTTTTTTCCTATTTCTATGAGCCACCCCATATTGGTCTAATAAATTTCTTTTTGCGTGGGGTGGAGTCAATTTCTGTTGCTTGTAGTCAAAGAATCCGAAATGATGCAGGCCCTGTCACCTTGGACCCTCTGTGGTCTCAAGCGTCAGTGTGTCATGAGTTTGAAGCAGGGACTGTGCCTCAGAGAGGCTCTTCACCTGGGGGATGCTGCTGGAGGTGGAGGCTTGCCTCTGGGGCACTCTTCTTCCCGTGGGTCCCATCCCAAACCTCGCCCAGGTGTCCGCTGCTGCTAGTTCACTCCTGCTTTGGGGCCTTCGGAGGAACTCTGCAGTCTTTAGAGCAGTGGTTTCAAGGCTCTGAATCCAGTGCTGGAACCTCTGGGGTTATCTCAGGAGAGGTGCTGAAGGACTGATTAAATCTCCGCCCCTCTCTGCCACCTCGGAGAAGGCAACGGCACCCCCCTCCAGTGCTCTTGCCTGGAAAATCCCATGGACGGAGGAGCCTGGTGGGCTGCAGTCCATGGGGTCGCTGGGAGTCGGACACGACTGAGCGACTTCATTTTCACTTTTCATTTTCATGCACTGGGGAAGGAAATGGCAACCCACTCCAGTGTCCTTGCCTGGGGAATCCTAGGGACGGGAGAGCCTGTTGGGCTGCCGTCTATGGGGTTGCACAGAGTCAGACATGACTGAAGCGGCTCAGCAGCAGCCTCTCTGCCACCTAATCAGAGTTGTTCCTCCTTTATCTGCTTCCTATGTTTTCTGCAAAATATTTATTTGAAACGCTGCATTTCCTTGTTTTTCAGGTGGCTCAGTGGTAAAAGAATCTGCCTGCCAATGCAGAAGATGCAGGGGACCTGGGTTTGATCCCTGGGCTGGGAAGATCCCCTGGAGGCAAAAATGGCAACCCACTCCTGTACTCTTGCTGGTGTACATGGGAAGAGGCACCTGGTGGGCTACAGTCCAGGGGGTCTCAGAGTCAGACATGACTGAGCAACTGAACACACACACACATTTCCTTACTAAAAATAGAGATTAAAGATCACTGCTTTTATGGACTCGACTCTTGAGAGTTTTCCAAGATGGAAACTCACTGAAAATCTGGTCCTACTTTGTCCTAATCGCTGGCTCTTCCAGCTGATGACTCTCCACTGCAAAAATGCATGTAGGCACGGAAGCTATTTTCCAAAGAATCTAAGCTGAAAGTTCAGTTGAACTGACTCTGTACCACCATGGTGTTTAAGCATGACTCAACTAACGGATAAAGTTGATGGAGTCAAAAAACATATGAGACTATTGCCAAGGGTGCCAGTGAAAAGGAATCCCTTCTGGAAGGACACTCAGAGCAAGCTTGGGACCTGTCTCCAGGGCTGCTGAGTGCTGTGTGTGACCCCGAACAGTTCGGTTGAGTGCCCTCTCTCCCACCAGTGGCAGCAACACAGCGGGCTGCCCTAATCACGGTGGCTGCAGCAGAAAGGCGCGAGAGTGGGCAGCGTTCTGGACCAGGCAAGGTGAGGTTTGGGCAGAGACGGATGGAGAACAGGCATTTCAGGCACGTGGAGGTTAAGATCACAGAGGATCTCCGTGCCTGATGAGAGGAAGGGAGGTGGGTGGAGAGCCTGATCTGGAATTGTTGATGCCAGTGATGGGTGAGAGGAGAACAAGGGAACCATTTAGGACCAACAGAGTGAAAGGGAACAGTGAGCCAAAGTTTCCAGGAGTGGATAGCTGAAGACGCTGATGTCGGCAAGTGTGGAGAGGGGTTCCTGAATAGTATCTACAGATACTACAAATAATAGACGTCGTTTTTCCACTGGTTCCAGACTGCATGTGGTTGTCACCTTACAGCGATCATCTTATTCTTGTAGAAAAAATAACAGCTACCAGACACACAAGATACAGGTGGTGTTAGTCCTATTTACTGATTTATTTATTTTTAAAAGAACCTGGAAACGTTCAGGGACGTGTCTAAGATATCCTTGCTTGTAAGAGGCAGATTTGAATTCTGATCTCACTGATCAAAAAATCGAATGCTTTTAGCTGTGTGAAGGTGAACATTTTAGAATTGTACAATACAGAAATGGACTGTCTTGATATACTCTCAAATCAATGAAAACTCCTACTCATTTAAAAGAAAATTAAAATAAAAAAAATACTAGGCAAACAAGTGGAATTGTCACACAAAATGTAGATAGAATATGTAGAATCTTTTGACAAATTTTATTCTTCTTATAATTTAAAACAGATAGTTAAAGTCACCTAGTCACGTTTAAATCTTTCTGACTCCATGGACTATACAGTCCCTGGAATTCTTTAGGCCAGAATATGGCCATGGGTAGCCTTTCCCTTCTTCAGGGGATCTTCCCAACCCAGAGATCGAACCCAGGGCTCCCGCACTGCAGGTAGATTCCTTACCAGCTGAGCCACAAAGGAAGCCCAAGACTACTGGAGTGGGTAGCCTTATGTTCTTATAGCAGCTTGAGTGGACTGAGAGAAGTATCCGGTACCTCTGAGTTGTACGGGTGTTTGTATTAAGCAGGTTTCTGTGTATTCCCTGTGCCGGCTTTATCAGAAGCCATTGGAGGCAGTCAAGAGACGTGTGGTGCAGGCGTGGGGCAAAGCGCTGCCAGGCTGCACTTGGATGAAGCCAACCAGAGCCTACGCACTGTGCACACAGAGTGGTTGCCACTGTGGCGCCTTGAGCAGGGGAAGGTTGCCCACATCCTGTCTGAGAGTCCCTTTGGGGCTCTCATCTCTAACTATGCTGTGCATGATATCTGGTTCCAATTCTAAAAATGTTGCCTTGCTGATGACTAGCACAAGAGGAGACCCAGTGGGATCTGTAATAGTATGGTAATAGTGTGGTGGCCAGACCCACCCGCTGAAGATTTGAACAAGAGTGTTCAGGAAACAATGCACTGTCACCGAAACTGCATATCCGTCAGCCACGATGGATACTCACCCTCCTTTTCCATCACTCAGTCTGCATTTTCCTCCTACAGAAGCCTTTCTTTGGTAGCTTCCCTGATACCTCAGTTGGTAAAGAATCTGCCTGTAGCACAGGAGACCCGGGTTTGATCCCTGGGTCAGGAAGATCCCCTGGAGAAGGAAACGGCAAATCACTCCAGTATTCTTGCCTGGGAAATCCCATGGACAGAGGAGCCTGGAGGGCTACAGTCCATGGGGTCACAAGAGATGGACAAAACTCAGCGACTAAACCGCCACCGCTGCTGCCACAGAAGGACTCTGTGACTCTGGGCTACTTGCCTGGTGCAGGGGAATTAGACCTGCATTCCCTTAGCAGACTTGCTCTTGTCCAGTGGCAGTGGTGGAGATTTCCTCTCAGAGTTAACTCCAGGGAATCCTGGAAGCATCTGAGCATCGCTCCTCAGTTCCAGACACATCCTTCCCTGCCTCCATTGTGTAGAACAGTGATTCTCAAAGTGCAGTTTGCAGACTTTTGGGGGGTTCCCCCAAACCCTTTCAGGGTTCTGTAAGGTCAATTCTATTTTCCAGATAACACTAGGAAAGTATCCTGTGTTAGAAGATTACAATTAACCCTTGTAGACACTGTGCCCTGCAAGAGGGGGAGCAGGGCTCCCTGCTGCTTAAGTGTGGGCTGCACAAAGTGATATTCTTCTATAGAGAACTGTGTAGACAGGGGGAATGAGAGTTACTGGACCATAGACACATCTGAGAAAGACAACTTCAGTCCAGTGATCAAGGCCAACGTCAGTAGAGGTAAGTCATGTTGATAGTATACACCCTTGATAAGACGTGATGAGGATGGCATCTTATTTATGTAGTCTTCCTCCTCCCACCCCCAAACTTGTGAACTCACTCTAATCAAGAGAAAACATCAGATCATTCCAATTAAGGGACATGCCACAAAATATCTGAACAAAACTCTGCAAAACAGTTGAAATCATCAAAACCCAGGAAAGTCAGAAAACGATGCAATCCAGCCTATGGACGCATGAGAACTAAACGTAAGGAGGTGTGTTGGGTGAGGTTCTGAAACAGCAACAAAATATAAATAAGAACTAGGACAATCTGTAGATAGACTGGACTTTAGGTGATAATAATGTTTCAGTACTGGTTCTTTGGTTGACACAAAGGTACCTTACTAACACAAGATGTAATAACAAGAGAAAATGGGTGTGAGTTTCTTGAGAACGTGTTGTACTATCTCTGCAGTGNAGAACAAGGACAATCTGTAGATAGACTGGACTTTAGGTGATAATAATGTTTCAGTACTGGTTCTTTGGTTGACACAAAGGTACCTTACTAACACAAGATGTAATAACAAGAGAAAATGGGTGTGAGTTTCTTGAGAACGTGTTGTACTATCTCTGCAGTGTTCCTGCAAATCTAAAAGTATTCTAAAATAAAAATTTTACATTAAAAAACTCACAAAAACTTTCTTTTGCTTTTTCCACTGTGCTGACATTTCCCCTGATATGTGAGGGCAATGGTGCCAACATCTTGGCAGGAATCTAGGTGATGATATCAAACTATTGGTAGACCTTGTATTTTCCATTGCTGCAGTAGCACCAATGAGTGATTTTATTAAATCTTGACCTTTGAACATTCTGAGCAACAAAATGAGAAGGACACACAAAGCTCTTCAGTGTACCAAAATACAAAGGTGGGTTGCACTGAAGAAGAGCTCATGTAACTGAGTTGTGACTTTAACAAATCTTTCTCTCTCTCTTTTTTTTTCATGGAATGCCATTTTTACTTGAAAGAATAATTGACAATTATCATTATTCAGATGTAGGGATTCGACAAACAGTTGCTCAAAAAAGAATGAAGTGAGCCTGTCACTTCAAGGAAAAAAAGTTGACAGTCTTTGTGGCCAATGATAAAACTTAAACAAAAAATTAGAATTTTATATGATGGTCATTAACTCAAATGGTACCCTGAAACCCTGAATCTTTGTTGATTGGCACATTTACTTGTAGAAATTATTTTGAAATTCTTAATTTTCTCTAACAAATATTGCATTGGCAAAAAGTTAGTAGCATCTCAAGGAAAAATCGAAACTAAACTTTTGGCCAACCCAATAAATATAGCATAATTAATATCTGAATGCATTCTTAAAACTACAATTTACCAATGAAGTGTTTTCTCTTCCTACTGTCTAAATTTGGGTCTCTTTATCTGAGTTTGCTGGGGCTTCCTTGGTGGCTCAGAAAGTAAAGAAGCTGTCTGTAATGCGGGAGACTCAGGTTCAGTCACTGGGTTGGGAAGATCCCCTGGAGAAGGGAATGGCTACCCACGCCAGGATGCTTGCCTGGAGAGTTCTACGGACAGGGGAACCTGGTGGGATATGGCCCATGGGATTGCAAAAAGCCAGATGTGAATGAAAGGCTAACACTTTCTTTCACTTCGCCTGCATGTGGTGAGTGCTGATAGTGATTCCAGTGTAGAGCACAGTGAAGGGAGAGTAGCTGTTCCAATGGCCCTGGGGATGAGAGTATTGTCCACCTTCTTATTTATCCAAAGGGAGTTTGATTGACTACCTGGGAATCTGTCGATGGGCCCAGCAATTTGGAGAAAGATGAGGGATTTCCTAAGCAAAGCCTGAGTTGGGGGTCTTGAAGATTTACTGAGGGGGCATTTTCATCAGAAATGGAATGAGGTCAGCAGGCAAGGGGGAAGCTACTGAGCAAGGATGTGGCCTTGGCTGGAGTCTAGCCTCTGCCTGATCCCAAGGGGGAGCACTGGAGTGTGAATCTCATCACAGAGTTGGTCGCCTTTGGGGCAAGGGTTTGGATTTTTGTACTGCTCAAGGATTGGTGCCTGACTGCCCTGTATGTGGATGCAAACTTCTGGGCCAGAAAACTCATTGTCCCAGGGGGGCTTCTCCGGGAAAGGGCATCTGAGTCCTCAGCAGCCAACACTCACAATAGCTGGAGACCAACAGGCCAGCCCAGACCTGAGGCCAGGGTACAGTGGGTGTCCACTGCAAGGTTTCAACAATCCCTGTTTNTGATTCCAGTGTAGAGCACAGTGAAGGGAGAGTAGCTGTTCCAATAGCCCTGGGGATGAGAGTATTGTCCACCTTCTTATTTATCCAAAGGGACTTTGATTGACTACTTGGGAAACTCGATGGGCCCAGCAATTTGGAGAAAGATGAGGGATTTCCTAAGCAAAGCCTGAGTTGGGGGTCTCTGAAGATTTACTGAGGGGGCATTTTCACCAGAAATGGAGTGAGGTCAGCAGGCAAGGGGGAAGCTACTGAGCAAGGTGTGGCCTTGGCTGGAGTCTAGCCTCTGCCTGATCCCAAGGGGGAGCACTGGAGTGTGAATCTCACCATAGAGTTGGTCACCTTTGGGGCAAGGGTTTGGATTTTTATACTACTCAAGGATTGGTGCCTGACTGCCCTGAATGTGGATGCAAACTTCTGGGCCAGAAAACTCATTGTCCCAGGGGTGCTTCTCCGGGAAAGGGCATCTGAGTCCTCAGCAGCCAACACTCACAATAGTTGGAGACGAACAGGCCAGCCCAGACCTGAGGCCAGGGTACAGTGGGTGTCCACTGCAAGGTTTCAACAATCCCTGTTTGCTCTGAATCAAGGTTTACAGTCCCAGGTGCCAGAAAGGCCCAGGACGACACCGGGTCAATATGCCTNAACAGGCCAGCCCAGACCTGAGGCCAGGGTACAGTGGGTGTCCACTGCAAGGTTTCAACAATCCCTGTTTGCTCTGAATCAAGGTTTACAGTCCCAGGTGCCAGAAAGGCCCAGGACGACACCGGGTCAATATGCCTGTTCTTCCTGGAAAGATTCCCTTCCTGTTGAGGCTCTGGCAGCAACTCAAGAGTGAGCCAGATCTTGGAGTTTTGACATGAGAACCGACCTTGGGACCTCAAGATCCTTTTGACCCTCACCACACAGAAGACATCTTGGAGAAGTGCAAGTGCAGGTGTGTGAACACCCGTGTATCCACACACACGGCATGCAGATGTACATGTGAACAACGTGTAGGGCACACAAAGAGATGGCCTTTAGGTCGACGCAAAGCATTCACAGGAATGTATGTTCTACGTGTTCTCTTGTGCTCTGTTCTGGCTGGTGAGACGCGATTGTGCAACTCATGGCAGAACACAGTTGCTGGTTTTTCTACTGTCGCATACTTTGGACCTCGAAGAAAAGACCACTAAAGCTAACAGCGGAACTGGAGAATAAGTGGAACCGAGGAGGATAAATCCCCTAAGAGAACTCCCTAGATAAAAGGTAATCTTGACGGAAGAACGTTGTAGGTGGGAGCCATGAGAAAGGCAAGGGATTTTTCTGCTTGGTTATCTGAACCTAGGAAAGCACTCCTCCGGAGTGTGTTGGTGGTATCAACCGGAGTTTGAACACAGAGACCCACCCTACGGCTTGTTTGCTTTCTGATAGGTGAGCTGAGAATGGACTCCATGCATCTGGACCATACCCACCTGGGCAACTGAAGCTTGAACTGTCTTCACCCTGTCCCTCACGCTGCTCAGTTGTAGAGAATCCAAGGAAGCAATTGGAAACAGTGGCTCTGTGAGCAGTTTGTTCTCCGCTCAAAACCTTCCTCCCTGAAGGGGTTTCAGGCATTTCCGTTTTGAGAACCACAGTATCGAAACATTGTTTTGGTGAAGCCTCTCTGACCATAAGTGAACTTTGCCTGGAGGTTTATTTCATGCCAGAATTTTACTGTCTAGAGAATACTTCGTGTAGAATGTTTAATCAATATTTGAGGAAGCCAATCACTTTTTCATGAGACAAAAATGCTGTGACGGTAATATTCTGTCTTTGTTGCCTATTGTTTTTCTCTACCTAATAAGATAAAACATATTTTCTCCATGAGCAAAACAGTCATTTCCCTGAGCACATTGTAAACAGGAAGTCCACCATCTGTGGCTGCTTTTCTCCCTTCGGTCAGCAAACCACCTGCATCCTTAACTCAGCAGACCACGTTCACCATCATCCTGCCATACAAGCGAAGGGAAAGTTTGGCTTTTGGTGCATTTGTTTTGTTAGGAGATGACAGCAAGGCCCCTAAGATGACAGTTTCAATATGAAAAAGATCTGTATCTCTTAAAAGAAGCAATATAAATTTGACCAGATACCAACCCTCTAGCTGAATAGAAACAGGAAAATTAATCTCTGTGGTGAACACTGACAAGCCCATGGCAAGGATGTTACATGGATTAACTCAGTTAATTGTTACAAAACCTCTATGAGTTAGGCGCTTCTGTTATTGAAGTGAAAGTATGAAAGTGTTGGTCACTCAGTCGTGTCTGGATTCTTTGCAACACCATGGACTGTAGCCCACCAGGCTCCTCTGTCCATGGAATTCTCCAGGCAAGAATACTGGAGTGGGTAGCCATTCCCTTCTCCAAGGGGTCTTCTCCACCCAGAGATTGAACCTGGGTCTCCTGCATTGCAGGAGATTCTTCACCATCTGAGCCACCAGGGAAACCAAGTTATTATCATTTTCAAAATGANCATGGAATTCTCCAGGCAAGAATACTGGAGTGGGTAGCCATTCCCTTCTCCAAGGGGTCTTCTCCACCCAGAGATTGAACCTGGGTCTCCTGCATTGCAGGAGATTCTTCACCATCTGAGCCACCAGGGAAACCAAGTTATTATCATTTTCAAAATGAAGAATTGAAGCAAAGATGAGTCACTCACGTAGGAAGAGGCAGAGCTGGGATTTGAACTCACTCAGGCTGATGTCAGTGCTCACATTTCTTCTCAAGGCCTGGGCACTGATCCTTACGGGAGGAGAAGGCAGTGCCTAGATTCTCCAGCCAGGTGGACCTTCTCTCATGGAACACAGCACAGAGCCTGGGAATTAGAACAGAGCCATACTCTTCCTTTCTGCAGACGTGGTGGAGGTCTGTCCATTGCCCACAGGATGAGTGAACTTTTCTGAGCAGAAGTTGGGTGTTCAGGTGGGAAAGGGTGGGTTCCTCAAAGTCTGGTTGAGAGGAAGTGTAGCTTAAGAAGAAGAACACTGGTTTGAGGGTCAGGGGATGAATGAGCCCAAGCTCTACCCTACATCAGCTGTGTGACCTGGGGCAAAGCACCTACCTTCTCTGGTCTTCATTTTCTTTACCTGCAAAAAGAGAGATCTAGAGGACACAAGCAGGTGTAGATATATGTGGAGACAGTCTAAGCGCCGAGGCTCATCTAAAGGGCATGACAAAGTTGGCTTCATTATCAATTTGGGAAGGAAAGATTGCACAATATATAGTCCTGGGCACCTGATAAGCTAGTTGGAAATGAACTATATTAGGCTCATACCTTGGAGAAGGCAATGGCACCNAGCAGGTGTAGATATATGTGGAGACAGTCTAAGCGCCGAGGCTCATCTAAAGGGCATGACAAAGTTGGCTTCATTATCAATTTGGGAAGGAAAGATTGCACAATATATAGTCCTGGGCACCTGATAAGCTAGTTGGAAATGAACTATATTAGGCTCATACCTTGGAGAAGGCAATGGCACCCCACTCCGTACTCTTGCCTGGAAAATCCCATGGACGGAGGAGCCTGGTGGGCTGCAGTCCATGGGGTCACTAGGAGTCAGACACGACTGAGCGACTTCACTTTGACTTTTCACTTTCATGCATTGGAGAAGGAAATGGCAACCCACTCCAGTATTCTTGCCTAGAGAATCCCAGGGATGGGGGAACCTGGTGGGCTGCCATCTATGGGGTCATACAGATTTGAACACGACTGAAGCAACTTAGCAGCAGCAGCAGCAGGCTCATACCTTATAGTCACAGTAGACTCTAAATGTATTAAAGAGCTACATGTAATAAGTTTTTTTCCTTTAAGAAACAATATCAATTATAAGCAAACGCTTGATTCACAAAAACAAAAGAAGAGGTCACAAAGGAATAGATTTATAGTAACCTAAGTTTAAAACTTTAACCCAATAGAAACTTAGGGGAAATATTTAACAGAAAGGATTGAGGTCTCTCACCAGTCCTGTAAATATTTATGAAACTGATACTGGTCTTAACCTATTTTACTAATTTTCTCTGCAGTTTTTTGATAGGGCATGGGGCTAAAACTTTTCAAGTGTTTGCTCTTCTTTTAAGCATTTGCTCATGGCTTCATCTATTATACTTTGTTGGTTTGCTTGTCTTTTTCTGTTTGAAAAAAACTCTTGAAACATTAAAGAAACCAACCATTTTCTATTCTATGCTACAAAGATTTTTCTTTAATACATTGTTGTTCTTTAGAATTGTTGAAGTGGAGGTTCCTTACAGAATTTTTTTTTTTTTTTGCTAAAAAAAACACAATTCTATATACTTGAATCTAATTCTTTTCCTTTGTAATTGTTGGTTTTCAAATCACATGATCTCAATATTATTAATGATTTCACTCAGAATAACTCCCCATTCTTTCATGATTTTATATTTTGCTTTTAAATATTTTATCCATCTGGAACTTATTTTAATATTGAGCATGGGCCAAAGATCCAACTTATTATTTTTTTTTAACAAATGTACCAAAATTGTTTATTGAATAATTCATTTTCCTACTGATTTTGAAATGACACTGCTATCATAAATTACATTCTAACACACTTATTTCTATTTCTTGGCTCTCCTAGTCCACTGATCTGCCTGTCTATCCCAGTGTCAGGTCTATATTTTCTCAGCTCAGTTGCTCAGTCATTTTCAACTCTTAGAGACCCCTCTGACTGCAGCACGCCAGGCTTCCCTGTCCATCACCAGCTCCTGGAGCTTGCTTAAATTCATGTCCACCGAGTTGATGATGCCATCCAACCATCTCATCCTTCATTGTCCCCTTCTCCTCCTGCCTTCAATCTTTCCCAGCATCAGCATCTTTTCCAATGAGTCAGTGCTTCGCATCAGGTGGCCAAAGTATTGGAGTTTCAGCTTCAGCATCAATCCTTCCAGTGAATATTCAGGACTGATTTCCGTTAGGGTTGACTGGTTGGATCTCCTTGCTGTCCAAGGGACTCTCAAGGGTCTTCTCCAACACCATAGTTCAAAAACACCAATTTTTCGGTGCTCAGCTTTGTTTATAGTCCAACTCTTACATCCATATATGACTACTGGAAAAACCATAGCTTTGATTAGATGGACCTTTGTCAGCAAAATAATGTCTCTGCTTTTTAATATGCTGTCTAGGTCTGTCATACATTTTCTAGGTTTGTCATGCCTTTTCTCTTACTGGGAGTAAGCATCTTTTAATTTCATGGCTGCAATCACCATCTGCNGGCCAGCTGAGGAGTATGTGGTACCTACTGCTGGTCCTCAGATGGAAGATGCCAAGACAGCAGCGTGGGGGCAGGAAGGGGTGCAGATGACGTCGACCTGCCTGAAAGCAGTCTTTGTGCTGATGCCGTCTCTAGGGTACCGCATTTTCCCAAGGTCCCAAACCCCACAGAGTGATGTATATCCTGTTTCTTAACACATACTTACTGAAAATTATTGATGATAAGCAGCTGCTTTCTGTGTCTGCCAAGTGTTCCATTTCCATTAATTATCTTCTACTCTGAAAAGTGGTTGATTCATCCAAGGAAGACATCCAAATGTTAGATATTAGAACTTGGTGTTGCAAAACACTTAGATCTAAGCCCCCCTGCCCCCCCCCCCCGGTCCCTTCTGCTTTTTAACTGTGTCATAACACAACCTTCAGCAACTAACAGATCTCATCAAACTGCAGTCAGTGACAAAGCTTTCTGATGACATTGATGCTTTTGAAAGCAGACAAGAGGAAGGAGTTGCCTGCATACTTCAGAACAGAATATCAGCAAATATTTCTCTGCAATATCTTGCCCTTACTCCAAAGGCAACACTCTTTCTCTTACTCCTCCTACACACACATACACACACACGTATGCATGCCCTCACACACACACACACACACACACAAACACACACACACGCGTTCTCCTAGCATTCCAGATATGTCTGGATCCAGACTCATCCCCTCAACGCTGGGTCTAAATCCTCTGTTTTTGGCCTCATTAAGGAAACCAAAATTATGTATTAAATCCTTGACTAACATGTGGCATCATATTGTTGAGGACTGGATTCTAATTATCTTGCAAAAATCCTTAAGTGTAGTATATCTTATCTTTGTGCCTCACTGAAGCCCAGCACGCTTTTTCCAGTGGGTTCATTCAGCATGATCACTTATTTCTCCAAGGCTGGGCATCTGATGAAACAGTTGACGATGTACAGGGGGTGTTGCTTGAAAAAGCGTCTGACACTGAACATGTGCATCCCACGGAGTGCACTGCCACTCCAAGCGGACATCCTGAGCCTATGATTGAGGGGTCGCACTGGAGACTGAGCCCACCCCGAGGGGGGACAGCCTGGGGACTCCCCCCCACCCTCAGGAGAGCGCATGCCACTGTTCTGTCAAGTGGAAGGACAGGCAGATTCACTCTGGAATTCTCCCATCTGTTTTCATATAACTGCAACGGCTCAATTTAAATGCATATATGGTTCAGCTCTGCCATCCTTTGCTCAGCCAAGATAATGCTACACCTCTGTAGTTTGCCACAAATAAGTGCATATTTAAGGACAGTATTTTCACCATATAATGACTCTTCTGTAAATACGTAATAAAAATATCAGATTTTAAAAATAGGGCACTGGGTAAAAAATCGGTAGGTTGAAATGTAGAGGCATGCATTCAAAGTGCAAGGGGATAATGTCTACAGGCTGCACAGGAGCTAATTTTTATCCCAAGGGATTTGTGCAGCTGAGGAAAGGCTCTCCTGATNACAGTATTTTCACCATATAATGACTCTTCTGTAAATACGTAATAAAAATATCAGATTTTAAAAATAGGGCACTGGGTAAAAAATCGGTAGGTTGAAATGTAGAGGCATGCATTCAAAGTGCAAGGGGATAATGTCTACAGGCTGCACAGGAGCTAATTTTTATCCCAAGGGATTTGTGCAGCTGAGGAAAGGCTCTCCTGATTCAGCCAGCTTTCCACACTCACTGAAATGGAACCTGGATATTAAAGATAGAGGCAAGTTCCCTCAAAAGCACTAGAGCAGGACATAGCTGTTATTTGTGGCCTAAGTGGAATGCTTGCTTGCTCTTTCTCCCAGCAAGAAGACGGGAGAAGGGTGCCATTTCCTACTACAGGGGATCTTTCCAACCCAGGGACTGCACTGGGGTCTTTTAGGTCTCCTGCCTTGGCAGGTAGATTCTTTACCCCTGAGGCACCTGGGAAGCCCATTAAATGGGATGAGATGAATGTAAATAATTTTATTACTAGAGAAAAAAGGGGTGTCTAGCTAGAGATGCTGAGGTTTGGAGCCTTCATGTATAATTCTGTTTCAAGGAAGCAGAACCAGAACACAAAATGAATCCATAGTGCAGACAAGATGTGAAATGTTTATAGAAAGCAGTATTGACCCAAGAGAAAGACAAGCAAGGAGAGCGACTACAGGTTGGACGGTATTCACCCAGCTCTTTTATATTTTACTTATAGTATGGGTAGAATCTTTCCCCTTTTATTTGTAAGATTGCCACTGATGAAATATGGGAAGGCTATTGGGTTTTTTTAAATTGATACATTCATTTCAGTTCAGTCCCTCAGTCATGTCCGGCTCTTTGCGACCCCATGGAGGAGGCCCATGGCACGCCAGGCCTACCTGTCCATCACTGACTCTTGGAGTTTACTTAAACTCACATCCATTGAGTCAGTGATGCCATCCAACTATCTCATTCTCTGTCATCCCCTTCTCCTCCTACCTTCAATCTTTCCCAGCATCAGAGTCTTTTCAAATGAGTAAGTTCTTCGAATCAGGTAGCCAAAGTATTGGAGCTTCAGTTTCAGCATCCGTCCTTCCAGTGAATACTCAGGACTGATTTCATTTAGGATGGACTGGTTGGATCTCTTTGCAGTCCAAGGGACTCTCAAGAGTCTTCTCCAACACCACAGTTGAAAAGCATCTATTCTTCAGCGCTCAGCTTTCTTTATAGTCCAACTCTCATATTGATACCTTACTGAAGCTATTTGTTGATTCTAATTCATTTTTAGCTCTTATTTTCATTTCTAGGATTCCCATAACCATATCTATAAATTGTGGAGCTGTTTATACTCTATTCTAATATTTACATCTTCTGTCCATTTACTTTTTTAATATGACTAGAACACCCAATATGATATTGATTGATTAGTGATAAGAAGTGGCGGTTTTGAGTGTTCCTGAGTATAAGAAATGCTGCAATAATGTCCTCTCTCTTCTAAGCCCACCGATAGCTATGGACAGTTCTCTGCATCCTGACAGGTTTCCACTTCAAGCACCTGTGCCTTGCTTTTTTTCTGGAGGCTTCCTCCGAGGCTCTGGGAGTTTACTTGCCTGTGTGTAGAACTAGCTCTGAAAAGTGTCAGGGAGCCAGCTACTGGAGACAGTCGTGAATAAACGGGGATGGGAGTGGGTGAAAAATGACTTTTCCTCGTCAGTCTCAGCCAGAATAATTCTGAGGAGGCTGCCTTACCTGCATGCATTTACCTCTTCCAGAGAAGGCGATGGCGCCCCACTCCAGTACTTTCACCTGGAAAACCCCATGGAAGGAGGAGCCTGGTAGTCTGCAGTCCATGGGGTCGCTAGAGTCGGACACAACTGAGCGACTTCACTTTCACCNCAAACGGGGATGGGAGTGGGTGAAAAATGACTTTTCCTCGTCAATCTCAGCCAGAATAATTCTGAGGAGGCTGCCTTACCTGCATGTATTTACCTCTTCCAGAGAAGGCGATGGCGCCCCACTCCAGTACTTTCACCTGGAAAACCCCATGGACGGAGGAGCCTGGTAGTCTGCAGTCCATGGGGTCGCTAGAGTCGGACACAACTGAGCGACTTCACTTTCACCTTTCACTGTCATGCACTGGAGAAGGAAATGGCAACCCACTCCAGTGTTCTTGCCTAGAGAATCCCAGGGATGGGGAAGCCTGGTGGGCTGCCGTCTATGGGATCACACAGAGTTGGACACGACTGTAGCGACTTAGCAGCAGCAGCAGCAGCAGGTTCAAAATCCTCCTTTAGCACTTATTTCTTATGTAGGCTATTCAGTGTAGCTGAACTTCACAAGTGTCTTTTATAAAACAAGGATAATAACACCTGGCTTGAAGAACACTTTNCACACAGAGTTGGACACGACTGTAGCGACTTAGCAGCAGCAGCAGCAGCAGGTTCAAAATCCTCCTTTAGCACTTATTTCTTATGTAGGCTATTCAGTGTAGCTGAACTTCACAAGTGTCTTTTATAAAACAAGGATAATAACACCTGGCTTGAAGAACACTTTAAAATCTTACCATCAAGGAAGTAGAGGGTTGGGGGATAACCCCATAGGGCACAAAAGCCTAAGGCTTGCCGTGGGAAGGGACACTGGCCGAAGCGCTGCTCTGACGTAAGGCCTGTGCTCTCATACCCAAGCTGAGAACACGACTGTGAGGAAGAAAGCCCCCGATTCTCGGTGTCTCTCTGTCCCCTGATCAGTCCCCCTCAGCACACCAACCTGCCCCTCTTCCTCAGTGAAGGCAGGCTCATTGCTGCCTCAGGGCCTTTGCACAGGCTGCTCCTTCTGCCAGAGGGCTCTTCCTTCTGCTATAGTTGCAGGACAAGCCTCCTCACACCCTCCATGCCCTTGTTTAAGACAATTTGACCCCCTCCTCCAGCCTTTCATGTCTCCATTTTTCCTCCGTAACACCTTCCACTCATGATTTAATCAGAAATGATTTAATGACTATTTTTATTCTTTGACCGTCTCTACCCCCCAAAAAGAGGGAGCTAGGATTTCTATATTATTCGGTGCTATAACCCCAGAATAGAGAATGGTGCCTGACACACGGCCAGCACTCACTCATGTTTGTTGAATGAATGAACTCTGCTTTGGGGCCCAGCCTCGGGGAAAGCCTGGACCCGAGAGAGGGTCACACTGGTGGCAGGGGGTGGTTAACCTCAGCGGTCAGTTCATTCCCATCTGCTCACAGTGATCGTGCTTCTGTGAAGGAGGAATAATAAACTCAACACACTGGCTCAACATGGAAAAGCCTGAAGAAAACTTTTGGCCAACCCAATATTTTTCTGTTGAGCCTTGGGGCGCAAGATTGAAGCCTCTTTGGACTGAATTTTGGATAAATTGGGGTGGGAAGTGTGGACTAAGTTTGCAGTGGGAAAGACAATGATCCGAGCAGTTAATTGGCAACATGAAGGATGAAGACCATGTCTGTGTCTGGAGCAGCGCAGGGGCAGGCTGCACTGGTTCCATTCCTCACCCTGGGTGATGTGCGTCGCTGCTCAGCACGGTGCAGGCACGCGGAACTACTTCTCCGTGAAGAAGGACTCCCTGGGAAGCTTCAGTGTGCTGTGGGTGATCACAGCCTTGGATTTCCTCCATTTCTCAGCCATGTTGAGTTGCTTCAGTCGTGTCCAACTCTGTGCAACCCTGTGAACTGTAGCCTGCCAGGCTCCTCTGTGGGATTCTCCAGGCAAGAATATTGAAGTGGGTTGCCATTCCCTTCTCCAGGGGATCTTCCCAACCAGGGATCGACCGACATGCCCTAAGTCTAACCTGCATTGGCAGGCAGGTTCTTTACCATTAGCGCCACCTGGGAAACCCCTATTTCACAGCATTTGGATCTGATCGTACTGACACGTTATGGATTTTACTTGGCACATGATTCAAATTACCTGCAACTCTGTGACCACAGAGCAAGAGTCATTGCTTGGATATTCCCTGATTAATTCTCACAGTTGGCCCAGAAGCAGTGTCAACATTTCCTAGCATGGAAGGCATAATTCTCTTTCCTTACCTTGGTCTTGAGCTTCCATGGTGGCTCAATGGTAAAGAATCTGCCTGCAATGTGGAAGACTCTGGGTTCGATCCCTGGGTTGGGAAGATCCCCTGGAGGAGGGCCTGGCAACCTACTCCAGCATTTTTGCCTGAAGAATCCCCATGGACAGAGGAGCCTGGTGGGCTACAATCCATGGGTCGCAATAAGTTGGACACGACTAAAGCGACTTATGCACTCAGGCTTAGGAGTCAGTCATTCTCACAGAGACTCTTCCATCCCTTGTCCCTGCTCCTCCATGCCCAATCCATGACTGTCTGCATTTTTCTTATATTCTAATCCCCGTCCCCCTCTGAAGTTATCATTTTCATTTTCTTGCTTCTTCTTAGAGAAAATAGAGTGTGTTCAATGATTTAGTCTGAGTCAGGGAGAAGAGGGTCAGGAGTGGTGGTGAGGATTGTTCACCCATCTTTGGAAGGAGTCATCCTCAAACCCAGCAAGGCTTTTCCTGGGCCGCACTTTCAGAAGAGTGCCCTGCAAGGTCGCCCCGTCACCGCGAGGCGTTAGTCTCCTGTGGCGAGCTGAGACGTTCCCTCCACATCGCACCGTTTTGGGCGCCGGGGGTTCCAGTGTCTGCAGCTTCTCTCTAGGAATCAGGACTGCACAGTGTCGCTCTCAGAGTGCCCGGTCCTGCCTGGGCTGTGTGAGGATGGCTCACGCTGATTCCTCAGCCCCTCACCTGGGGGTCTATCTATGGAGGGCTCAGAGGGCAGTCAAGAAGGCGGACGCGGGCCTTTGCCAGGGGGAGATGGGGACACGAGAGAGGCTGGGCCTGGGGCCAGCCTACTGTCCCGGGAACCAGCAGGCAGAGGCCTCGGCTCTCTTCCACCCAACTTTGCCAGCTCTGCCACAGGGCTGCCAGAATAACAAAGACAAACCATCTCCAGGCTGTACACTAAGATTTTTCCAGTCCCATAAAGGAAAAATAAAATCAAAAACCACAGATGACATTAGGTTTGGAGCCTGTGTGCACCCACTAACCAAAGCCATGTGCACGCGCAGCATGATCACGGCTGGAAAAGAAAAAAGAGAAAAGCCCAGCCTCCAGCTTGTTCACAAAGATGCGTGCATGGCAACGGACTTGGTGATGAAGCTCCCGCTGAGGAGGCTGGGGGCACGCTCAGAGTACGCGGGAGCGGGGGGGGGGGGCGGGGTTCAGC
>SJYA01000382.1:0-19874 GCA_006410615.1 Neotragus moschatus
AACTGTGGTATTGGAGAAGACTCTTGAGGGACCCTTGGACTGCAAGGAGATCCAACCAGTCAATCCTAAGGGAAATCAGTCCTGAATATGCATTGGAAGGACTGATGCTGAAGGTGAAGCTCCAATATTTTTGCCACTTGATGCAAAGAGCCAACTCATTAGAAAAGACCCTGATGCTGGGAAAGACTGAAGGCAGGAGGAGAAGGGGATGACAGAGGATGAGATGGTTGGATGGCATCTGACTCAACCGACATGAGTGTGAGCAATCTCTGGGAGATGGTGAAGGACAGGGAAGACTGGTGTGCTACACTCCATGGGGTCACAAAGAGTTGGATATGACTGAGCAACTGAACAACAGCAACATTACTTTCTTAATTCTAAATTCTGCGATCTTTCATTCCAAACACTGCTATACATTAATTATACACAGGAGGGCTTTTTTTGTTAAAGATTAAAAAAGTTGTTTTTACCCAACATCAGTTTTATTCTGGATAACATTGATTTCTTCAGGACTCAGCTCCGGGATCCATTTCTCTATTTCTTCAGTCCAAGGATACCTCAGAGATGAAGGGACCACTACTAAAAGAGGCCATTCCTCCTTATAGAAGTAAGCGATGCCAATTGCCTGAACTGTCTTTCCTAGACCCATCTAAATTAGAAACAAATAAATAATGTACATGATTAAACAAATTTATTAAGCAAATTACTAAAAGTTTTCCAAGAGCAATTATATATACTATGTATCATTTCAAAGTTTTAAGACATAACATTCAAGTACAGAGTCAAAGTTTTCAAAGTTGAAACAAGATCCAGATGAAGATAAATTTTTTCTATCTTGTATTTTAACAACATATTGAGGATAAGTTAGGCAGGACATGGGAACAGCTTAAGGCAACTTGGGAATGGACCCACATGCATACACACATACACAAAGCACAACCTACACATTTTATTATAGAATTAAATAGTTTAACATCTTAATATTCTATACCTCCTTCCAAGAAATAGCACAAAACCCAATCTTTAGCTCTACATAGTCGAATTTAAGATTTACCTAATGGTAAATTCTAGTTCTAAGAGAAAAGAACAAGCTTTTATAAAACTTACTTTTGTAAATCTGAACCAAAGAATGATTATGTACCATTAGATATGTTTCCTAGTCCTTGAAGCCTTCCAATCCTCACAGCTGAAACTCACTTAAATTAAACCAACTTAGTTCCAAAGGCTGTAGAGATTTAAGATTTGAGAGATTCTTTAAATCTCTTAACAATTTAAGAGATTTAAGAATCATCACCTGGCTTGGGATCATTAGTGTTGCTTCTTTCCTGCAACAACTCCGACCACTGGCACAGTTCCAGGAACTGAGTCATGGCCTTATTTTGTGTGTGTGGACCACACCACAAATCTGTGCCACAGTTGTGAGTTCCTGGTTTTGCTTCCTTTCAAGGTTTCATAACTCATTTTCTTAATCTCAGTTTCTCTAGAAATAGGGCTCTCTTTTCTTCCGCAGTATCTTAGGGAATAGGATTCTTTCTTTGGGACTCAGATTCTACCACCAGGTCCTTACATTTCGCTTGCTGCTAAATTTACATAGTATCACTGAGCTCCTACCTGGACTTTGGTGCATTTCACTTAGTGTGACTAACAGTGTTCTGTGTTGGCCTGCCAGGCATCAGCTGATGAAACAGTGTTTTAAATTTCCTAATACTGTCTGCTCCTGAGGTCAAGGATGTAGGTTTTCCCAGATACTGTAAAATGTAGAGGAAAACAGGCAGGGCATTCTGAGATAAACAGGAGCAATATTTTTTTTCAATATATCTCCCGGAGTAATGGAAACAAAAGCAAAAAGAAACAAACAAGACCTAACTACACTTAAGTTTTTGCACAGTAAAGGAAACCATAACAAGAGGAAAAGACAGTCTACAGAATGGGAGATACAGTTGCAAATAATATGACTAACAAGGGACTCATTTCCAACATACACAAAACAACTCCTATGTTTCAATATCAAAAAGACAAACAATCCAGTCAAAAAATCAATAGATCTAAATAGACATGTCTCCAAGGAAGACACACAGACGGCCAACAGACATGAAAAGATGTTCAACATCACTAATATTAGAAAAATGCAAATCAAAACTGCAATGAGGTATCACCTCATACTACTCAGAATGGCCATCATGAAAAAGTCTACAACTAATAAATGCTGGAGAGGGTGTGGAGGAAAAAGGAACCCTTCTACACTGTTCATAGGAAAACAAATTGGTGTAGCCACTATGGAAAGAGTATGGAGGTTCACTTACGAAGCTAAAAATAGAGTAACCATATAACCCAGTAATACCACTCCTGGGCATACATCTGGAGAAAACCGATTTGAAAATATACACACACCCCAGTGTTTACAGCAGCACTAAACCCAATTAAAAATCAAATCAGTCTTCTTTCCTTGGAGAGCAAAGAAAAGTCATGTCTTAATATATATCAATAAACAGGCATTGTGATTTAAATGAAAAGTTTTCCTTGAGCTTTGCAGCTTGAGTGAGAAATTTCAGAATCTGACTAACTTGGAATCACTGAAAAGAACAAATTTCTGAATCTGCATAACTGATCAGGTATTTGAATTATCTGAAGATAATACCCTATCCTGGTTGAACAATTCACCTAAAAAACGAGATTTCAGTCTGTTTTTATCTAGTTATCTTTCATGGAAACAACCCGAAATTCATCATCTCTTTGTTAAAGATCATGTAGTTAAATGAATAATGGTGATTTCTAGGAACTAGATTTACCTATATAAAGTAAAGCAAGCAAAGCAATCAATTGTTAATGTTATTAAGTATTTATTTTTTAGGTATTTGCTGTTGGTTGTTCCTTTTTTGGGAACCATCAGTACAAGATAGTTTAACAGGACAAATTCAAACAAAACATGATTCCAAATTAAAAAATAAAACTATATTATTGTAGTCTCATGTTCCCATTAGGAAAGAAATGATCCATAGCATAAAATAGCTGTGTTTTAGATAAAATTTATCAAAAGGAAAATAACTATGAAACTATTTTTATCAGAGAAATAAACTTTCAAATTATGTACTTAGGTTTTAATATTTTGTAAATAAGTTTAAATAGCCTAACATTCAGTTATAGAAGCAATAACACACTTCAAGTAATTTAAGCATAAAGAAGTAACCCTGTTCAAAAGGTGGTTCAAAGCTTTTGGCTTTAACTACCATAGAATTTGTTAAAGTAGAATAATACAGTGTTTCAGAACAATTAAGCCTAAATCACCTATTTGGAACAAAATCCTTGACTCAATAATAATACAGTTGTTTAGGTAACTACATAGGAAGAATTATATGAAGAATATACTAACTTCAAGAGAACATTTTATCAATATTCTCAAAGTAATCAATCACTGTTATATTGGGGAGAACAATTTTACATTTTCTAAATGTCTTTTTCCATAAAATTATTAAGATCAACTAAATAATAATGGTCTTAACATCCTAATGTCTCTCTCTTTTTTTTTTTTTATTATGATAGTTTTTAGATAGCAATTGTATACAGAAGATGCCTGGTGATTGGAAAATTTTTGAAACATAAAATTTTGCTGATTTTCAAGTCATAAGTAGCTTGTAGCTTTTAGGGTTGAGATGTGGATTGTCTTTAGAATAGCTGGTCTATTTGTTCTAGAAGATACCCCTTTGGAGGACCCTTTTAGGTGTGTAGATTTAAAATTTTAATGAGGAACTGAATTAAAGAAATCCACAGAGAAAAATGTGAGACTGAAATCCTGTGTTGTATTATTTATTATTGCTAAGGAACTGTATGTTTTAGCAGAACTATTTAAATATTCTTAATTTTCTTTCCTACACAGAGGTTTAGATGATATATCTGAAAATTATTGTTTATTCTTAGACAAGTGAGAGTGATCGTGTGTGTGTGTGTGTGTGTGTGCGTGTGTGTATTTATTCATGGGCTGTCTCACCAGGGACTGGGAGCAGGAAACAGACCATAGGAATATGGACATGCAGGCCTGATTTACTCAAGAATGAAGAGGCTACACTTTGGTAACTGTGCTGTCACACTTTCCTCATGGTCAGGCTCTTCCTCATGAATGGAAGTAAGATTTTCCCTGAAGGAATACACTAAGCTCACGTGAGGCTGGAAAGGAAGTGGGCCGTAGAGAGCAGCTTGTTGTTGTTCAGTCGCTAAGTTGTATCCGACTCTTTGCGACCCCATGGACTGTAGCACACTGGGCACCTCTGTCCTCCACTATCTCCTGGAGTTTGCTCAAATTCATGTCCATACAGTCAGTGATGCTACCTAACCATCTCATACTCTGCCACCCCCTTCTCCTTTTGCCTTCAGTCTTTCCCAACATCAAGGTCTTTTCCAATGAGTCAGCTTTTCCCATCAGGTTAGCAAGATACGGTGAAAAACTTCTCTCTCTAAAGACAAGAGAGTGACTTGAGGATGAACCATGTGAGTTGAACTCAAGTTGGCTTTACTCGAAAGCACAGCTCACTGAGGCCCACAAGGCGAATAGCAAAAAGTGATGCCATGAGAAGGCTCTGCAGTGGACAGAATGGCTGGCTCTGAGCAAATGTACTTTACAGATCTACAAGTGAAAGTCACTCAGTCGTGTCTGACTTTTTGCAACCCCATAGACTATACAGTCCATGAAATTCTCCAGGCCAGAATACTGGAATGGTAGCCTTTCCCTTTTCCAGGGAATCTTCTCAACCTAGGTATTGAACCCGGGTCTCCCACATTGCAGGCAGATTCCTTACCAGCTGAGCCACAAGGGAAGTCCAAGGATACTAGAATGGTGGCCTAGCCCTTCTCCAAGGGATCTTCCTGACCCAGGAATCGAACCAGGGTCTCCTGCATTGCAAGCAGATTGTTTACCAACTGAGCGACCAGGAAATACCCTTAAATGTACTTTAAGGACACCATTTCTAGTGTTAATAGTTAATTGCTACAGCCTTAAAACTGAAGATTTATTCTAATCAAGTCTCTGCTGCTGCTGCTGCTAAGTCGCTTCAGTCGTGTCTGACTTTGTACGACCCCACAGATGGCAGCCCATCAGGCTCCCCCATCCCTGGGATTCTCCAGGCAAGAACACTGGAGTGGTTTGCCATTTCCTTCTCCAAGGCATGAAAGTGAAAAGTGAAAGTGAAGTCGCTCAGTTGTGTCCAACTCCTAGCAACCCCATGGACTGAAGCCTACCAGGCTCCTCTGCCCATGGGATTTTCCAGGCAAGAGTACTGGAGTGGGTTACCAAATCAAGCCTCTAGGAAAGTTTTATTAAAAGTCACAACTTTAGAAATGGGATAAAGTATCTATCAACAGATAAATCTGAGTGAAGGGGATAAAGATGTTCTTCGTACTATTCACATCCCTGTAAAGTTGAAATAATGTTCAAATAAAAGCTAGAAATAAAGTTAATGCTCTACAACCTATTATCAGTTGTGCTGGTAGGAAGAACAAGAGTACCCTTCTATTTTGTTTTCCATTTTTTTACTTGAAATATAATTGCTTTACAATGTTGTGTTAGATTCTGCTGTACAATGAAGTGAATCAAATATATATAGATACATATGTTATCTCCCTCTGAAAGTCCCTTCCCATCCTACCTTCTTCTCACCCCATCTAGGTCACCATAGAGCACCAAGCTGAGCTCCCTGTGCTATACAGCAGCATCCAACTACCCATCTATTTTACGCATGGCAGTGTATATATGTCAATGGTACTCTCTGAATTTGTCCCACTCTCTCCCTCCCCCACCCCCCATGTCTACATTTCCTTTCTCTATGTCTGTGTCACTATTTCTGGAGTGCTGTCCTATATTTTAAAAGAAGTGGTCAAGAAGAAATGATACTAACCTATTCTTAGTTCAGTTCAGTCGCTCAGTCGTGTCCGATTCTTTGCGACCCCATGAATTGCAGCATACCAGGCCTCCCTGTCCATCACCAACTCCCAGAATTCACTCAAAATCACGTCCATCGAGTCTGTGATGCCATCCAGCCATCTCATCCTCTGTCGTCCCCTTCTCCTCCTCCCTNTCAGGAAGTTCACAGTTCACAATTAAAAAGCAGTAAATGTAGAAAATACTTCCTCCTTTTCACGTAAAGGCAGGAAATAAATTCGCCTTCTGGACACAGACTCTTATCACTCCAGGAAGGAACCAGATGAATCTACAAACAAACCTCATTAAACCAACTCTTATCTTCCCAGTTATATTTTCACCATATACCACCCTGAACTGTGGTGGTGGAGAAGACTCTTGAGAGTCCCTTGGACTGCAAGGAGATCCAACCTGTCCATTCTGAAGGAGATCAGCCCTGGGATTTCTTTGGAAGGAATGATGCTGCAGCTGAAACTCCAGTACTTTGGCCACCTCATGCGAAGAGTTGACTCACTGGAAAAGATTTTGATGCTGGGAGGGATTGGGAGCAGGAGAAGGGGACGACAGAGGATGAGATGGCTGGATGGCATCACGGACTCGATGGACGTGAGTCTGAGTGAACTCTGGAGTTGGTGATGGACAGGGAGGCCTGACATGCTGCAATTCATGGGGTGGCAAAGAGTCGGACCCGACTGAGCGACTGAACTGAACTGAACTGACCAACCCTAGCTCAAACCCTCTTGCCTTGTCAATTTTTCACAATTGTACTGTTTCATTATCTAAAAGTTGTATCAATTTCCTGTTCTGGTCACTTCCAGTCCCCATTTTCTTGTGATGACTCTCAAGTAAATGAAAAAATTCAGCATACTTTGTATACCTTCCTGTTATCCAATCTATCTTGGTCAGTTTAGTTTTCAGGCCCAGCCAGGGATCCTAAGAGAGTTAAAGAAAACTCTTCATTGCTCTGTGCTAACCACTTGGGAATGTAATAAAAGTAGGTCTTTGCCTCACCCCTCACTAAAAGATAATTTCCAGAAAGATCAAATATTTATGTACTAAGAAGGAACAAAGAAAGTTAATAGAAAAATATGTATAGAAATAAAAACAGAGTAGAGATTTTAATTCACTATACCAAATCCAAAAAACATAAAGGAAAATACAAAGAGAACTACATGGAAACAAAAGAACAACAAAATGTAATACAAATGACAAAAGGCCAAGTTCCTCAGTTTATGAAAAGCTTCTATCAAAAGGGGAAAGAAAAAAAGAAAAGAGACAAACAACCCAATGGAGAAAAGAACCGAATGACCAACTTATATATGTTGAGTATGCTTAACAACCATCAAAAAATGCCCACGGTCACTCATACTTAGGGATGAAGAAACTAGAACCCTGAGAACCCATTTTTTCACCTATAAAATAAGATGAACAAAAACTAAAGATATGATGACAGTATTGGAAAGTGTACGAAGAAATCTGCACTTATACACTGCTGTGGATCTAAAATAGTGATGTGACCATCCAGCAAGTCCAATAATTTCATTTTATCCAGGGATATGCTTGCATAGTACAGAAAATTATTAAAGAAGAGATTGGTTAGAGAAATTATGGTACCTCCATATAATGAGACCTTAGGTAATATTCTTATATGCAAAGACTGGAAAGCCATAGGATGCAAATACTGTACTCAAAGAAAAATAGTATGGTGAATATGATCCAGTTAGTACTGAGAAAGGAGAGAGAGAAAGAGAGAAGAGAAGACAGAGGGTGGAAGAAATGAAAGAGGAAAGAAAAGAAGAAGGAAGGATAGGAACTATTAATAGCGTAATCATTGGAGGGAGGGCCTGCAGGGGTAGGACTGGAAGGAAAATACTTACTTTGAGCTTGTATTAAGTCTTCCATGCAGTGTACTTATCCCCCTGAATAAATATCACTTGGAGGGGGCAGTAAAGAAGAGACAGAAAAGTTCTTTTAAAAATACACGAGAGTGGGAAGGAGTCAAGATGGCAGAATAGGAGGACATGGAATTTGTCTTTCCTCTTAAGTATATCAAGAATACATCTATAAATGCAACAAGCGCAGAGGGAGAAATACTCCAAAACTCATTCTAAGAGGTCACCATCACCTGGATACCAAAACCAAACAACGGTATCACACAAAAAGAAAATTACAGACCAATATTACATTTGAATACAGACGCAAAAATCCTCAACAAAATACTAGCAAATAGAATCCAACAACACATTAAAAGGATCATATACCATGATCAAGTAGGATTTACCTCAGGAATGCAAGGATTCTTCAATATATATAAATGAATCAATGTGATATAATATATTAACAAATTAAAGAATAAAATCCAAATGATCTTCTCAATATATACAGAAAAAGTTTTTGGCAAAATTTAATATCCATTTATTATGAAAACTGCAGAAAGCAGGCACAGTGGGACCTACTTCAACATAATAAAGGCCTTATATCACAAGTCTAGAGCAAAGATCATTCTCAGTAGTGAAAAACTGAAAGCATTTACTCAAAGATCAGGAAAAAGACAAGTATTCCCACTCTTTGCCACTCTTACTCAACATAATTTTGGAAGTCCTATCCACAGCAATCAGAGAAGAAATAAAAAGAAAACAAACTCAAAAAGAAGTAAAACTGTCACTGTTTGCAGATGATATAATAGTATAAAAAGAAAATCCTAAAGATGCCACCAAAAAACTACTAGAGCTAATGAATGAATCTGATAAAGTTGCAGGATACAAAATTAATGTACTTCTATACGCTAACAAAAAGAGATCAGAAAGAGAAATTAAGGATTACCATTGCAACAAAAAGAATACAACTACCTAAGGAGGTAAAAGACTTGTACTCAGAAAACTATGAAACACTGAATAAAGTAAGCAAAGATGACACCAACAGACAGAGAGATATATCGTGTTCTTAGATGGAAAGAATCAATATTGTGAAAAATGACTATACTACCCAAAGCAATCTACAGGCTCAATGAAATCCCTATCAAATTACCAATGACACTTTCCACAGAACTAGAACAAAAAATTGTACAATGTGTATGGAAACACAAAAGAACTTGAATAGACAAAGCAATCTTGAGAAAGAAAAATGCAGCTGGAGGAATAAAGCTTCCTGACTTCAGAATGTACTACAAAGCTATGGTAATTAAGACTATGGTACTGGCACAAAAACATAAATATAGATTAATGGAAAAAAATGAAAAGCCCAGACATAAACCCACGCACCGATGGTGACTTCATCTATGACAAAGGAGGTAAGAATATACAGTGAATAAAAGACAGTCTCTTCAGTAAGTGGTGCTGGAAAAACTGAACAGCTACATATGAAAGAATGAAACTAAAACACTCCCTAACACCATGCATAAAAATAAACTCAAAATGGATTAAAAACCTAAATGTAAGGTGAGACAATATAAAACTCTTAGAGGAAAACTTAGAACACTCTTTGACATACATCATAGTAAGATATTTTTTGACTCACCTCCCAGAGTAATAAAAATAAAAATAAACAAATGGGACCGAATTAAAGTTAAAAGCTTTTGCTCAGTAAAGGAAACCATAAACAAACCAAAAAAGACAACCCTCAAAATGGGAGAAAATGTTTGCAAACAAAGCAACAGCAGACAAAGGATTAATTTCCAAAATATACAAATAGCTCAGGAGGCCCAGTATCAAAAGAAAAAAAAAAAATCAAAAAATGGGCAGAAGATCTAAATAGGCATCTCTCCAAAAACATACAGCTGGCCAAGGGGCACATGAAAAGATGCTTAACATCATTAATCATTAGAAATGCAAAGCAACTCCAATGGGGTATCACCTCACAGTGATCAGAATGGCCATCATGAAAAATCTGCTAACAATAAATGCTGGAGAGGGTGTGGATAAAAGGGAATCTTCTTACACTGTTGGTGGGAATGTAAATTAATACCACCACTATGGAAAACAGTATGGAGGTTCCTTTAAAAACTAAAAATAAAACTACCATAGGACCCCAGCAATCCCACCTCTGGGCTTTTATCCAGAGAAAGCTCTAATTCAAAAACACATCCACCACAATATTCATTGCAGCACTATGTTCAATAGCCAGGACATGGAAACAATCTAAATATCCAACAACAGAGGAATGGATAAAGAAGATGTGTATACATATACAGCGGAATATTACCCACCCATAAGGAAGAAGAAAATTCTGTCATTTGCAGAGACATGCATGACCCTAGACACTGACATACACAGGGAAATAAATCAGAAATAGAAAAACAAATATCATACATTAATACAGAAATGGGGAATCTAAAAAAGTGGTATAGATGATCTTATTCACAATGTAAGAATTGAGACACAATGTGCATAAAAAATGTATGTATACCAAGGGAGAAGGGTAGATTGGAATGAATTGGGAGATTGGGATTAATATATATATATATACTACAATGTATAAAACAGATAACTAATAAGAACTTACTATATAGCACAGGGAACTTCACTCAGAACTCTGGTGACTCAAATGGGCAGGAAATCCAAAAAAGAGGGGATATCTATATCTATAAACATATATACATATACACTGACACAGCAGTATAAAGCAACCATACTCCAATTTTTTTTTTTAGTAAATTAAAAAATTTACAAAAGACCATTTGAGAAATAGTAAATTTCTGAGTATTGGTAATGTTTATGCCAACATCTGGGCATCTACTATGACTTTCTAAAAAAGTCACAGTATACTGAAGTACTGTAATGTTAGCTGGAGTGGTAGAGTGGTGAAGGAGGGAAAGGGAAAGGGTAGAACGGGAGAGAAATAAGGAAAAGGAGAGATGTGAACTAAACACATGTATTTAAGTGTAGAATGAGAAGTCCTTTTCCAAAAGAAATATTGGTTAAACCCACACTCAGGGAAAAACGAAGAAGCAAAACGAAGTCCAGGGTGGCTTGTTTCATCCTATTTCTGCTGATGATTATTAGGTCTGGACTCAAGGTAAGTCACTTTTCCTTAATATGCTTGGATTTTCAATATGTAACAGTGTGGCGACGATGAATTATAATACTCATTTCAAGAAAATAAGTGGGAAAATGTATAATGAATAATTGATGTTTCCTGGGGAAAAAACAATTTAGGTCAATTAAAAAAAACAATCATGATGTTTTGAACTGCAAAACAGAATGAAAAATAATTAACATAGACTATAACATTTTAGAAGAATTTCAAGTTATAGTTGTATTCTGGGAAGCAATCTGTTCATACCATATTCAAAACCTTCACCACCCCAAAATAAGCCTCTTTGAAATAAGGATTATTTTGAGCTGTATTTTTGAGAAATAGCACACACAGGAGAAGCTTTGAAGTTGAAGTAAAAGCTACGCTTTTGAAAAGAAAATTTACATTTATAAAAGAGATCTCTATTTTTAAGATATCTCCCTCTTAATATCTGGAATAGAGGGATCACTCTAAAATTACGACACTCTTAGCAATGGAGAAGGCACTGACTGAAATCCGCATAACAAATCTTACCCTTGTTAACCGTGCTCTTCTTGGAAACTTCCTATAACCCCTCTTCCCCGTCCCTGGCCCCTGTCATATTTCCTTTGTGTTTAGCTGAACATGGTATTTAAGGTGGTGGCTTGAGTCATTTAAAGAATTTTACTCATTTTCTAGGTATCCCCCTTGTATATATGTTAATAGACTTGGTCTTTGCTTTTCACTTGTTAATCTGTCTTTTATCACAGGGAGTCTCAACTAAGAATTGAAAAAGGTAGAAGAAAAATTATATCTCCTCTCCTACATTCATATTTAATCTTGAAATGATCACAAGACAGTAAAAATGAGATAACTTTAATGTAAAGTGCTCACAAATATACGTATTATCATTAAAACTGCAGTGAAAGTGAAGTTGCTCAGTCCTGTCTGACTCTTTGCGACCCCATGGACTGTAGCCTACCAGGCTTCTCCGTCCAAGGGATTCTCCAGCCCAAGGTAAAATATGTATTACTAAAAGAGCAGCTGTGAAGAGATATCCCACGTCCAAGGTAAGAGAAACCCAAGTAAGATGGTAAGTGTTGTGAGAGGGCATCAGAGAGCAGACACACTGAAACCATAATCACAGAAAACTAGTCAATCTGATCACAAGGACCACAGCCTTGTCTAACTCAATGAAACTAAGCCATGCTGTGTGGGGCCACCCAAGACGGGCGGGTCATGGTGGAGAGGTCTGACAGAATGTGGTCCACTGAGAAGAGAATTGCAAACCACCTCAGTATTCTTGCCTTGAGAACCCCAAGAACAGTATGAAAAGGCAAAATGATAGGATACTGAAAGAGGAACACCCCAGGCCGGTAGGTGCCCAATATGCTACTGGAGATCAGTGGAGAAATAACTCCAGAAAGAATGAAGGGATGGAGCCAGAGCAAAAACAATACCCAGCTGTGAAGGTGGCTGGTGATAGAAGCAAGGTCTGATGCTATAAAGAGCAATATTGCATAAGAACCTGGAATGTTAGGTCCATGAATCAAGGCAAATTGGAAGTGGTTAAACAAGAGATGGCAAGAGTGAATGTCAACATTCTAGGAATCAGCGAACTAAAATGGACTGGAATGGGTGAATTTAACTCAGATGACCATTATATCTATAACTGCGGGCAGGAATCCCTCAGAAGAAATGGAGTAGCCATTGTGATCAACACAAGAGTCCAAAAATGCAGTACTTGGATGCAATCTGAAAAACAACAGAATGATCTCTGTTCGTTTCCAAGGTAAACCATTCAATAACACAGTAATCCAAGTCTATGCCCCAACCAGTAATGCTGAAGAAGCTGAAGTTGAACGGTTCTATGAAGATCTACAAGACCTTTTAGAACTAACACCCAAAAAAGATGTCCTTTCCATTATAGTGGACTGGAATGCAAGAGTAGGAAGTCAAGAAACACCAGGAGCAACAGGCAAATTTGACCTTGGAATACGGAATGAATCAGGGCAAAGGCTAATAGAGTTTTGCCAAGAGAATGCACTGGTCATAGCAAACACCCTCTTCCAACAACACAAGAGAAGACTCTACACATGGACATCACCAGATGGTCAACACCAAAATCAGACTGATTATATTGTCTGCAGCCAAAGATGGAGAAGCTCTATACAGTCAGCAAAAACAAGACTGGAGCTGACTGTGGCTGAGATCATGAACTCCTTATTGTCNTCTTTAAAAAACCTGCTTTGTAAAATCAAAATTAGGTGAGCAAACTCTAATAAGATTCTTTTCATTTTCCCCATATATATTATAGGATTAGTGCCTTGGCAATTTCTTAAAAATGAGAGCTCAACACAACACAAAGAACACAATTACAGATGCTTAGAATAAAAAGAAAGAAAAGAAAAGGAGAAAGAGAAAAAGTGAACCAATCTTTTGTTAATGTTCTAGGTTCTTAAAATCTATTAAACTTATGAATGGTTTGTATACTAATTAAAAATTTGGATTTCGAGGCACCAAATTCCCAACCCTGACTTAAAAGAATTGGACTTCTAAAGTAAGGACCCCTAAAAGAAAAATAAGGAGCCCTAAAGTGATTCTCATATGGATGGCTCTCAGGCTGCATTTTGAGATTAATTACTCTAATGATTAAATGTTGGAGAAAAATATCAGAGTGCTTTTGCCTAATTTTTTTTNCCAACCCTGACTTAAAAGAATTGGACTTCTAAAGTAAGGACCCCTAAAAGAAAAATAAGGAGCCCTAAAGTGATTCTCATATGGATGGCTCTCAGGCTGCATTTTGAGATTAATTACTCTAATGATTAAATGTTGGAGAAAAATATCAGAGTGCTTTTGCCTAATTTTTTTTGCCATATTCTTCTCAGAAAAAAAAAAAAGAGAGAGAGAGAGAAACCAAAATTAACACTTTCAGGACTTCCCTGGTGGGTCTAGTGGTTACAAATCCACCTGCCAATGCAGGTGACATGGTTTCAGTTCTTGATCTGGGAAAATTCCACATGCCATGGAGCAACTAAGCCCGTGGGCCACAACTATTGAGCCCATAAGCCCTGGAGCCTGTGCTCCACAATAAAGAGAACCCACCACAAGCAGAAGCCTGCTCACCAAAACTACAGAGGAGTCCCCGCTAGCCACAATTAGATAAAGCCCTCATGCAGCAACAAAGACCCAGTGCAGCCAAAATGAATAGTTTTTTTTTTATATAAATACTTGCAGGATTTTATTCTTGAACTTCTTATTAACTTCTGGGGACTCTTGTTCCTTAACTGATTTTCAACTATATTTCTGAGGCAGTACAAACACAGTACTTTCTATTTCACTATAATATACTATACAGAGTAACTTTAAGAAACACAGAATTTGGCTATTAACTTCACAATCTATTTAGATTAATCTATTAAATCTAGATAAACTAACAACTTAATAGAAAAAGATTAATTTGAGAAGTTTAATACAGGCTCTGAGAAGAAATCTAATTTCTGTATTAATTTAATTATTTCAAGTAAACAAAGCCCTATATTTAAGTCAATATAGACAAAACTTAACCATCTTTAACAATTGGAGGAATAAATTAACTTACAGCACTAAAATTTACATTTGTAATGAACAGATAAATAAAAGAGTGTATTAAAGAAAAAAAGTATGGAAAATACAAAATTATCCATGTTCTACTGATCACAAATGTAAATAATAGGGTCTTTCAAAAGTATATGAAAACAAAGACTAAGAAACAAAGGACAGACAGTGAATATTTACACTCGGCAAACTGATTATTGCCAATAATGATCACAAATCAACTCAGCTAGATATTTGATAAAAGAAAAATTAGTAAGTCCTTTGCCGGGGTAATGTAAACAATTATAGCATGGTGTTTTGTATCCTTTTTTTATGTGGCAAGACTATAATTAATTTAAAGACAAAACATCAGAGTAAAGAACAAAGAATCTGATGTTGAAGTTCAGATAGTATATTAAAATAATGTCTTCTTCAATTNATCACAAATCAACTCAGCTAGATATTTGATAAAAGAAAAATTAGTAAGTCCTTTGCCGGGGTAATGTAAATAATTATAGCATGGTGTTTTGTATCCTTTTTTTATGTGGCAACACTATAATTAATTTGAAGACAAAACATCAGAGTAAAGAACAAAGAACCTGATGTTGAAGTTCAGACAGTATATTAAAATAATGTCTTCTTCAACTATATAATGGCATAGAAATCATGTTGGAAGTGAAGTAAATAAATAAGGTCACCACTTATTTCTGACAAGAAGAAAATTACTTTTGTTTTCAAATAAGAAATTAAGGTAAATCAATCAAAAGTTTCAGACAAAATTTTTGCAAGGTTACTAGAATGTCTTCAGTTGAACAAGTAGTTGTATTTTATCTGTCAACTCTTGTGTTGACATATAACAATCACTTTACAACCATTAGATTGAACCTGAAATTTCAACCCAGGAATTTCTGAAGTAATTTAAGCAATATCAGATTCACTACTCAGATTCAGAACTGTCACTTCAGTCAGTCAGTTCAGTCGCTCAGTCGTGTCCAACGCTTTGTGACCCCATGAATCGCAGCACATCAGGCCTCCCTGTCCATCACCATCTGCCAGAGTTCACTCAGACTCACATTCATCGAGTTGGTGATGCTTAAAAATGGGTCTTTACATGTATTACAAAGGAAGCACACAGGAAGTCTTCATAAGATAAGATTTCACTCATTGGAAAAGACTGATGCTAGGAAAGATTGAGGTCAGGAGGAGAAGGGGGAGACAGGATGAGATGGTTGGATGGAATCACCAACTCAATGGACATGAGTTTGAGTAAACCCTGGGAGACAGTGAAGGACAGGGAAGCCTGGTGTGCTGCATTTCATGGGGTCACAAAGAGTTGGACATGACTTAGCAACTGAGCAACAACAACAAACAGGAAGGCTTTCTAAGATTTTTTTTTTTAATTTTTTAAAGAAAGGTAAGAATAATAAGTGGTTACATAAAATGAAAAGAAAACAAGCAAAAAGAAAACAAAACGCTAACCACATTGTCTATCAGTTGCCAAAATGCCACTACTGACCTAAGGCAGAGAGAGCCCTAAGCAGTGAGGTAGATAGGTTTCAAAGGTTAAAAAATAAAGGATGGTCACACAAGCCTGAGGTTAGGCATTATTTGCTGGAAAGGAAACAAGACTGTGAATCATATAAGGCTGCAAAATCAATCTGTCATTCTAAGAAATAGACACAGGATGTTACCAAAAATAAAAATTGCAGTTTAAACTGACTTAGGCAGTAAAGAAAAACTCAGGACTCTTAAGGAATAAGACAGAATGATGAATGTTTTGAAAACATTAAGTACTGAAAAATTAATTTTTCTATGTTTAGAGAATCTTTAGAGAGATGATTTGGGGGGCTAAAAGTCAACCATACCACATTAAGGCAAAACTGCCTGGGTTCAAACCAGTTTTCTCCATGAGAGTAGAATCTGTATAGCTTGTTTCAGTGTCAGAGTTACAGATAGTTTCTCCTACAATGCAATGTCACATGAACCCCAGGGAAGTATTACAGCAAGGTGAAATATTTTTGATTTCTGACATTTTTATTAGATAGGGATGCACCTTGTTTTCCCAATATAATTAAATATATTATTGGATAACTTCACTCTTCTTTCTCTTCTGTCTTCTATTAGAACTAATAATGGCTCCAAATTTCTTAAATGAATCTATGTACAGAATATGCTCAAGAGTGCACAGACTGTCAATTATTACTTAAGGAATTCAATTTTAATCCATAAAAAGAAATGAGATATGTCAAAATTATGATAATGGCATCATATCCTAGTCACAGTCCTCATTTATTAAATACTACTCATGTCAAAATAAAAAATTGACTCTGGTTGTATAGAACCAGTTGACTAGAGAAAATGTAATATATCTGAATTTCAGAAAGTTTAAGGAAATGTTATCTAAGAAAATCTTCCTAAAACACAAAGTCAAATTGGCTTTAGAATAAAAATAAATCCTATTTGCAAAGTACTAATAACTGTAACAGTAAAAAAATGATAAAAGTTAATTTTAAAAAGTTTATTTTTAATTGAAGGAAAATTGCTTTACAGTATTGTATTTGTTTCTACAAAACATCAATATGATCAGCCAAAAGTTAATTCATATGGTGAAATTACATATGTTAAGGAAAATTAAAATAAAATGAAAATGTTGGAACAAAAAAAATAATACAGGAGTTCCCTGGTGGCTCAGTGGTGAAGAATGCACCCGCCAATGCAGGAGACATAAATTTGATCCCTGGTCCAGGAAGATCCCACAAGCCATAGAGCAACTAAGCCCATGTGCCAGAACCACTGAGCCTGTGCTCTAGAGCCCAGGAGCCCCAACTACTGAGGCCATGTTCAGCAGCTGCTGAAGCCCATGCACCCTAGAGCCTGTGCTCCACAACAAGAGAAGCCACCACAGGGAGTAGCCAGAGCATCACAACCAGAGAGTAGCCCACACTTGCCGCCACTAGAGAAAGCCCATGCGTAGCAACAAGAAACCAAGCGCAGTAAAAAACAAAGAAAAAAAATTTTTAAAGTAATACATGTTAGGAATTAATGGTAGAATTTTTAAAGTAAGATAAACTCAATTGATAAATTGATATATTATGAAATAACCTAAAATATAAGGATCTCTGGTAGCTCAGACAAAAAATCTGCCTGCAATGCAGGAAACATGGGTTCCATCCCTGGGTTAGAAAGATCCCCTGGAGAAGGAAATGGCAACTCACCTCAGTATTCTTGCCTGAAGAATTCCTGGACAGAGGAGGCTGGTGAGCTACAGTCCATGGGGTTGCAAAGAGTCAGACACGACTGAGTGACTAATCTAACCTAATATGGACTTTAAATAAACGTATACTGAAAAGTGATGGAATAATTGATAATATTGCTTCATCTATCTATTCTAATGTTATTTGTCATTAATACCTTCAGTACTAATATTAACAAAATATATAAAGAATCATTTCATTTTACATGTAAACTCACTCAGGACAGGAAAGAAAAAGGTCTTGGAGCAGTAAAAATGAAGAGTAAGGAGACACATAACTTAGAACTGTGTAAGAGATTTAAGTAAAGGACCTAACTTGTCTCAGTAGTTGATAATCTTGAGTAACTGAAAGCAGGTTAAACTATGATTAGTGGCTCAGACAGTAGATTCTGCCTAAAACGTGGGAGACCCACGTTCGATTCCCATGTCAGGAAGATCCTCTGGAGAAGGGAATGGCCACCCACTCCAGTATTCCTGCCTGGAGAATTCCATGGACAGAGGAGACTGGCAAGTTACAGTCCACTGGGGCCCAAGGAGTTGGACACGACTGAGAGAGTAACAGTCTCATGCTTAGTGTACAAAGTTTAAAGAAGCAGGAATATATAGAAAAAATTTCAAAAAAAAATAAACTTTATTTCAAATGTTATGACAAAAATAAAACTGAATGCCTCACTGTCCTAAAATCTTTTACTCTGAAACTATGTCATTTAAGCTTAAATACATAAAATTTTAAAAAGCAGGAAAATAATATCATTATTAAAAATATATTGTAGCAAATTCCCTGGTGGTCTGGTGGTTTAAGACTCAGTGCTTTCACTGCTGTGGCCCAAGTTCAATCTCTGGTTGGAGAACTAAGATCCCACAAGCCACATGCCATGGCCAAAAATATGCATATATGATATAATTAATACTAATATATTATTAATATATTATATATACTTATAACATGATGCTAAGTCACTTCAGTCATGTCCGACTCTGTGTGACCCCATAGACGTCAGCCCACNCATTGATCAAGTAGAAAAAGTGAGGTAGTTGTAGCTGAAGTAAGGTAGAAACTTTGTAGCATCATACCTCTAAGTTTCAACCTCAGTTCTGTGAAATACAACTCACAATCCATGGAAGGTCCATAAACTTGATGATTTTCTTTTTCCTGTTTTAATGCTGCTTTTATACTTAACTCTTCTATAAGATCCACCTTTTAAATCTACCTCCTTCACAAAGCATTCTGACTTCCTCAAACTGGAATTAATGTTTCCTTCCACAAAAGTACTCAGAAGTTACACTGTAAACTTAATTTCTAACATTCCCAGTATCCTACATTTTATATATATCACATAGAGACACATACCGGACACTCATTTCCTGACTGAAAGCTTCTCTGAGAGTGGACATGTTTTAATTTACATTCATAATAACCTGTCAAACAGAAGACCCTCAGTAACAGATAGGAGTAAAAGGTAGGTTAATCAATGGCTAGAGGAACAAATGGTTTAAAATGTTTTAATGTAAAGAAATAAGACTTGGATTGATAACAGTCCCTAACTGCTAACTATCATAGGGCTGTAGCATTTATGTATATTCAGAATTGTCTAATTCTCCATGCAGATGTGGCTCCTTTCAGCTGTTCAAAAGCTGTGGACACTTAAGTCTATTACTTAATAAAAAAAAAAAAAAAGGCAGATTATGGGATGATGATTAACTTTAGACTAGAGATCTCTTCGAGAAAATTAGAGATACCAGGGGAACATTTCATGCAAAGATGGGTTTGATAAAGGATAGAAATGGTATGGACCTAACCAGAAGCAGAAGATATTAAGAAGAGGTGGCAAGAATACACAGAGGAACTGTATGAAAAAGATCTTCATGACCTAGATAATCACAATGATGTGATCACTCATCTAGAGCCAGACATCCTGGAATGTGAAGTCAAGTGGGCCTTAGAAAGCATCACTAGGAACAAAGCTAGTGGAGGTGATGGAATTCTAGTTGAGCTATTCCAAATCCTGAAAGATGATGCTGTGAAGTGCTGCACTCAATATACCAGCAAATTTGGAAAACTCAGCAGTGGCCATCTTTGGAAAAGGTCAGTTTTCATTCCAGTCCCAAAGAAAGGCAATGCCAAAGAATGCTCAAACTACCGCA
>SJYA01000382.1:23827-61626 GCA_006410615.1 Neotragus moschatus
CCTGACCTGCCTCTTGAGAAATCTGTATGCAGGTCAGGAAGCAACAGCTAGAACTGGACATGGAGCAACAGAATGCTTCCAAATAGGAAAAGGAGTACGTCAAGGCTGTATATTGTCACCCTGCTTATTTAACTTATATGCAGAATACATCATGAGAAATGCTGGACTGGAAGAAACACAAGCTGGAATCAAGATTGCCAGGAGAAATATCAATAACCTCAGATATGCAGATGACACCACCCTTATGGCAGAAAGTGAAGAGGAACTAAAGAGCCTCATGATGAAAGTGAAAGAGGAAAGTAAAAAAGTTGATTTTTTTTTTTTTTTTGGCCACATCACGTGGCATGTGGGATCATATTTCCTCGACTAGGGATCAAACATGTGATCCCTGCATTGGAAGCACAGAGTCTTAACCACTAAACTCCAGGGAAGTTCCTGTGCTAGCCATTTTAATACAATTTTAAAACACTTAAAGGAATATTTTCTCCATTAACTCCACGCCAAGAATAACTGGAGGTGGGTAGTAGTGAATTGTGGACCTAATTTAATGTACTGGTGAGTGTAGACAAGATGCCCCTCTTGTTCAGATAAAGAGATGTTTATCTGAGATGAACCCAGAAGGTCTCAAGTCAACAACAATTAATGATACAAAAGTTCTGTTTTCTCTCTTCTTTACTCATTCAGAAGGCATTAACTGGAAATCTACTATTCCCTAGAAACTGCTAGGCAAACATGGTTTGAATCCTAGGAGTTCCAATATTTGGGAGAGAACCAGATAATACGGTGTAACATGGTTCAAACTAAAGTAGAAGTGAAGGGACTTTCTTGATAGTCTAGGGGCTAAGACTCTGAGCTCCCAATGCAGGAGGCTGGGGTTTGATCCCTGGTTGGGGAACTATATTTCACATGCCACAAATAAGAATTTGCATGTCCCAACTAAAAGATCCCACATGCCACAACTAAGATCCAGCACAGTCAAATAAATGATTAATAAAAATAAAATAAAATTTAAAAATAAATAGAGTAGAAGTGAGAGCCATAGGAACCAAGAGGCTCAAAGACTGGTGATACATATGTTGAAACAAGAAAGTGATATCTGAAGAGATTCTGAATTAGGTTTTTGTTAGGTCAACTTGGGGAAAGAAGAAGACACAAAAGGAGAGGAATTAATTAGAAAAAGAACAGCATATATAGAGATAACATAGTGTAAAAAGTCATAGTGTTTGGGCATTGAAAAGGGGAAAGGACTATCTGAGATATATTCCATCTGTTCCTTCCATAACTAATTTCACGAGACAAGTATTATCTCCAACTATTATCTCCAAAGAAACTAAGGCTCAGAGAGGTTAACTGTCTTAATACAACCCTGGTAACAAGTGGTAGATTTTATAAAAGGTAGGGAGTTGGAAGTATCACCACAATTTATGCCAGAGAAGGGCAGAAGAGAATGGAAGACATAAGGAGCAATTACACTGTGAAGTGCTTTATTCTATAGGCAACAGGAGGAAATCGAGAATTTGAGGAATATAACTCTAGCAGCAAAGAGTAGCTATTTTCATTTGACTCAGCTTTGACCTTTGTAAAACAAAGGGAACACTCCCTAACTTATTCTACATGATCAGCTTTATCTGAAACCAAAAACAATGATATTAAACACACACACACACACACAAAACAGATCAATACACTGTAGGTACACAGATGTAAAAATCCTCAACAAAATATTAGCAAATCAACTCTAAGAATGTATAAAAAAGAATTATATACCATGACCAAGTAGAATTTATCCTACATATGCAAGACTGGTTCAACCCTTAAATATGAATAAATATCATCTACTAAAGAAACAGACTAAAGAAGATAAAACCATATAACTTTATCAACTGATGCAAAACATGCAGTTGATAAAAATCAAATCCCAATCATGACAAAAGCTCTCAGAAAACTAGGAAGCCAAAGGAATATCCTCCACTTAATTCTTTTAGAGTTATAAAGAGTTATCTACAAAATACCTACAGCAAACATCATACTTAATGGTAAGAAAACTGGACATTTTCCTCTTCAGGCTGAGAACAAGACAAAGATGTCCTGCCTTACCTCCTATTCAACACTGTGCTAGAAGAAATAGGTAGTACAAGATAAGAAAAGGATATACAAGGTATATAGATTGTAGATATGATATTATATATATAGAAAACCCAAAAGACTCCATGAAAAACTGTGTTAATAAACACACCCAGTTAAGTTGCAGAACACAAAATCAATACACAAAAATTTGTTGCACTTCTATTGCACTAACAACAAATTACCAGGGAGAGAGAGAAGGGCAGAAAAACCACTAATGACATCAAAATGAATAAAATACATTGGAATAAATTTAACCATGGAGGTGAAAGATCTTTACTCTGAAAATTACTAGGACACTGATGGAAAAATAGAAGACACCAAAAAGAAGAAAGTTATTTCATGCTCAAGGAGTGGAAAATTTAATGCTGTTAAAATGCCCATATTATCCAAAGCAATTTATGATTCAGTACAATCCTTATCAAAATTACAACGGCATTTTTCACAACATAGAAAAAAATAGAAAATTTTCAAAAAATAGAAAAATTCACAAAAATTGTAAAATTTGTATAAAACCACAAAAGACCCTGAAAACCAATGAAAATCATGAGAAAGAACAAAGCTGTGGCATCATGCTCCCTGATTTTGATGGCATCTGGTCCCATTATTTCCTGGCAAATAGATGGGGCAAAAGTGGAATCAGTGACAGACTTTACTTTCGTAGGCTCCAAAATCACCATGGATGGTGACCATAGCCACAAAACTAAAAAATGCTTATTCCTTGGAAGAAAAGCTATGACAAAACTAGACAGAATATTAAAAGGCAGAGACATTACTTTGCTGACAAAAGTCCCTATCATCAAAGCTATAGATTTTCCAGTAGTCATGTGTGGATATGAGAGTTGGTCCATAAAGAAGGCTGAGCTACAAAGAATTGATCCTTTAAAATTGTGGTACTGGAGAAGACTCTTAAGAGTCACTTGGACTACAAGGAGCTCGAACCAGTCAATACTAAAGGAAATCAACCCTGAATATTCATCGCAAGGACTGATGCTGAAGCTAAAGTTCCAGATACTTTAGTCACATGATGAGTCAAGCCAACTCAATGGAAAATACTCTGATGCTGGCAAAGATTGATGACAAAAGAAGAAGGGGACTACAGAGGATGAGATGGTTGGATGGCATCACCAACTCAATGGACATGAGTTTCAGCAGTGTCCAGAAGACAGCAAAGGACAGGGAAGCTTGGCATGTTGCCGTTCATGGGGCTGCAAAGAATGGGACAAGATTTAGTGACAAACAACAAAAAGTGATAGCAATCAAAGCACTATCATATTTGCATTAATACAGACATATTGATCAGTGGGACAGAATAGAGCCAAAAATAAACTCATGCCTATATGATCAACTAATTTATAATAAGGAAACCAAGAATACAAGGAGGGGAAGGATAGTCCTTTCAATCAACAGTGTTGGAAAAAATGGACAGTTACTCACACAAAAAAAATTAGTTTTGACCACTATCTTACACTACACGCCAAAGTTAAGTTAAAATGAATTAAAGAGTTAAATGTAAGATTGGAAACCTTAAAACTCCTCGAAGAAAATGCAGGAGGATCAGTCTTGCCTATGATTTGGAATTTGCCATCAAAAGCATAGGCAAAAAAAGCAAAAATAAATAAGTGGGATTACCTCAAACTAAAAAACTTCTGCACAGCAAACAAAATCATCAACAAAATAAGAAAACAACCTATAGAATGGAAGAAAGGGCTTACAAATCACATATTTAATAAGAGGTTAATATCCAAAATATGCAAATGACTCCTATAGCTCCACGGGGGGTGGAGGGACCCACAAACAAAAACAAAAAGCCAATTAAAAAAGGGACAAAAAACCAAATAGATATTTATCCAAAGAACACATACAGATGACCCACAGATATGTGAAAAGATGCTCAATGTAACCAATCATCAGAGAAATGCAAATCAAAACCACAATGAGATAACACCTCTTACGTATTAGAGTGTGAGTTTATGTTCAGTCACTCAATCATGTCTGACTTTTTGCAACCCCATGGACTGTAGCCTGCCAGTATTCTCTGTCCATGGAATCTTCCAGGCAAGAATACCAGAGTAGGTTGCCATTTCCTACTCCAACATGTTAGAATAGGTATTATCAAAGTAAGAAATACCAAGTGTTGCTGAAGATGTGGAGGAAAGGAACACTCCTACACTGTTGATGGGAATAAAAATTGGTACAGCCACTGTAGTGGGATGTTTCTGAAAAAATTAGAGGTAGAACTATCACATGATCTGGCAACTCTACTTCTGGTTATTCATCCAAAGAAAATGAAAACACTAATTCAAAAAAATACATGTATTCCCATTTTCACTGCAGCATTATTTACAATAGCAAAGACATGCAAATAACTTGTGTCCAACACATACATAAATAGAATATTATTCAGCCATTTGTCACAACATGGATGGACCTTGCAGGCATTATGCTAAGTGAAATAAGTCAAAGAAAGAAAGACAAGTATTGTATAATTTCATTTATGTGTGGAATCAAACAAATCAGAGTTCATAGATACAGAGGACAGACTGGTGGTTGCCAGAGGCACGGGGTTGGGATGGACGAAATGGTTAAAGAGAGTCCAAAGGTATAAACTTCAAGGTATAAAATAAATAAATCATGGGGATACAATGTATACCTTTATGTGACTGTAATTAATAATATTGTATTGTATATCTGAAAGCTGCTAAAAGAGCAGATCTTAGTTCTCATCACAAGGAGAAAGATTAACAACTGGATAGTAACTGATACTAACTAGACTTATTGTGGTGATCAGTTTGCAATATATGCAAATATCGAAACATTATGTTGCATACCTGAGACTAACTATAACAGTGTATGTCAACTAGCCCTCACAGAAAAAAAAAAAAAGACTTGCTAATGAGCAAAAAAATCAAAGAATTCCTAAATAAATGGAGAGAGAGTCTGTGTTCCTCTGTAACAGAAAGGAAAGGGGCACGACACAACTTTTGAAACAATAACATAGCCCAAGGACGTAACACAAACCAATTAGAATCAAATGGGTCCAAGATGGCAGACAAGTCCACTTTGACTTCCCTTGTGGCTCAGACGGTAAAGCGTCTGCCTACAATGCAGGAGACCAGGGTTCGATCCCCGGCTCGGGAAGATCCTCTGGAGAAGGAAATGGCAACCCACTCCAGTACTCTTGCCTGAAAATTCCCATGGATGCAGGAGCGCAATAGGCTACAGTCCATGGGGTCGCAAAGAGTCATGACTGAGCGGCTTCACTTCACTTGATCCTCAATCAGCAAGCTAAATGACACACCCAGGGGTGCCATGACAGTTTGTTCAAAGGATTTGTTAACAAAATAAGCCACTCATTATATACAAATAAACAATACAGATATTTATCAGAGAATTATCTAGCTTGCTTTTAATACACTAACATTAAAAGAAAAAAGAAACATGAGGAGCGGAGGACACATCACTAAATTGGGTTCTGACTAACACCCAGATTTAAACAGAGGTGGGAAATTCCAAGTCACAGCACATCTGGAGTCCCCGCTGGGAAGTGTCCCAGGCAGCACGTCCACTCTGTGGGTGAGACTTCAAACACTGCAGTTCTGGGTTCCCGCTTATAATTCCATGACAGACACAAACCAATATTATCATCAGTCTGTGACCAAAGTGCAGCCTGGTTTTATGTTGTTTGTTTTCTCTTGTAAAACTTGGAATGTTGCTAGGGTTTGGTTGGTCAGGCCCCTCAAGGGGCTCAAAAATCTCAAGATTCCTTCCTGATCTTATCTATGGTGCTGCAAGTCTTGCACTAACAGCACTCATAGTCACTCCCAGGAAGGGTGGTGTCCAGGCAGGTTAGAAGCAAGGTCAGAGACTGCTCTGCTTTGTCTCTGAAGCATAAAAAGACTTTATTTAATTTCCCTAAAACAGTTCCAGTCAGTGTACCACTCTTTGCAATAGGAGCTTGCTCAAACTCACCTCCATTGAGTTGGTTATGCCATCCAACCATCTCATCCCCTGTTGCCTCTTCTCCTCCTGCCTTCACTCTTTCCCAGCATCAGGGTCTTTTCTAAAGAGTCAGTTCTTCACATCAGGTGGCCAAACTATTGGAGTTTCAGCTTCAGCAGCAGTCCTTCCAATGAATATTCAAGACTCACTTGCTTTAGAATTCAGCAGTTTCATCTCCTTGCAGTCTAAGGGACTCTTGAGTCTTCTCCGACAACACAGTTCAAAAGCATCAATTCTTCAGTGCTCAGTTTTCTTTATGGTACAACTTTCATATCCATACATGACTACTGGAGAAACCATAGCTTTGCCTAGATGGACCTTTGTCAGCAAAGTAATGCCTCTGCTTTTTAACATGCAGTCTAGGTTTGTCATAGCTTTGTCATAGCTTTTCTTCCAAGGAGCAAGCTTCTTTTAACTTCATGGTTGCAATCACCATCTGCAGTGATTTTGGAGTCCAAAACAATAAAGTCTATCACTGTTTCCATTGTTTCCCCATCTATTTGCCATGAAGTGATGGGACCAGATGCTGTCATCTTCACTTTTTGAATGTAGACTTTTAAGCCAGCTTTTTCACTCTCCTCTTTCACTTTCATTAAGTAGCTCTTTAGTTCCTCTTGCTTTCTACCATAAGCTTGGCATCATCTGCATATCTGAGGGTGCTGACATTTCTCCTGGCAATCTTGATTCCAGCTGTGTTTCATCCATTCCAGGATTTCATAAGGGCTTCCCTTGTGACTCAGCTGGTAGAGACCACCTGCAATGCGGGAGACCTGGGTTCGATCCCTGGGTTGGGAAGATCCCCTGGAGAAGGGAAAGGCTACCCACTCTAGTATTCTGACCTAGAGAATTCCATGGACTGTATAGTTCATGGGGTTGCCAAGAATCAGACACGACTGATACATAGCCTTGACATACTCCTTTCCCAATGTGGAACCAGTCAGTTGTTACATATCTGGTTCTAACTGTTGTTTCTTAACCTGCAGATAGATTTCTCAGGAGGCAGGTAAGGTGGTCTGGTATTCCCTTCTCTTGAAGACTTTTCCACAGTTGACTGAGATCCACACAGTCAAAGGCTTTAGCGTGGTCAATAAAGCAGCAGCAGATGCTTTTCTGGAATTCTCTTGCTTTTTTGAATATCCAACAGATGTTGGCAATTTGACCTCTGGTTCCTCTGCCTTTTCTAAAACCAGCTTGAACATCTGGAAGTTCTTGGTTCACATACTGTTGAAGCCTGGCTTGGAGAATTTTGAGCATTACTTTACTAGCATGTGAAATGAGTACAATGTGCGGTAGTTTGAACATTCTTTGGCATTGCCTTTCTTTGGGATTGGAATGAAAATTTACCTTTCCCAGTCCTGTGGCCACTGCTGCGTTTTCCAAATTTGCTGGCATATTGAGTGCAGCACTTTCACAGCATCATCTTTTAGGATTTAAAATAGCTCAATTAGAATTCCATCACCTCCACTAGCTTTGTTTGTAGTGATCCTTCCTAAGACCCACTTGACGTTGCATTCCAGGATGTCTGGCTCTAGGTGAGTAATCACACCATCATGGTTATCTGGGTCATGAAGATCTTTTTTGCATAGTTCTGTGTATTGTTGCCACCTCTTCTTAATATCTTCTGCTTCTGTTAGGTCCATACCATTTTGCCTTATTTGTGCCTATCTTTGCATGAAATGTTTCCTTGGTATCTCTAATTTTTTGAAGCAATCTCTAGTCTTTCCCATTTTATTGTTTTCCTCTATTCCTTTACATTGATCACTTAAGGAAGGCTTTCTTATCTTTCCTTGCCTTTTTTTTGGAACTCTGCATTCAGATGGGTATATCTACCCTTTTCTCCTTTGCTTTTTTGCTTCTCTTCTTTTCTCAGCTATTTGTAAGGCCTCCTCAGACAACCTTTTTGCATTTTGCCTTTTTGCACTTCTTTTTCTTCATGATGGTTTTGGTCAATGCCTCCTCTACAATGTTACAAACCTCTGTCCATAGTTCTTCAGGCATTCTGTATATCAGATCTAGTCCCTTAAATCTATTTCTCACTTCCACTGTATAATTTTAAGGGATTTGATTTAGTTCATACCTGAATGGTCTAGTGGTTTTCCATAATTTCTTCAATTTAAGGCTGAATTTGGCAATAAGAATTCATGATCTGAGCCACAGTCAGCTCCTGGTCTTGTTTTTGGCAACTGTATAGAGTTTTACCATCTTTGGCTGCAAAGAATATAATCAGGTTGATTTCGGTATTGACCATCTGGCGATCTCCATGTGTAAGGTCATCTTTTGTGTTGTTGGAAGAGGGTGCTTGCTATGAGCAGTGCATTCTCTTGGCAAAATTCTGTTAGCCTTTGTCCTGCTTCATTTTATACTCCAAGGTCAAACTTGCCTGTTACTCCAGATATTTCTTGACTTCCTACTTTGGCATTCCAGTCTCCTTTGATGAAAAGGACATCTTTTGGGGTGTTAGTTCTAGAAGGTCTTGTAGGTCTTCATAGAGCTGTTCAGCTTCTTTGGCATTAGTGGCTGGGACCTAGACTTGGATTGCTGTGATACTGAATGGTTTGCCTTGGAAACGAAACAGAGATTACTGTTATTTTTGAGATTGCATCCACGTACTGCATCTCCAACTCTTTTTTTTTTTTTTTAACCTATGAGGGCTACTCCATTTCTTCTAAAGGATTCTTGCCCACTGTAGTAGATATAATGGTCATCTGAATTAAATTTTCCCATTCTAGTCCATTTTAGTTCACTGATTCTTAAAATGTCAATGTTCACTCTTGCCATCTCCTGTTTGACCACTTTCAATTTACCTTGACCATGGACCTAACATTCCAGTTTTCTATGCAATACTGTTCTTTACAGCCTCAAACTTTACTTCCATTACCAGTCACATCCACAACTGGGTGTCGTTTTTTGTTTTGGCTCAGCCTCTTCATTCTTTTTGGAGCTATTCTTCCATTCGTTTTCTCTATTTCTCCATTCTTCTCCAGTGGCATATTGGGAACCTACCAACCTGGGGAGTTTATCTTTCAGTGTCATATCTTTTGGTCTTCTCAAACTGTTCATAGGGTTCTCAAGGCAAGAGTATTGAAGTGGTTTGCCATTCCCTTCTCTAGTGGACCATTTGTCAGAACTATCTACCATGATCCCTCCATCTTGGGTGACCCTACATAGCATGGTTCATAGCTGCACTGAGTTAGACAAGTCTGTGATTCATGTGATCAGTTTGGTTAGTTTTCTGTAATTATGGTTTTCATTCTATCTGTCCTCTGATGGATAAGCATAAGAGGCTTGTGGAAGCTTCCTGATGGGAGGGACTGACTGTGGGGGAATCTGGGTCTTGCTCTCATGGGCAGGGCTACGCTCAGTAAATCTTTGATTCAAGTTTCTGTTCATGGTTGGGGCAGTGTTCTCTCTCTGTAGTTTGGCCTGAGACTAAACTATTCTAGGGGTAATGGTGGTAATGATGACCTCCTTCAAGAGGACTTATGCTAGCACGCCAGGGGCTCATGGGCACCGTCAGTTTCAAGACTCTGTCAAAATGCCAAGGAGTGGGTGGTGGCCCAATTCCTGGAAATCTCCACCCTTTCCAAAATTAGTTGGAATAATCCTCCCACTCATTAGCATATGAAATTACCCAGCCTATAAAAACTAACCATGCCACATTTCCTGGCCATACCTGCCCTCTGTGACAGTCCACACTCTGTCTGCAGAATGTGCTTCTCTCTGAATCTGAATAAATCCATCTCTTACATGTCACTTTGTCTCTCACTGAATTCTTTCTGGGAAGAAACATCAAGAACCTGAGCTTCATTAGGCCCTGAAACCAGGTACTGTGGGTTTTGGCTGTGTTCAAGTCCCAGCCACATGGGTTCAAGTCCCAAGCAGGGTTTTGGTTGGGTTAGAGTCCCAGCCATGTGGGTTCAAGTTCCAAGCAGGGTTTTGGCTAGGTTCAAGTGCCTAACTGGGTTTTAGCTGGGTTCAAGTCCCAGCCATGCAGGGTTTTGGCCCGGGTTTGAGTCCCAGCACATGGGTTCAAGTCCCAATCTGAGGTAAACAGCTTCACATGGACTAAAGCCTCACCTTGTTAAGGTTTCTTCCCAACTTGGTCTATAAATCTATAGATTTGTATATTCCACCCATTTTTATCTATAAATTCAATGCAATACCAATCAAAATCCCAGCAAGCTGTCTATGGAGACTGAGATACTGATTCTAAAATTTCAAGGATTATTATATAGCTATAGTAATCAAGACAGTGTGGTACTGGCAAAAGAACAGACACAGGTCTTAGGAACAAAAGACAGAGCCCAGAAATAGACCCATACAAATAAATTGAACTGATCTTTGATAAAGAAGAAAAGTAATTTTTTCAACAAATGGTGCTGGAACAACTGGATATCCATATGCAAAAAAAAAAAAATATTCAAGGCACTAACTATAAAATCACTGCAGATGGTGACTGTAGCCATGAAATTAAAAGATGCTTACTCCCTGGAAGAAAAGTTATGACCAACCTAGATNCATGGCAAATGGTAGAAAATAAGGTTGGAAGCACCTTTGGTCCTGACTATGGACAGCCACAAGCAATGGCATGAAGTCTAGATTACCTTAGAATCCTTTTGAAGTAAGCAACATTTAACTTTTTAAAAAGATTACTCTAGCTTCTAGAGAATAAACTATAGAAGACAAGAGCAGAAACAGAGAGAGCAGATAGGAGGCAACTGAAGTAGAACAGGAGGGGAACAACAATATACGGATGCATGATAGAGACAGTTGGTGAAAAGTGGTCAGTTTAGACACATTTTGAAAGCACAGTCAATAGGATATGCTCAACAATTGAGATAGGGATATTATGGACATGAAACAGGGAAAAGAAGTCAAAAATGAATCTTAAGGTACTGGCTTAAGCAATTAACGGTGAAAAAAATGGTGGTAATGCATTCACTAAGAAAGGAAGGGTGGGGAGACCAGCAGGTTTGGAAATCACAATCAAAAGTTCTGTTTGGGGGACTTCCCTGGTGGCCCAGTGGTTAGGATGCCATGCTTCCACTGCAGGGGGCACAGTTCAATCCCTGGTTGGGGAGCTAAGATCCTGCAAGTTGCAAGAGGGTTAAAAAAAAAAAAGTTAGGTTTCGATCTATAGCCTTTCTGGTATCCATTAGATACCCCAGTTGTACTGTTGGGTGGGGCAAGGGATATGTGAGTCAGGGGAGTAGCAGGGACTGATATAATAAATCTAAGAGTCATTAGAATGTAAAGGCATTGGAATGAGAAAGGATCAAGGATAGTCTGTAATATAACACCTTGACTGTGGCTTGTTTTCTATGCCTAACTCCAAGTTCTTTAATTTTCTAAAGCTACTGTGACCTGCGGGCTGCTAGATGAGGTTTATGACTCTAGTGAAGTAACATCAGAGCAAACTGTTAGGCAGCTAAATCACCCCATGGGTGGTTAACTGACTGAAAAATAGCATCAGAGCCCCGGGCAACAACTGACACAACTGATGGCTGTGGATCACTGCCTTGGCTTGGCTTTTAAGTATCTGAAGACCCCAGTTGTAAGACTGTCTTCCAGCCTTCTGGTCATGTTGGATTCTCCTAACATGAGACAGGTGGGTCTTCCCAACTTTGGAAACCAGGACAGTTTAAGTACATCCAAGAGCACTGAGTTTCCTTCAGGTATTTCTAGTGGGGCTGACTGTCCTTCAAATTTAGGCACTGTATCTGTCCCAACCTCTGGCAGTCCTGCTATTTACAATAGTTCAGCAATCAGACTTGATTTCCAATGAGCTATCATAGAAACAGCCATCAATGAAGCTGAAGCTCCAAAACTTTGGCCACCTGATGCAGACAGCTGACTCATTGGGAAAGACCCTGGTGAAGACTGAAGACAGAAAGAGAAGAGGGCAACAGAGGNTAGTTCAGCAATCAGACTTGATTTCCAATGAGCTATCATAGAAACAGCCATCAATGAAGCTGAAGCTCCAAAACTTTGGCCACCTGATGCAGACAGCTGACTCATTGGGAAAGACCCTGGTGAAGACTGAAGACAGAAAGAGAAGAGGGCAACAGAGGATTAGAAACAGTTGGACGGCATCATCAATTCAATGGACATGAACTTGGGCAAACTCCAGGAGATGATGAGGAACAGGGAAGCCTGGTGGGCTGCAGTCCATGGGGTCTCAAAGAGTCAGACACAACTTGGCGACTGAATAACAATCATAGAAAAATAACTGATCATGTGATAGGCCCCATCATCTGAAAGAGCACAATACAAGTAAATAATCAGAATATATATCTAGTGAAATAGCAGTGCTAGAAAGACTAAACACCTGCACAAAATTGTAATAGCACCTAAATAAATTCTAACGCAACACACACACACTCCCTTCCATGATTTCCAAACTAAAATAAGTAGATAAATTTTTTAAAAAGATGATTATTACTGACAGCTAAATCAGTAGACTACAAGATGAAGTGCAAAGAAAAAACACTTGAACAACAGAACCTGAAAACTAATGTGAAAAATTGGCGTTCAAAAGGAGAAACAACACAATATACGAAAGAGAAGCAAAGATTAAGTAAATACAAGAAAATTTCTTTGGGCTAAAGAAAATATCTCTGATGGATAACTGAAACGGAGAACCACATTTTGGGGTGAGCTGAAAAGAAAAGACAAATACCTACTCACATCCTTATAAAATTCATTAATCTTATGAATAAAAAGAAAACCTTGTAAGTATTCAGACTGAAATAAAAATTATCAATAAAGGGGAAAAAAACAACTGCATTGCACTTTTATCATCAATATCAGAAACTAAAAAACAATGGAAACTAATCTAGACTACTTGAAAGGAAAGCAGAACTCATGAATCATATATCCAGTTGAGATACCCATTAATTAAAAGGGATGGCAAAAAGACATGCAGCTAACCAAGATCTCCAAGATTATATCACTTAGGCAAACCATTTGAAGAAAAATACTTGAGAAAAATAACCAAACAATAAAAACACCTTAATATAGGTTCAAGATAGAAGATGAAAAGGAAATGTGATTGGCAATGAAACTATATATATATATGTGAATTTAGTATGTATATTCTAAATGAGGACTCTACAAGTGGAAGGACCTCATTCTGTAATCTCAAAGTGCAAAACTGAAGGGAGGTAACAAAGGAGAGGGAGTACTAAAATTATTCTAAAGCAAAATACTAAATTTGTTCTTGTTGTTTAGTTGCTAAGTCATGAACAACTCTTTTGCAATCCCTTGGACTATGTAACCACCCCCAGGCTCCTCTGTCTATGGGATTTTCCGGGCAAGAATACTGAAGTGAGTTGCCATTTCCTTCTTCAGTGGATCTTCCCATCCTAGAGATCAAACCCACATCTCCTGCACTGGTAGGCAGATTCTTTACCACTGAGCCACCAGGAAGCTCCAGAAAACCAAACTGGTGATATTTAAAGTCAGGAGACTAAATGAGATCACCTAGGAAGAAGAAAGCTACTGAGAGCCCTGGAGTGCTCCAACAATAAGAGGTCACAAAAGGGAGAAAGAAAGGAAAAGGAAAGGAAAAGGAAACTGCTGGCAAAGGAAACTGAGNACTGGTAGGCAGATTCTTTACCACTGAGCCACCAGGAAGCTCCAGAAAACCAAACTGGTGATATTTAAAGTCAGGAGACTAAATGAGATCACCTAGGAAGAAGAAAGCTACTGAGAGCCCTGGAGTGCTCCAACAATAAGAGGTCACAAAAGGGAGAAAGAAAGGAAAAGGAAAGGAAAAGGAAACTGCTGGCAAAGGAAACTGAGAAGGACCCAGTAATATTAAAAAATACAAGAAGAATGTAGTGACCTTGAGGCCAAGTTAAGAAACTGTTTGGGAAGGAGCTAATGAACAACTATGACAAATGCTGCTGACAAGTCTAGTGAAATGCGGTCTAGGAATTGATCATTTGCTTTAGCAAGAGATCATTCACAGCCCTGACAAGGGCAACTTTGATAGAATAGTAGGGAACAAAAGCCTCACCTGAAAGGCTTCAGGAGACAACGGAAGGAGAAGAAAGGCAGAGACTGAATAGAGATTACTGTCTAAAGGAATTATTCTGTATGGGGAACATGTAAACATGGTAGTTGCTCAAAAGAAAAGTAGGGAACACAGAAGATATTTTAAAAAGACAAAATACTATACGTAAGCCAATCACTGACTCTATGACTGTAACATGTGTGGATCAGACACTTGGCAATCAAGTTAAGACAAATAAAANCATGGCAAATGGTAGAAAATAAGGTTGGAAGCACCTTTGGTCCTGACTATGGACAGCCACAAGCAATGGTATGAAGTCTAGATTACCTTAGAATCCTTTGGAAGTAAGCAACATTTAACTTTTTAAAAAGATTACTCTAGCTTCTATAGAATAAACTATAGAAGACAAGAGCAGAAACAGAGAGAGCAGATAGGAGGCACCTGAAGTAGAACAGGAGAGGAACAACAATATACGGATGCATGATAGAGACAGTTGGTGAAAAGTGGTCAGTTCAGACACATTTTGAAAGCACAGTCAATAGGATATGCTCAACAATTGGGATAGGGATATTATGGATATGAAACAGGGAAAAGAAGTCAAAAATGAATCTTAAGGTACTGGCTTAAGCAATTAACGGTGAAAAAAATGGTGGTAATGCATTCACTAAGAAAGGAAGGGTGGGGAGACCAGCAGGTTTGGAAATCACAATCAAAAGTTCTGTTTGGGGGACTTCCCTGGTGGCCCAGTGGTTAGGATGCCATGCTTCCACTGCAGGGGGCACAGTTCAATCCCTGGTTGGGGAGCTAAGATCCTACAAGTTGCAAGAGGGTTAAAAAAAAAAAAGTTAGGTTTCGATCTATAGCCTTTCTGGTATCCATTAGATACCCCAGTTGTACTGTTGGGTGGGGCAAGGGATATGTGAGTCAGGGGAATAGCAGGGACTGATATAATAAATCTAAGAGTCATTAGAATGTAAAGGCATTGGAATCAGAAAGGATCAAGGATAGTCTGTAATATAACACCTTGACTGTGGCTTGTTTTTTATGCCTAACTCCAAGTTCCTTAACTTTCTAAAGCTACTGTGACCTGTGGGCTGCTAGATGAGGTTTATGACTCTAGTGAAGTAACATCAGAGCAAACTGTTAGGCAGCTAAATCACCCCATGGGTGGTTAACCGACTGAAAAATAGCATCAGAGCCCCGGGCAACAACTGACACAACTGATGGCTGTGGATCACTGCCTTGGCTTGGCTTTTAAGTATCTGAAGACCCCAGGTGTAAGACTGTCTTCCAGCCCTCTGGTTATGCTGGATTCTCCTAACATGAGACAGGTGGGTCTTCCCAACTTTGGAAACCAGGACAGTTTAAGTACATCCAAGAGCACTGAGTTTCCTTCAGGTATTTCTAGTGGGGCTGACTGTCCTTCAAATTTAGGCACTGTATCTGTCCCAACCTCTGGCAGTCCTGCTATTTACAACAGTTCAGCAATCAGACTTGATTTCCAATGAGCTATCATAGAAACAGGCATCAATGAAGCTGAAGCTCCAAAACTTTGGCCACCTGATGCAGACAGCTGACTCACTGGGAAAGACCCTGGTGAAGACTGAAGACAGAAAGAGAAGAGGGCGACAGAGGATTANCAGTTCAGCAATCAGACTTGATTTCCAATGAGCTATCATAGAAACAGGCATCAATGAAGCTGAAGCTCCAAAACTTTGGCCACCTGATGCAGACAGCTGACTCACTGGGAAAGACCCTGGTGAAGACTGAAGACAGAAAGAGAAGAGGGCGACAGAGGATTAGAGACAGTTGGACGGCATCATCAATTCAATGGACATGAACTTGGGCAAACTCCAGGAGATGATGAGGGACAGGGAAGCCTGGTGGGCTGCAGTCCATGGGGTCTCAAAGAGTCAGACACAACTTGGCAACTGAATAACAATCATAGAAAAATAACTGATCATGTGATAGGCCCCATCATCTGAAAGAGCAGAATACGAGTAAATAATCAGAATATATATCTAGTGAAATAGCAGTGCTAGAAAGACTAAACACCTGCACAGAATTGTTATAGCACCTAAATAAATTCTAACACAACACACACACACTCCCTTCCATAATTCCAAACTAAAATAAGTAGATAAATTTTTTAAAAAGATGATTATTATTGACAGCTAAATCAGTAGACTACAAGATGAAGTGCAAAGAAAAAACACTTGAACAACAGAACCTGAAAACTAATGTGAAAAATTGGCGTTCAAAAGGAGAAACAACACAATATATGAAAGAGAAGCAAAAATTAAGTAAATACAAGAAAATTTCTTTGGGCTAAAGAAAACACCTCTGATGGATAACTGAAACGGAGAACCACATTTTGGGGTGAGCTGAAAAGAAAAGACAAATACCTACTCACATCCTTATAAAATTCATTAATCTTATGAATAAAAAGAAAACCTTGTAAGTATTCAGACTGAAAGAAAAATTATCAATAAAGGGGAAAAAACAACTGCACTGCACTTTTATCATCAACATCAGAAACTAAAAAACAATGGAAACTAATCTAGACTACTTGAAAGGAAAGCAGAACTCATGAATCGTATATACAGTTGAGATACCCATTAATTAAAAGGGATGGCAAAAAGACATGCAGCTAACCAAGATCTCCAAGATTATATCACTTAGGCAAACCATTTGAAGAAAAATACTTGAGAAAAATAACCAAACAATAAAAACACCTTAATATAGGTTCAAGATAGGAGATGAAAAGGAAATGTGATTGGCAATGAAACTATATATATATGTGAATTTAGTGGATGATGTATATTCTAAATGAGGACTCTACAATTGGAAGGACCTCATTCTGTAATCTCAAAGTGCAAAACTGAAGGGAGGTAACAAAAGAGAGGGAGTACTAAAATTATTCTAAAGCAAAATACTAAATTTGTTCTTGTTGTTTAGTTGTTAAGTCATGAACAACTCTTTTGCAATCCCTTGAACTATGTAACCCCCCCCCCCCCAGGCTCCTCTGTCTATGGGATTTTCCGGGCAAGAATACTGAAGTGAGTTGCCATTTCCTTCTTCAGTGGATCTTCCCATCCCAGAGATCAAACCCACATCTCCTGTACTGGTAGGCAGATTCTTTACCACTGAGCCACCAGGAAGCTCCAGAAAACCAAACTGGTGATATTTAAAGTCAGGAGACTAAATGAGATCACCTAGGAAGAAGAAAGCTACTGAGAGCCCTGGAGTGCTCCAACAATAAGAGGTCACAAAAGGGAGAAAGAAAGGAAAAGGAAACTGCTGGCAAAGGAAACTGAGGAGGATCCAGTAATATTAAAAAATACAAGAAGAATGTAGTGACCTTGAGGCCAAGTTAAGAAACTGTTTTGGGAAGGAGCTAATGAACAACTATGACAAATGCTGCTGACAAGTCTAGTGAAATGCGGTCTAGGAATTGATCATTTGCTTTAGCAAGAGATCATTCACAGCCTTGACAAGGGCAACTTTGATAGAACAGTAGAGAACAAAAGCCTCACCTGAAAGGGTTCAGGAGACAATGGAAAGAGAAGAAAGGCAGAGACTGAATAGAGATTAATGTCTAAAGGAATTATTCTGTATGGGGAACATGTAAATATGGTAGTTGCTCAAAAGAAAAGTAGGGAACACAGAAGATATTTTAAAAAGACAAAATACTATACGTAACCCAATCACTGACTCTATGACTGTAACATGTGTGGATCAGACACTTGGCAATCAAGTTAAGACAAATAAAAATGGTCAAGTAGCTATGCATGAAGATGGTAACAGAAGAAGTAGAAATGAATGGGGTTCTCCTGCAAAAACTGTGAAAAAAGCAAGGAATCTTTTTCATGGCTACAACCTTGGGAAGCACTCTTATTCTGAAAGCAAAAGGAAGGAACTAAAAATATTTATGGAGTTAGAGAACAAGGTTCAGGTACTAAGAAGTCCAGGGGATACACATTTCAAAACAAGGTAAACGGGTTAACAGTGTCAAATGCTGCAAAGGATGACTAAAAGGCCACCATACTAAGTTATAAGCAGCTCATGTGTAAGCTCACTTGCAGTTCTCATTTGTTAAGAGGATTGTGGATAGTTTTAAAAAAAAAGGGAGGCAACAGATATAGAGTAATCAGAAAGGAATTTTGGTAGCAAAAAGCAGAAAAACTAAAAATAGGGAAGTAGCAATATAACATGCTGGAAACCTGAACAGTGGGCATGGAGTCAACATTGAGAAGGAAAACAATAAAAATGACCGATGGAGACCATAATATAAAATGTGAAAATATAGCTAATCCAATTTCTCACTTCATAGAAATTTTATATCATATCTGAATGAAAATGAAGTCTAAACTTCATTTGTAAATGGTCTGTCCATAATCACATTATTACATATAATTACATTATATCCATGGAAATAAAGGTTTTTTTCTCCCACCGGGAAACAGCAAATACAATCCATATTATAGGGACTTTAACCTATAGCTAAAAAAAAAAAAACCTTCATTAAAGAATATGCATTTTATTTGTCAAACCTGGTTTGGTATGTCAATAGCTATACAATTTTATCTGAATTTAACATGCAGTTCAGTTTTCCATTTTCATAAAAAATAAATAATGTTCTTTGTTCCAAATTCATTGTTAATTGCTTGAATCATAGCTTATCCAGCATGGCTGTAGACATCAAAAAAGCAACTTTCCATTTCACTGAGTTGTTTCCAAAACCTTTAGGCTCCTTACATTAATCACCACTTACAGTATCAAGACATATATATTCTGGTACTTGCAGCAGCTGTAACTATGGATGCACATGTTCAATGTTAACTATTTTAAACCCCAATTCAAATACAGGTAGAAAAGAGAAAACTGAACAGCATTATACTTTCCTAGCAATCACTTTACACACCAGTTAAATTTATCTTCTAAGACCAAATAATGTGTGTTTAACTGGAAGCTTTTCTCCAATTCCTTTATATTAAAAAAAAAAAACAAAACACCTCTTCAATAATTAACACCCATATCTCCTTTGAGTAAATCATGTAAAAAAGAAAACACAAAAACTCTCCAAGAGAATATTTTGATGACACTGAGAATTTAATGCTCTAATTCTGTAGGAAAAACCTAGACAGTGTATTAAAAAGCAGAGACATTACATTGGTGAGAAAGGTCCATATAGTCAAAGCTATGGTTTGTAGTCATGGATGGATGTGAATTCAACCATAAAGAAGGCTGAGCACCGAAGAACTGATGCTTTAGAACTGTAGTGCTGGAGAAGACTCTTGAGAGTCACTTGGACAGTAAGGAGATCAAACCAGGCAATCCTGAGGGAAATCAATCCTGACTATTCCTTGGAAGGACTGATGCTGAAGCTGAAGTTCCAATACTTTGGCCACCTGACTGATGCTGAGAAAGATTGAAGGCAGGAGGAGAAGAGGATAACAGAGGATGATATGGTTGGATGGTATCACTGACTCAATGGACACTGAGTTTGAGCCAACTCAAGGAGACAGTGAAGGACAGGGAAGCCTGGTGAGTGCAGTTCATAGGGTTGCAAAGGGTCAGACACAACTCAGTGACTGAACAACAAATTCTGTTTTAAATCAGAAGTATAGAACTCAGGACTCAGTACATGAAAACAGAATCTGCTTAATTAATTACCATGCATGCTGTGACCTCAGATGTGGGCTATTATCCCAGGAAGAATACTGACTTTTGGGATATTCATATGAAACTGTCCAGTAGCAGGAATCAACAATTTAATATGGTTAATATATTACCATACCACCCTTTGGTATGGTATATTTGACCAATGCTAACTTAATGTTGGGCTTCCCTGGTGGCTCGGAGGGTAAAGCAACTGCTACAATGTGGGAGACCTGGGTTCGATCCCTGGGTCGGGAAGATCCCCTGGAGAAGGAAATGGCAGCCCACTCCAGTATTCTTGCCTTAAAAATCCCATGGACTGAGAAGCCTGGTAGGCTACATGTTAGTCAACAAAGGTCTAAACAGTCAAAGCTATGGTTTTTCCAGTAGTCATGTACAGATGTGAGAGTTGTACGATAAAGATGGCTGAGACCAAAGAATTGATGCTTTTGGATTGTGGTGCTGNTTAAAAATTCCATGGACTGAGAAGCCTGGTAGGCTACATGTTAGTCAACAAAGGTCTAAACAGTCAAAGCTATGGTTTTTCCAGTAGTCATGTACAGATGTGAGAGTTGTACGATAAAGATGGCTGAGACCAAAGAATTGATGCTTTTGGATTGTGGTGCTGCAGAAGACGCTTGAGAGTCTCTTGGATAGCAAGGAGTTCAAACCAGTCAATCCTAAAGGAAGCTAACCCTGAATATTCATTGGAAGGACTGATGCTCAAGCTCCAGTACTCTGGTCACTTGATGGGAAGAGCCAACTCATTAGAAAAGACTCTGATGTTGGGAAAGATTGAAGGCAGGAGAAGGCAGGGAAAGACTGAAGGCAGGGGGCAACAGAGAATGAGATGGTTGGATGGCATCAGTGATTCAATGGACATGAGTTTGAGCAAACTATGGGAGACAGTGAAAGACAGGGAAGCCTGTGGTGTGGCATGTGCCTGCAATCCATGGGGTGGCAAAGAGTTGGACATGACTTAGCAACTGAACAACAACTTAATGTTACTTTAATAAACCCACCCACTTTCCCTATAGACTAAGCCACAGGGCCAGGAGTTCAGAGAACCAAGTCACAACATTTTTTCTAGCTAAAGCTGTATCTTAAAATCCTTTTCCCCATAACTATCAAAGCTCAACATGATAAAATGGCCTGTGTTTTGTTTAGTTTTAATATTATTTACTTTTGGAATTGGAGATACATTATATCCACATGATTTAAGATGTACAAAAGTAGAAAATCTTCCTCCAATCCCTATTCCTCAAGGGTGTTCCAGACATTGGCTGTAACCATTTCTCGGGTAGCTTTCTGGAAATAGGTTCTGTGAATACAAGTTAATATATGTGTGTGCATGTGAATACAGTATGTGTATGTGTGTGTGTGTGTGTGTGTGTGTGTATCTAATAACTTAAGATTTATACCCTTCCTAATCTTATGTAAAATCCCTAAAGTCCACAATATAATACTGTAACATGGTACTAACATGAAACATAAAAGAGAAAAGAGAAAAGGGGGGAAAAAAAGGAAAAAAATTGAGGTTGAAAATTAGAAAAAAAATTTCTTGCTTTGACAAATGGTAAATATATGTGGTCAGGAAACCCTCTGCTTCAGCTCTCAACTAGCTTGATTTTTCATACTGTCTGCGGTAGAACAACACTTTCTGGAAAAGATCTCCTGGGCCTCCCAGCCACTCCTGACTCTCCTGCTAGCTTTCATCTCTGCCCCATTTCCTGGTGCCTCCTCTGCTACTCAGCCTCTTCTGTGTTCAATCTTCAGTCACATTCTCCTTGTGCTCCTCCTAAATTCCTAAAGCTATTGTTCATCCTCATAGTTTTAAGTACCACACATACACAAGTCCTAAATCTTCACCTAAGGTATTTACAATATACTCCAGATAGATGCATATTTAAAACCTCTTTTTGGAACTTTTCCCTGAATATCCTGAAGTTATTATGGTATAGGATGCATGTTTATATTTGAAACTGAAGCTAATTAAGCACTTGATTAAAACGAAAACAATCAAACCTCTAGAGGGATTATTTAAACAATGGATTTGAGTCTGTGACTCTTACCCTTGGGTTAGAAATTTCTGTTAAAAATAAAAACAGCAAAACAGCAGTATTTATTTTGTTTGCAAATCAAATCAGTTTGCTGCGTATCTGTAAAAGCTTAAAGCGCTGCTCTTATTTGCAAGCATATAGTTAAACATATCTTAGACCTCTGTCGCCAGTTTCTTAAGTCTCATCTGTTTTATGAAATGACTAAGCCAAGTTTGAGATCAAACCATGTTAATCCTAAAGGAAATCAACTCTGAAAATTCACTGGAAGGACTGATTCTGAAGTTGAAGCTCTAATACTTTGGCCACCTGATGTGAAGAGCTAACTCACTGGAAAAGACCCTGAAGCAGGTGAGAGAGGATGAGATGATTGGATAGCATCAACAACTCAATGGACATGAGTTTGAGAAAACTCTGGGAGATAGTGACAGATATGGAAGTCATGCGTGCTGCAGTCCATGGAGTCTCAAAGAGTCCAACGTGACTTAGTGACTGAACAACAAGTCAAGTAAGCTATGCTGGGATAAAGTGAGATAATACACTGTAAATAAAAAGATACCATAAAAACTTTAGTGCTGTTATGATGGTGATAATAAGTTCTGTTCAATAAACTGCAAATAACTATGTTCACTGTCTAAAAGTAAGTACTGGCAATGAACAAAGGAAAGATACAAAGGACAATGGGCTTCCCTGGTGGCTCAGTGGCAAATAAGCCAGCTAATGCAGGAGACATGGGTCCCATTTCTGGGTCAGGAAGATCCCCTGGAGAAGGAAACAGTAAACCACACTAGTATTCTTGCCTTGAAAATTCCATGGACAGTGAAGCCTGGTGAGCTAAGTCTATGGAGTCCCAAAAGAGTAGGACACAACTTAGTGACTAAACAACAGAGGGCAGTGCTTCCAATTTAGCCATTATAAATGGAAGGAAATGTGATGCCTTTAAAAACTGGTTTTATAAACACTGTTTCCATGAGGATGCAGTGCAAGGAAAGAAACAACTCAAAATGGCTTAACCACTAAAGAGAATTAATATATCACATAATATATAATGAGAAATCCAGGGAGGAATGATTCCAGGTGATTAATTCAATACCCTACTCATGTCGTCTTTCTGCTGGTTCATCCTAAGCAGCTTTAGAAAACATATCCTTACCCACCATGTTCAGAGACACATGGAAGGTACATCCACAGAATTCTAGACTCTTGACAGGGAAGGAAGAAGAGAAAGATTTTACATGAAGCAACCCACATCTGCTGTACATGTTATGACTTTGAAAAACAAACTAAGATAACATTTAGTGTTTTCTTCTGTGTTAGTTCTTTTTACCCATTATAAAACCCCAGTCACACATAGGAAGGACATAAAAGTCTGGTAATAATTTCAAGGTACATAAGAGATATGGGGGAGTATAAAGAAATCTGTGTGTATACCAACAACCCAACGAAGTTTCAAAACGATTCGCTTTTCCTGTCCATGAGTTTTTTAAAAATTAAACTAACCCCCAATGCATGATAATATCTTGAAAATATTATGCTTCATTAGTCTGACTTCATTAGTACAAAATTACCCTGTAACTTTTACGAATAAAGAGCAAAACAGGAAATACTGTCTGCATCTTCCTAGGTGGTTTTAAAAAAATGGTGTATCTAAGCTGTTTTGAGAGAATTATTATTGTTTTCAGGGTGTATAATAATTTTCCCTGGGCCATTATATCACATTAGTTTTCAAACACTTATCTATTATTATTTATAAAACTGCAGGTCAAAAAAAGGTGAATATTCCTGCAATATTAGTGGGAGAATTTAAAGGATTAGACAATAACATTCATTAGAATATTTTGGAGTTAAAAACAAAAATATAGTTCATATAAGAAGCAAATAAGAAGTAATTCAGGTCTGCCTGATCTATTCTAAAGTGACTTTGTGTGCTTAGTCACTCAGCTGTAGCCAACTGTTTGTGACTCCATGAACTGCAGCCTGCCAGGCTCCGCTGTCCATGAGATTCTCCAGGCGAGAATACTTACTGGAGTAGGTAGTCATTCCCTTCTCCAGGGGATCTTCCCAACCCAAGTCTCCCTCATTGCAGGCAGATTCTGTACCAGTTGAGCCACCAGAGAAGCCACATTTGTAGCAAAAATGATTTACAGTAATAAAATTACTTAATAAAGACAGCACCATTGATGAGGAAGCCCCCTTGTGGCTCAGACAGTAAAGATGCTTAAATATTGCTAGGTAGATGGAGAAAGAAGTTCAATAGTTTTATTACAAACTGAGAATTCTCTCAAAATATAAAAATGAGATAATCTTTTGCTTACAAATTCCTTTTGGCCTATATTTTGGATTTATTGAATTATATATTAATAAAGCCTGAGTACTTTTATTACTGTCTCAAGCTTGTGGAGCTGTGAGGCTGAATTAGTGGAGCAAGTGAGTGAGTGAGTGAAGTCACTCAGTCGTGTCCGACTCTTTGCGACCCCGTGGACTGTAGCCCATGAGGCTCCTCCGTCCATGGGATTCTCCAGGCAAGAATACTGGAGTGGGTTGCCATTTCCTTTTCCAGGGGATTTTCCCAACCAGGGATCGAACCCAGGTCTCCTGCACTGCAGGCAGACGCTTTAACCTCTGAGCCATCAGGGAAGCACATATTAAACTAGTGGAAGTACATATTAAAGATTATTTTAAATTTCAATAAGCACCAAGCACATGATATTTATTAATATTCATTTGGTCATTCACCAGATATATCTTTGAGCACCAGGCATAGTGCTAGGCCTTTTATCTGAGCAAGATACAAACATATAAGCAATAAGTATACTAAGTGTTACTAATGTTATACTAGAAGTCCTTTCAAGGTCAAGACTAAGGCCAAAGACAAGAGTAGTCACTTCTATCTAAGTGTGCAATGAAAGTTACATTCAAAAGAATGAACACCTCAAACAGGGCCTCATATTTGAGTAATCATCAAACTTATTTCAAAGGAAAATATTCTCCCAAAACCTTATTATTAATTTAAAAAATTTATGTCAAATAAGTACAAACTCCAAACTAGGAACAAACTCCTTATACTTACAGATTTTAGAAAGTATTTTAAAAATGAGAACACATTTAGGAAATGAGGAATAAACCACAAAATAAAAACAATTCAACTTAACAATATTAATTTGATAGATGGTATCATTTTGCAGAAATAAAATTGATGCCTTGGGATTTTATGGTAAAAAGAAATAGACTTCCGTCTACTTAATATTTAAGCTGTATCCATATCCCGTATTTACTTCTGTAATGAGAGGGAATTGAGAACCACCACACAAATAAAACGCCACATAGTAATGACCAAAATAGATATGACTGTTTTCCCCATTACTTGGCCTCTCCTGCAAACTAGAGGAAGCCTGAGTTAGTAGCACCTGCGAGAGCAGCAGCCAAGATGTCAAAGCCACACCTCTACAATCTTCTCATTCTTTCTTCCTAGTAGTTCATAAGATAGCTGCTACGGTTCCAAGTTTGGCATCCTGTTTGATGCAGGAAGAAAAGAATAGGACAAAAGAGTATATCCCAACTGAGTTGACCCTATTTTAAAAGTTTTCCCAGAATCACTATCCAGAAACTTCTACTAATGTTTCATCAGCCACACTGTCACAGAACCACTCCTAGTTGAAATGGAGCTTAGAAAAGAAGGGTTTGGACTGGTCATTTAGACTCCACCCCCCAGGGTTGAGTCAGTGAGGGTAAAGGGAAGAGGGATTTGGGGAAATTAACATCATCGTTGTTGTTGTTCAGTCACTCAGTCATGTCCCACTCTTTTCGACCCCATGGACTGGAACACACCAGGCTTTCCTGTCCTTCACTATTTCTCGGAGTTCACAAAACTCATNTGTTTGTGCAGGAAGAAAAGAATAGGACAAAAGGGTATATCCAAACTGAGTTGACCCTATTTTAAAAGTTTTCCCAGAATCACTATCCAGAAACTTCTACTAATGCTTCATCAGCCACACTGTCACAGAACCACTCCTGGTTGAAATGGAGCTTAGAAAAGAAGGGTTTGGACTGGTCATTTAGACTCCACCCCCCAGGGTTGAGTCAGTGAGGGTAAAGGGAAGAGGGATTTGGGGAAATTAACATCATCGTTGTTGTTGTTCAGTCACTCAGTCATGTCCCACTCTTTTCGACCCCATGGACTGGAACACACCAGGCTTTCCTGTCCTTCACTATTTCTCAGAGTTCACAAAACTCATGTCCGTTGAATTGGTGACACCATCCAACAGGCTCGTCCTCTACAATCCCCTTCTCCTGCCTTCAATCTTTCCCAGCATCAGGGTATTTTCCAATAAGTTGGCTCTTCGCATCATGTGGCCAAAGAACTGGAGCTTCATCTTCAGAATCAGTGCTTCCAAAGAAGAGTCAAAATTGATTTCATTTAGGATTGACTGTTTGGATCACCTTGCAGTCCAAGGGACTCTCCAACATCACAGTTCAAAAACATCAATTCTTTGGTACTCAGTCTTCTTTATGGTCCAATTCTCATATCCATACATGACTAAAAGAAAAACCATAGCTTTGATTAGATGAACATTTGTCAGCAAAACAACGTCTCTATAAAAAATCTGCTATCTAGGTTTGTCATGGTATTTCTTCCAAAGAGAAAGCATCTTTAAATTTCATGGTGGCAGTCACCATCTGCAGTGATTTTGGAGATTAAGAAAATTAAGTCTGTCACTGTTTCCATTGTTTCCCTATCTACTTGCCATGAAATGATGGAAACGGATGCCATGATCTTTGTTTTTTGAATGTTGAGTGTTAAGCCAACTTTTTCACTCTCCTCTTTCACTTTCATCAAGAGGNTTTCATGGTGGCAGTCACCATCTGCAGTGATTTTGGAGATTAAGAAAATTAAGTCTGTCACTGTTTCCATTGTTTCCCTATCTACTTGCCATGAAATGATGGAAACGGATGCCATGATCTTTGTTTTTTGAATGTTGAGTGTTAAGCCAACTTTTTCACTCTCCTCTTTCACTTTCATCAAGAGGCTCTTCAGTTCCTCTTCACTTTCTGACATATCCAAGGTTTTTGATATTTCACCCTGAGATCTTGATTCCAGCTTGTGCTTCATCCAGCCCTGCATTTCTCATGACGTTCAGTTCAGTTCAGTTGCNAGTGGGTACCCTTTCCCTTCTCCAGGGGATCTTCCCAACCCAGGGATCAAACCCAGGTCTCCTGCATTGTGGGCGGGTTCTTTACCAGCTGACAAGGGAAGCCCAAGGATACTGGAGTGGGTATCCTGTCCCTTTTCCAAGGGGTCTTCCCAACCCAGGAATCGAACTGGGGTCTCCTGCATCATAGGCAGATTCTTTACCAACTGAGCTATGAGGGACGCCTTATTATATGTAAAACATCACAATCAAGTTAATTAACATAATCATCACCTCCCACAGTTACCATTTTTTGTGTGTATGTGGTGAGAACATTTAAGATTCACTCTCATAGCAAACTGCATGTATTTATTAACTATAGTCACCATGCTGTAAATTAGGTATCCAGAACCTGTTCATCCTATAACTACAGTTTGTACCCTTTGACCACTATCTCCCCTTCCTCCCACTCCTTAGCTCTTGGTAACCACCATTTTATTCTCTTTTATTATGAATCAGACTTTTGCATTTTTAGGTTCCACATATAAGTTAACCATGCAGTATTTATCCTTTTGTGTCCAGCCTACAATGCCTACCATGTGGGAGACCTGGGTTCAATCTCTGGGTCGGGAAGATCTCCTGGAGAAGGAAATGGCAACCCACTCCAGTATTCTTGCCTGGAAAACCCCATGGATGGTGGAACTTGGTAGGCTACAGTCCATGTGGTTGCAAAGAGTCGGACACAACTTCACTTTCACTTTATCTTATTTAGGATAATACCCTTCATATCTATGTTGTAATAAATTAAAAGACTACCTTCATTTTTAAAGCTGAATAATAATCCATTACATATAGAAATAATATTTTATTTACTCATCCTTCAATAGATATCTTATTTCAGTTACTGTGAATACTGCTACAATAAATATGGAAGTGCAAATGTCTCTACCAGACAGTGATTTCATTTTCTTTGGATATATATACTCAGAAATGAGACAGCTGGATCATATGGTAATTTTATGTTTTCTTTCTTTTTTTTTTTGGTAGTTCTATTTTTAATTTTTTGAGGAACCTCCATACAATTTCCCATAATGGGTATATCAATTTACATTGCCACTAATGGCATACAAAGATTCACTTTTTCTCCATATCCTTACCAGTACTTGTTATCTTCTGACATTTTGATAGTAACAGTTCTAACAGGTATGAGGTGGTATCTCACTGTGATTTTTATTTGTATCTCCTTGCAGATTAGTGAAGTTAAGCACCTTTTCATACACCTGTTGGCTACTTGTATGTCTTCTTTGGAAAAATGTCTATTCAAGAGCTTTGCCGTTTTTAGATCACATTATTTTTTTTGCTATTGATTTTTATGTGTTCCTTATATATTTTGGATATTAACCCTGTAATGGATATATGGTTTGCAAATATTTTCTTCCATTTCATAGGTCGCCTTTTCATTTTGTTGATGATTTCCTTTGCTGTGCAGAACTTTTTAGTCTGATGTAATTCCACCTACTTATTTTTTGCTTTTGTTGTGAAATTGAAATAACTCATTACCTTGACCAATATCCGGGAGCTTACCCACTATGTTTTCTTTCAAGAGTGTTATAGTTTCAGATCTTATGCTTAAGTCTTTAATACATTTCCAGTTGATTTTTGTATATGGTATAAGATAAGGATACAATTTTGTTCTTTTGCATGTGGAAATCCAGTTTTCCCAACATCATTTATTGAAGAGATTATCTTTTCCCCACTGTATATTATGGGCATCTCCACGGAAGATTACTTGAATGTACGTGTATCGCTTTATTTCTGGGCTCTCTATTCTGTTCTACTGGTCTATATTTATGTTTTTATGTCAGCACCATAATTTCTGGATTATTATACATTTGTAATACTATTTGACCCTTGAATAACATGGGCTCAAACTGTATAGGTCCACTTATACATGGTTTTTGTTTTTTGTTTGTTTTTTCAGTAGTAAATACTATAGTCAGACACAATTTCAGGTTGGTTGAATCTGCAGATGTGGAGGATCAGTTGACGTAGAGGGCAAATGATAAGTTATCACTTGTAACTGTGTCCCCCAACCTCCGCATCATTCAAGAGCCAACTGTAATTTGAAATCAGTAAGTGTGATTCCTCCAGCTTTGTTCGTTTTCAAGATTATTTTGACTATTCAAGTTGTTTTGTAGTTCCACATGAATTTTAGGATTTGTTTTCTTGTGAAAAATACCATTGTAATATTGATAGAGATTTCACTTAATCAGTAGATTGCCTTGGGTAGTACAAACATTTTAATAATTTTTCCAACCTATGAACCCAGAATATATTTACATTTATTTATATTTTAATTTCTTTCATCAACATTTTATAGTTTTCAGTGTACAGATCTTTCATCTCCTTACATAAAATAATTATATATTTTTGATGCTATTGTACATGGAATTTTCTTAATTTTACCTTTTTAAAAGTTTGTTAGCAGAGTATAGAAACACAGTTTAATTTTGTACACTAATTTTGTATCCTACAACATTAACTTTTTTAGTTTTAACACTTTTATGACATAGTCCCTATGGTTTTTCATACCTAAGATCATGTCATCTACATTTTATGTCACCTACATGTCAGAGGATTTTACTTCTTTTTGTATTTGCGTGCCTTCTATTTCTCTTTCTTAAAATTTTACTTCTTGTTGGAATATAGTTGACTAACAAATACTGTGTTAGTGTCAGGTATACAACCAAATGATTCAGTTATACCATGTATCTTTACCTATTCTTTTTCAAACTCTTTTCCTATTTAGGTTGTTATATAATACTGAGCAGAATTTCCTGTGCTATATAGTATGTCCTTGTTGGTTACACATTTTTAAAAAATTATTTACTTGTTTGGCTGAACCAGGTCTTTTTGCTGCTTCATGGCATGTGAGATCTTCCCGGATCAGGGATCAAACCAGTGTCTCCTTCACTGGCAGGTGGATTCTTTACCACTGAGCCACCAGGGAAGCTCCAGTTATCTGTATTAAATATAACAGTGTGTACATGTTGATCCCAAACTCCCTCACTATCCCTCCCCTCCACCCTTCCCCTCTGGTAACCATAAGTTTCTTTTCTAAGTCTGTGAGCCTGTTTCTGTTTTGTAAATAAGTTCGCTTGTATCTTTTTTCTTAGATTCTACCTATAAGGGACATCATACAGTATTTCTCCTTCTCCGTCTGACTTCCTTCACTCAGCATGCCAGTCTCTACGTCTCCATGTCGCTGCAAATGGCATTATTTCATTGTTTTTAACGGCTGAGCAATATCCCACTGTATATATGTAACACATCTTCTGTATCCATTCCTTTGCTGATGAATATTTAGGTTGCTTCCACATCTTGGCTATTGTAAATAGTGCTGCAATGAACACTAGGGTACATGTATCCTTTCAAACCATGCTTTTCTCTGGATATATGCCCAGCATGGGATTGCAGGATCATGTGCTCAGTCGCTCAGTTTTGTCTGACTCTTTGTGGCCCTGTGGACTATAGCCCACCAGGCTCCCCTCTTCTGTCCATGGAATTTTCCAGACAAGAATGCTGGAGCGGGTTGCTGCTTCCTACGCAGGGTCTCTTCCTGACGCAGGGATCAAGCCTAGATGTCTCGTATCACCTGCACTGCCAGGTGATTCTTTACCACCAGCACCACCAGGGAAGCCCCTGCAGGGTCATATGGTAGTTTCATTTTTAGTTTTTTAAAGAACCTCCATACTGTTCACAGTGGCTATACCAATTTACATTCCTACAAGAGTGTAGGGAGGATTCCCTTCTCACCACACCCTCTCAAGCATTTACTGTTTGTGGATTTTTTGATGACAGCCATTTTGACTGATGTGAGGTGATGCCTTATAGTTGTTTTGATTTGTATTTCTCTAATAGTTAGAGATGCTGAACATCTTTTCATGTGCCTCTTGGCCATCTGTGTGTCTTCTCTGGAGAAATGTCTAATTGCTTTGGCTAGGACTTCCAGTACTATGTTGAACAGAAGTGGCAGAAGGAAAAAAAAATTCTGATCTATCCATATGCACATACACATAACATCCTAGAGGATGCAGGGGGAAAATGGGTCCAGTGACTACTTCTGGGAAGAACAAATGGGAACTTGGGGGCTCAGAGAGCAGGTGAAGGGGAGAGGGAGACTTCACTGTATGCTCTTTCGTACCTTTTTAGTATTGTTCCATGTACATGTATTACCATTAAAGTAAGTAACTATTTTTTAAACCCTTATCTTCTCCAGAATCATTTTCAAACCTAGGCATAGGCCCTTCTCAAATAGAAGAGATTACCTCTAGAAATGAAACAACCAACCAGTGCAGTTTTAACAAGCCAAAGATGGTAATCAATGTACCCAATGCCTTTGTTTTCACCACTTTAGAGGAAATACTTTTCATTGGTTAGTTAGGTCCATGAAAGTTAGCCATTTTACATAAAAGAAAAAAAATCCAAGAAGAAATGTTCAGTAAAAGACATAACAAACTTAAGAGATTACTTTCTTTTTAAAAAGAAGAATATAGGTAAAAGGATGCAATAAAATACATAGCACAGAACTTGATACCCTTAACAGCAGAAAACAAGAATCAGAAGTCAAGAGATTAAGAATAAGCATGTAAAATATGCAGGGCAAATGGCCATGTTGTTTAACAGTGCAGCTCTCAAAAAATACCTGAAGTATTTATGTGCAAGACATGAAGAAATAGCCACTTCTGCTACACGTGAAAACAATGACTAAGTAGAAATGTGTTTGTTATTGTTTGCTTTTGTGGGAGAGCAGGTAGGAAAAATGACTGAATGATAACTTCAGTATACTTTTGATCTAGGGCTGTAAAGCAAGAGAGTATCAGAGTATTGTTCTGAGCAACCAGCACAATGCAAGAGTACAACAGGGTAAAGGCTAGGCAAGTGCACAATAGCCCACCTGTAATCACAGTTAGTAAAGAAAACAATGATTTTAAGCATTAAAAAAAAAAAAGTCAGATTAGCATTGGGTACTTGGCTAAAGAAATTACGATCTCTGATTAAAGAGAAGTTTTAAGAAGGAACAGAGCTACATAAGCATGTTCAAACATTATCTTTCAACTAGAAATCTTCCTGATTTATTTATCAAGAGTAAGCTCATTTTACAATGACAAGAAACAGATTTTCTTTTGGAGACACAAATACACAGGACAGAAGAAGAGACAGCAAGCAAAATTCAGAAGGTGGAAAGCAGATGAACACAGAAGTGTCTCAGTAGATCTGACAAGTGGAACCCTACTTCAACAGACTATAAAGCTAAAAAGAAATTTTAGCTTCTTCAGTGCCACTGAAGAACCCCTAAAGAACTCAGAATGGCAGAACTAGGTAATTATGCAAGTAGGGTTAAGATAGGGCAGAAAACAGGATGATTTATTAAAAGTTTATGAAACAATTAGACTCCCAGATCCCCTACTTGATACGATGTCCTCGAACACTATAAAAACTCTGAATTTATCTTCTGGAGAGGGTGAAACAGAGTATATCACTAAACAGAGACAGATCACTAGACATTTAACAGCTAATAATATGAAAGAATTCAACACACAAAATGGAGGCAAATTTAAGGAAACAGTGACTATTTAAAAAGAAAAGCACTCAAGAAAAGTCATCATTAACTTAATGTTAATGTCTCAGAGAAGACATGTCAGCCATGAATCAAGAACACAACACTAGTGTGAGGGCGGGGAGAGAATGCTAGTAAGAGGAAATACTCAAAGAACAAAAAAAGAGATGTTGGTAATTAAAAACATAACAACAGATCAAAAGCTCAATGAAGGAACTAGAAGACAGAGTTGAGGAAAATTCTCACAAAGGAGGGGGAAAAGACAATGGACTGAAAAATAGAAAAAAAAGTTTAAAAAAATTAGAATACTGCCTCAGGCTATCCAATATCTGAATAATCTGGGGGTGGGGGGAGAAAGGAAAAAAAAATAATGTGGAGAAAACTGGAAGGATATAAATAATGCTAAACATTAATAATTCTTTTAAAATTCCTCAACTAAAAGGAAATACGCTTCCACTTCCAATTGACCACAGTGCCTGGCAAAAAGTATGAACATAACCCAATGTCCAAAACTGGAAAATAAAAGTTGCTACATAAGCATATATTTTGAGATATATGAATAACTAAAGACTGAAAGAACTGATAGCACTGGGGAATTGCCAACTGTGGAGAGGAAGGCTGACCGATCCAGGCTGTTTCTTATAGAGCTGATGATTTTTTAAATAATGGACACAGAAGGAAACTTAAAATTCAATCAAGATCTTTCCAGTGGGTAAAAACAAACAAGTGACAATGCAATTGTCCAGAAAGATTCATTTCTGGATCAAGAGACCCATGGTTCCTTATTGACATGAATATCACCAGAAGTACGGTTTTTCACTATGTTGAATTCAACCAATCTGCTTTACAGACACTAGTAAACAATTATCCAGAGTTCAATTCAATTCAGTTCAACAAATATCTATTGAACTCCAATTTGTGATTAGCTCTGAATATAAAACAATGCAGATGTCTCAAAATGAAAAGGTCTAGAGTTTACAGTTCAAGTTAAAATGTGTGAATATTTATTCAAATAAATGTGTGCAAGTGGGCTTAGTCGTGTCTGACTTTTTGCGACCCCAAGGACTGTAGCCTGCCACCCTCCTCTGTCCATGGGATTTTCCAGGCAAAAACACTGGACTGAGTTGCCATTTCCCCCGCCAAGGGACCTTCCCAACCCAGGGACAGAACTCTCCTCTCCTGAATTGGCAGTCAGATTCTATACCACTGAGCCACCTAGGAAGTCCATCCAAAAAAAATGAGGGAGTGTCATATAAAATAAGAAGTGGTTTTATTCTGAAGGGCATATACAGTATCAGTGGGAAGAAGCTACAGACAGAAAATACTCAGCTCAATATCATTTCTCCTGTACTATGAACATACCAATTTCATGACTTGCTATAGAGTTACAATGATCAAAACAATGTGGTATGTGCATAATAATATGTATGAATATACATATGAATCAACAGGGGCTTCCCTAGCAGCTCACTTAGTAAAGAATGCCTGCAATGAGGCAGACTGGGGTTCAATCCCTGTCAGGAAGACCCCCTGGAGAAGGAAATGGCAACCCAATCCAGTATCCTTGTCTGGAAAATCCCTTGGATAGAGAAGTCTGGCAGGCCACAGTCCATAGGGCCACAAGGGTCGAACATGACTTCGCAACTAAACCACCACTATGAATCAACAGAACACAGTGAAGTTAAGAAATAAACCCATGCATACACAGTCAATTGACTTTTGACAAAGGTGTCAAAGGAAAAGAACAGTCTTTTCAATGCTAGAATAGTTGGACATGCATATACAGAAGCAAAGCAGAACTTTCAGCCTAAATACACCTCACACTATATATAAAAATTAAGTTGAAATATATTATAGATCTATATCTAAGAGCTAAAACCATTAAATTTGTGGAAGAAAACATAGAAAAAATATCTTTGTGATCTGGGATGGATGTTTTCTTAGATAAGACTAAAAAAAGCACAAAACTATTGAAAAATTGATAAATTGGACTTAATCAAAATAAACATCTGTTCTTCAAAATGGCAAACCTAAGACAAGCCACAAGTTAGGATAATATGTAATAGCTAACAAAAGACTTGTATTCAGGATATATAAATGTCTCCTGCAATTCAACAAGAAGATAATCCAATTTTTTAATGGGCAAACGATTTGAATAGACACCAACAAAAATATACAGATGGCCACTAGCAAACAAAAATGTGCTCAACATCATTAGTCATCTGAAAACTGCAAACTGAAACCGCAATAAGAAATCATTACACACCTACTAAAATGGTTAACATGGAAAAGATGTATAATTCCAAATATTGGCAAGGATGCAAAGTGACTGGAACACTCATATATTTGCTGGTGGGAATGGAAAATATACACTCACTTTAAAAACAGCACATTAGTCTCTTATAAAGTCAAACATATATTTACCATATGTCCAGCAATCCTATTCCTAAGTATTTACACAATAAACAAAAACATATCCCATGCACGGGACTTCCCCGGTGGTCCAGTGGCTAAGACTCTAAGCTCTCAGTGCAGAGGGCTTGGGTTTGATCCCTAGTGCTTAGATGCAACTAAAGATCCCATGTGCCGAAACTAAGACGTGGCACAGTCAAATAAATAAATATTTTAAAAATCGGTATCTCATACAAATACCTGCATATGAATGTCTATAATAGCTTTATTCATAAATATGAAAAACTATAAACAATCCAAAATGTCCATCACCAGGTAAATGGCTAAACAAATTTTGGTATATTCATACAATGGAATATTTCTAATTAACAAGAAAAAAAAAAAAAGAATGACACATTCAACAAATAGGAATGAATCCCCAAGATAGATATCAGAATTCAATGAGCAGTTGATCAAAAGATGGGACACACCAGCTCCCTTTCAGAAAGCACACCGCACACCATGTGGTGGAAGTTTAAAATTCTCAGACTCCAGTTAAAAATTCTAGACAGGAAATTCCCTGGCGGTTCAGTGGTTAGGACTTCAAGGTTCCACTGCAGGGGGCATGGTTTTGATCCCTGGCCAGGGAACTAANGGCATATCTACCTACTTCAGTATTCTTGCCTGGAGAATTCTATGAACAGAAGAGCCTGGTGGGCTAGAGTCCACAGGATGGCAAGGAGTCAGACATGACTGAGCAACTAGTAGAGATGATGGTGGCTTGAAAGTGATGGTAGCCGTGAGGGTGGGAAGAAGAGGATCACATTCTGTGCCTATTTTGAAGGCAAAATTGGCAGGGTATTTTGATGCGGTGGCCTTACAGCATGAAAGAAAGGAGTCAGGAATCAACCAAGGGACTTCCCCGGTGACTCAGTGGTTAAGACTCTGGCTCCCATTGCAGGCAGCTCACATTCAATCCCTCGTCAGGGAACTAGGTTCCATATGCTGCAACCAAAGAGTTTACAAGCCACAAGTGAAACATTCCACATGCCACAACTAAGACCTGGCACAGTCCAAAAAAAAGAATAGACCCAAAGTTATCGGCCTGACAAGGTAGAATAATAAAGACATGAATAACTGAAATAGGGTAGACTGAGAAAGAAGCCAGTTTCTGGCAGCACATATCAAGAGTTTGGTTAAGTTTGAGATGTCTATTAAACATCCAAGTAGGCTGTCATGTAAACAGGCAGATATACAAGTCTGGAGAGTAGGGAAGAAGTTTGGCCAGGAGTTACAAACTTGGGAGCCACCAGCATACATATCAATAGTTAAGATGTTGAGGCTTGATCAAATATCCTGCTGCCGCTGCTGTTGCTAAGTCACTTCAGTCGTGTCCAACTCTGTGCAACCCCATAGATGGCAGCACACCAGGCTCCCCCTTCCCTGGGATTCTCCAGGCAAGAATACTGGAGTGGGTTGCCATTTCCTTCTCCAATGCAGGAGAGTGAAAAGTGAAAGTGAAGTCACTCAGTCGCGTCCAACTCGTAGCAACCCCATGGACTACAGCCTACCAGGCTCTTCCATCCATGGGATTTTCCAGGCAAGAGTACTGGAGTGGGGTGCCATTGCCTTCTCCAAAATATCCTAGGAAAGAAATTAAAAAGAGAGAGAGAGAGAGAAAAGGCCAAGAACTATGCTGTAGGACCCTATCATTTAGGAAGAGGAAACCATGAGTGACAACCCATAGGAGACACTAAGGAGTGGTCAAGGAAGTAATATCCAGTTATGGTGGCGTGAAAAGGTCAGTGATTCCTCTCCACAAAAAAACAATAATTAAACTAGACAGAATTTTAAAAACAACCATTTCAGGGCTGTAGCCTGATGCAGAAAACAAATTGAGAACATTTATTCTTAAAATCAGACTGAAGCTTCAAGTAAGAATAGCGAAAGACTGTGGTTGTTTTGCCTGAGGCTGGCCATATGTGCACAGCCCTCCACTCTCCCAAATTGCTGGCAAGAAAGGTAGTTTCTCTGTTTTTAATTTTTAGCTGAGTAAACTTATAGCATGGAAAAGAAATGCAAAAAAGCAAAATGGCTGTCTGGGGAAGCCTTACAAATAGCGGTGAAAAGAAGAGAAGCGAAAAGCCAAGGAGAAAAGGGAAAATATAAGCATCTGAATGCAGAGTACCAAAGAATAGCAAGAAGACATAAGAAAGCCTTCTTCAGTGATCAATGCAAAGAAATAGAGAACAACAGAATGGGAAAGACTAGAAATCTCTTCAAGAAAATTAGAGATACCCAGGGAACATTTCATGCAAAGATGGGCTCGATAAAGGACAGAAATGGGATGGCTCTAACAGAAGCAGAAGATATTAAGAAGAGGTGGCAAGAATACACAGAAAAACTGTACAAAAAGGATCTTCACCACCCGGATAATCACAATGGTGTGATCACTCATCAAGAGCCAGACATCCTGCAATGTGAAGTCAAGTTGGCCTTAGAAAGCATCACTATGAACAAAGCTAGTGGAAGTGATGGAATTCCAGTGGAGCTATTTCAAAACCTGAAAAATGATGCTGTGAAAGTGCTGCACTCAATATGCCAGCAAATTTGGAAAACTCAGCAGTGGCCACAGGACTGGAAAAGGTCAGTTTTCATTCCAATCCCAAAGAAAGGCAATGCCAAAGAATGCTCAAACTACCGCACAATTGCACTCATCTCACATGCTAGTAAAGTAATGCTCAAAAGTCTCCAAGCCAGGCTTCAGCAATACGTGAACCGTGAACTTCCAGATGTTC
>SJYA01000382.1:64035-81034 GCA_006410615.1 Neotragus moschatus
AAAAGCAGAGACATTACTTTGCAGACTAAGGTCCGTCTAGTCAAGGCTATGGTTTTTCCTGTGGTCATGTATGGATATGAGAGTTGGACTGTGAAGAAGGCTGAGCGCCGAAGTATTGATGCTTTTGAACTGTGGTGTTGGAGAAGACTCTTGAGAGTCCCTTGGACTGCAAGGAAATCCAACCAATCCAGTCTGAAGGAGATCAGCCCTGGGATTTCTTTGGAAGGAATGGTGCTAAAGCTGAAACTCCAGTACTTTGGCCACCTCATGCGAAGAGTTGAATCATTGGAAAAGACTCTGATGTTGGGAAGGATTGGGGGCAGGAGGAGAAGGGGACGACAGAGGATGAGATGGCTGGATGGCATCACTGACTCGATGGACGTGGGTCTGAGTGAACTCCGGGAGTTGCTGATGGACAGGGAGGCCTGGCGTGCTGTGACTCATGGGGTCGCAAAGAGTCAGACATGACTGAACGACTAAACTGAACTGAAACTTATAGCATAAAATTCCCCAACCTAAGTGTGACAGTTTATGTGTACAGTGTTAATTATTTTCCTACTGTTGGGCACTCAATCTCTAGAACTCTTCACCTTGCAAAACAAGACACTCCATATATACGCATTAAACAAAAACTCTTCATTCCTCCTGTTCTTCTCATTTTACCTTCTGTCTCTGTGAAGTTGACTACTCTCAGGACAGTAGTTTTACCATTGACAGGCTGGCTGGCAGTGAAATCAGGAAGGGCTGAACTCCATTACAAGTGGAGGACAAAACAACCCATGGCTTTGCCATTTCAAAGTGGTAGACTTCCATTGTGAATAAAGTTTGAAAAGCAACAGAAGGGGATATAAAATAACATACTAGAATAACATTTTAAAAGTGTTCACTGTGTAACAAATATACTGGAATTAGCATTAGATGCCAGCCTTGTTAACACTTCAGTAAGAACATGCTGGCATTCTGTCTTGAAAATATATTATCCTATTAATAAAAAAACACAAGTGGTAAAACCAGTAGTAGACTTAGATGAAAATGAACAGAGAAAATCTGCAGCTCTACTCATCCCAGGCTGTAGTCCCAACCGAGAAAAGCAACAGACAAACCAAACATTTCATTGGGAATTCTAGAAATGAGAGAGTTAAGGACTGAGATAAGTTTCTGCCCACAGTTCCTGGCCAATGAGGAAACTACAGACACATGCACAGGAGAGACGTGAGAGCCCAGTGAAAAGTGAGAACCAAGGAAGGCTTGAGTACTGACTGCAATTTTGAATGAGTACCTCAACCCACACACAAATTGATAGAAGGTGGGAGCCATAAGGTTCAGAGCATTTAAACATAATCTCTACACAAATCACTGGCTGATGACTATACTATACACACAAAGAAACAAGACCTAGGGATCTAGGCCAAAAACTTTAAAATAAAATCATTGAGCAGAAATATCATTGTCTGCACATTGTGGGGAACAAAGAATATAAAAGAGAATCTGGATCTGCTACAGTATATTATCTAACATCTACAGTTTTAGGGAGTTCCCTGGGGGCCTAGTCGTTAGGATTTGGGGCTTTCACTGCTATTGTATGGGTTCAATTCCTGGTCAGGGAACTGAGTTTCCTACAAGCAGCAAAGTGCAGAAAAAGAAAAAGAAAAATGTGCAGTTTTCAACCAAAAATTACTAGGCAACCAAATTAATGGAACAACAACAACAACAAAAATCACTTAATAAAAACTGAGTGGACTCAAATTCAGCAAAGTCAGTGAACTTAGTATGAATGTGTTCAAAGAATTAAAGGAAAATATGACTATTATTCAATTAGGAAATATTAATAAAAATATAAAATATCTTTAAAATAACCAAACTGAAATTCTGAAATGGAAAAGTACAAAACTACAGCAAAAATTTCTTCAAGGGGCTAATGGCAGGCAGAATTCTAAGATAGTCCCCGAAGACCTCCCTCTCACCCTCATACGCCTATCCTGTATAAACACAGAGGAGTGATCAAAGGGTTCCTAAGTGAGAGAATCATGGCATTAGCCTAAAACAATATGGAGTTGGCATGCTGATGAAGAACTAGTGATTTACAAGTCTCAGCTGGCAGCTAGAAGAATGCCAATACAAGTTGCCAGAAATAAGGTACTTTGGGTATGGACTAAACAGCTTACAGAAAAAGAACGTAGATGGAAAACTTCATAAATTGTGTGTATTGGGGGTGGGAGGGCACCAACATTTTATGTAAAATGTTCACACACATGCACAGGGATAACAGCTTGCAATGGGGAACTATATCATCTAAAAATGACAGCATCAGTACCTCCCATTTCACACCTGTTCTTCTTGCAAGGTGATGTTGACTCTCCTCTTGAAATTAGGTTGGTTATGACTGCCGGCAAAGGAACACTATGAGACTTCTGAAGGTGTCACAAAAGCAGATATAGCTTCCACACCCAGTCCTCTTGGGATGCTAGTTCTTGGAATTCAGATACCACGCTGTGAGGAAGTAGAGAGATCCCAGCCACGAGCCTGAATCAACAGCTTGATATGTGACTAAGAAAGCTTTTGAGAAGACTGCAGCCCTGCCACTGTCTGATTGCAACTGCCTGAAAGACCCTGAGTGAAAACTACCTATCTGGGTCCAGAGACAATCATTAGAGACAATGAAACACTAACTGTTAGACTTCCCTAGTGGCACAATGGATAGGAATCCACCTGCCAATGCAGGAGACACGGGTTCGCTCTGTGGTCCAGGATGATTCCATGTGCCACAAAGCAACTAAACCCATGTACCACAACTACCAAGCCCGAACTTGAGAGCCTACAAGCTGCAACTTCTGAGCCTGAGAGCTGCAACTACTGAAGTTTCATGTGCCTAGAGCCTGTGCTTTGCAACAAGAGAGGCCAACAAAATGAGAGGCCATTGAACCATACACAGAGTAGTCCTCGATCTCTGCAACTNAACCCATGTACCACAACTACCAAGCCCGAACTTGAGAGCCTACAAGCTGCAACTTCTGAGCCTGAGAGCTGCAACTACTGAAGTTTCATGTGCCTAGAGCCTGTGCTTTGCAACAAGAGAGGCCAACAAAATGAGAGGCCATTGAACCATACACAGAGTAGTCCTCGCTCTCTGCAACTAAAGAAAAATCCTTGCAGCAGCAAAGACCCAGCACAACCAAAAATAATTAGAAGCTCTGAAAAAAAAAACAAAAAGCACTAACTGCTGTTCTAAGCCACTAATCTTTGTGACAATTTATTATGCAGCAACAGATAATCAGAATATAACAATCAGAACATCTACTCTGCCAGGGACTGTGCCAAGTGCTTTACAATTATTTTATTTCATTCACACAAATATTTAATGAGTAGATGTGATTATTACCCATTTTTGGTAATGAGTAGAATGAGATTAAAAGAAATTAAATAAGGCCACAATAAGCAGTAGAGCTGATACTGAAACAAAGATCCCTCTCACTCCAAAGTCAGGGTTTTGGCATTAGAAATTTTCTATGATAATAACACTGGTAAGTCACGTATTCAGAGCTTATGTGCAAGTCACTTTTTAAAGCATTTCACATGTACTAACTCTTTTAATCTTCATAAGCACAATGCTGGGGACCAAATTTGCCACACCAAAAATGTGTCTCTTAATTTAGGCTAATAATTTTAAGAAACATAAGACTCAAGAAGACTTTCACTTTACCCCCACGCCCTACTCGTTAGCTAGTGACTTTACATAAAAGGCTCATTTCTGGAACAGAATGATCAGCAGAGATATTTGCAAAGAGCAAGTGCAAGATGTGAAGGGAGAAACTCCAACAGGGCCTGGAGTTCAGATCCACTCTATGTCCCATTGTCTCTGGGCAGCCCAGCAAACATTTGTTTATCAAACATTTGCTTTTTCATCTCCACGTGAATTGCCTTCCTGCCCTTTGAAGTCCTAAACCACTACCCCCAACATCCTCTTTTGTCTTTAGCTGAAGGTGGTAGTTAAGGTGAGGATTTCAACCATTTTGGCAAGATATTCAGTCTTCCAGGGTCTTTCCTATGTATACATGTAATTAAAATTTTGTTTGACTTTCTGTTGTTTATCTGTTTCATGTCAATTTAATTCTTAGACCAGTCAGAAGAACCTAGAGGGGTAGAGAAAATTTTCTTATTCACCAATAGATTTATGATGTAAAAAAACAAAAAAAAAATTATTTTCCTTTCATTGACTAGAAAGTTAAGGCACAAAGAGCTTTGCAACAAAGGTCCGTCTAGTCAAAGCTATGGTTTCTCCAGTAGTCATGTATGGATGTGAGAGTTGGACAATAAAGAAAGCTGAGCACTGAAGAATTGATGCTTTTGAACTGTGATGTTGGAGAAGACTCTTGAGAGTCCCTTGGATTGCCAGGAGATCCAACCAGTCCATCCTAAAGGAGATTAGTACTGAACTGTCATTGGAAGGACTGATGCTGAAGCTGAAACTCCAATACTTTGGCTACCTGATGCAAAGAATCAACTCCTCAGAAAAGACCCTGATGCTGGGAAATGAAGGCAAGAGGAGAAGGGGACAACAAGCAAAGCAAAGCAATGAAGATCCATGGTAGTCAAAAATAAATTAATAAATAAATTAATTTAAAAAATGATTTCTTAAAAAACCACTGATCAAGAGAGGCTAAGCCACCTGCTCAACCTAATCAACATTAGAACTAAAACTACAACCCACATCTCTTAACAGTTTGTCTAACAGACATTATGGTTGAGATTTCTAATCTAGATTTATTGAAACTTCTTTTCACCAATGATGTCACACTTTATAATTTCCCTTTGAGTAACAACAACAACATAACCAAATTTATAACGACTATATCCTACATGACAAAAATATTCTCAGATTCTCACATTTCAGAGGATCATAGTACCATAATGATGGAACTGGTAGTCATAAAAGGAATAATCATTCTGCTTTGTTAACTCCTTCTGCTTCATTCTTCTCTCAGTTAAAACCTAGGACTATTCTCATATACATGAGATATTTTGGGCTGCAATTCCATCAATATGCTAATAAAACTTATCTCTTCATCTCATTTTAATACATTTTCAGCTTATTCTAACTAACTGTGTTAGTGCCTCAGTCTGTCCAGAGCAAAATTTAAAGCTCAAATCAAAAGAAAAAGAAAGAAGCATGCCCAGAGAAGAATGAATGTTATGGGAAATTCCTACTTTAAATGTTCTATTATTATTCTGTTGAAGAGAGACCTTGAGAGAAGAAACCAGGATCCTTTGCTTCACCAAGAAATTATCTTTATGCTTGATTAATTTTTAGAAAAACACATTACTTTACATTTCTACTTTCAAAATCTGAAAAAAAAAATAAAATGAATGAAGAAAAAATAGTTTTCATCCAATTTCAGAAGCATAAAACATCTGGGAAATTCTCCTAATGAATAAAACTTTTTCGCAACATAGTTATCATTAGCTGGATCTATTATTTGCAATGAAAACATAATTTTCTAGAGTACCAACTCTGAAAAACAACTAAAAAATGAATCAGCTGGCTAATTTATCTATACTAAATCTGACAGTGGCTGTGAAAAAAATTTAAGTTAAAAATAGAAAGAATTTTAAATAACATATATTTAGGTGATTCATTCTCAATATTAAAGTTTAAAACTATTTGAGATTTTAAAAATTCTCTTCCTGAGAATCCTCTTGAAGGTCAAGGGGTTAAAACTCCAAGTTTGCACTGCAGAGGCACAGGTTCAATCCTTGGTTGGGGAACTAAGATCCCATGTGCCTCACAGTGTGGCCAAAAAAATTAAAAGTCTTCCTGATCTAAGATTTGCTGTTTCAAAATGATTTTATAAATATAGCCACAAGAAGTCCTTACTGCAATGATAATTTTTATTTTCCTGTCTACTGCTTCAAAAGCAAATAGAACAAAAGGCTAACAACTTGTGAACTTCTACCCATCCAGAAGCATTATCTTCAGTTAAATAATATTTCTAACTTCCTGGTTAGTAAGCTTTTACATAAAATAAATGGAAGTAAGTTTAATTCCAAAGGTCTCTGGTATCTGAATAGGGGCAATTCCTCATTGGCTTCCAAGATATTCAGTTCAGTTCAGTTCAGTTGCTCAGTCGTGTCCGACTCTTTGCAACCCCATGAATCGCAGCATGCCAGGCCTCCCTGTCCATCACCAACTCCCAGAGTTCACTCAGACTCACGTCCATCGAGTCAGTGATGCCATCCAGCCATCTCATCCTCTGTCGTCCCCTTCTCCTCCTGCCCCCAATCCCTCCCAGCATCAGAGTCGTTTCCAATGATTCAACTCTTCGCATGAGGTGGCCAAAGTACTGGAGCTTCAGCTTTAGCATCATTTCCTCCAAAGAAATCCCAGGGTTGATCTCCTTGCTGTCCAAGGCACTCTCAAGAGTCTTCTCCAACATCACAGTTCAAAAGCATCGATTCTTCAGCGTTCAGCCTTCCTGACAGTCCAACTCTCACATCCATACATGACAACTGGAAAAACCACAGCCTTGACTAGATGGACCTTAGTCGGTAAAGTAATATCTCTCCTTTTGAATATAGTATCTAGGTTTGTCATAACTTTTCTTCCAAGGAGTAAGCGTCTTTTAATTTCATGGCTGCAGTCACCATCTGCAGTGATTTTGGAGCCCCCAAAAATAAAGTCTGACATTGTTTCCACTGATTCCCCATCTATTTCCCATGAAGNTCTCTGCTTTTGAATATGCTATCTAGGTTGGTCATAACTTTCCTTCCAAGGAGTAAGTGTCTTTTAATTTCATGGCTGCAGTCACCATCTGCAGTGATTTTGGAGCCCCCAAAAATAAAGTCTGACATTGTTTCCACTGATTCCCCATCTATTTCCCATGAAGTGATGGGACCGGATGCCATGATCTTTGCTTTCTGAATGTTGAGCTTTAAGCCAACTTTTTCACTCTCCTCTTTCACTTTCATCAAGAGGCTTTTTAGGTCCTCTTCACTTTCTGCCATAAGAGTGGTGTCATCTGCATATCTGAGGTTATTGATATTTCTCCCGGCAATCTTGATTCCAGCTTGTGTTTCTTCCAGTCCAGCATTTCTCATGATGTACTCTGCATAGAAGTTAAATAAGCAGGATGACATTATACAGCCTTGACCAACTCCTTTTCCTATTTATTAGGTGTTGAATTTAATAAATTATGTTCCTTGCTTCAAATAAGGTTTCTCAAGATGAAATTCATTTAAGTACTCTACTTTTGCCTTAAAACACCAAAGAATTTTATAACACAAAAGAATCATATCTATACAAACTATAATCCCTTAGAGTTATGCTGTCCATTATGGTAGCCACTAGCCAAATTAAATTAAAATAAAATAAAACCTTACAATTCATCCCTTCTGTCACACTAGCCACATTTTAAGTTCTTAAGCCATAAGAGCTAGCAGATACTATACTCGATAGCACAGATATACAGCATTTTCTTCATCACAGAAAGTTCTCTTAGGTAGTGACATATTGTACAGGCTTGAAAATGATTGCTGAAGTTAATATGCCCATTAAGGATGAGTGTGTAAAACCTGTAATGATTACCTTCATCACTCCAGATAGTTGATGGATAAGAGACTCAAATTACACTACCAATAAGAATAGCACGTTTGACCTTTGCAACCAAATAAGTGGTAAACAAAGTGCCTATAACTTAGCTTTGGTGACAAGTTCATAAAGCAGGTTTTTTTGTTATAAATAAATAGAATCAGTATTAATATAATAGTAAGTTATATTGGTGAAGGGAACAGCAACCCACTCCATTATTCTTGCCTGGAGGATCCCATGGACAGAGGAGCCTAGTGGGCTACAGTCCATGGGGCCTCAAGAGTCAGACACGACTGAGCGACTAGGCACACACTGCACTGCACAAATTATGTTAGCAAAATACAGTACTAGAAGTACAGGTCTAAAGATGTGAGCTCATAAACCGCAAATACTGCACTTACACTGACAGTACAAGTCTCAGTAGGCCTTTTGGTACTGGGGTATGATGAAAAGACATTATCTGATGTCAAACTAGCCATATAGGGGTTCTGTCATTTTCCAGCTGAAAAACATCAAATTTACTGAGTTCAATTTACATGTTAACAAAACTTAGACAATAGTATATGTTGCAAAAAGAATGTTAGGATTAAATAACTTCAAGCCTGTAAATAATTTAGCAGAGTCTCCAGGCAAAGTAAGAACTCAAAAAACATTCCTAGCCTAGGAAAGACTGAATTCAATGTGAATTAAAATTAGAAAGCAACTGTAATTTAAGGTAGAAAAAAAAACATTAATTATTTACTCAGTCTTCAGATAGATGCACTTGTATGTACATATAAATAAAATGCCACTAATAAACACAGTTCAGTTCAGTTGCTCAGTCGTGTCCGACTCTTTGCGATCCCATGAATCGCAGCACACCCAGGCCTCCCTGTCCATCACCAACTCCTGGAGTTCACTCAGACTCAACATCCATCGAGTCAGTGATGCCATCCAGCCATCTCATCCTCTGTTGTCCCCTTCTCCTCCTGCCTCTAATCCCTCCCAGCATCACAGTCTTTTGCAATGAGTCAACTCTTTTCGCATGAGGTGGTCAAAGTACTGGAGTTTCAGCTTCAGCACAACTGCTAGGCAGAAACATAAAAGCACCAATAGACAATCTCCCTAATAAATATTGCAAAGACATTTTCATTACTTTAATTGATCACAAATATTACAAAGCCCCTACTTCCCTGTAAATGAGACCCCCCCGCCCAGGTCACATTAAAGACATGTTCTCAAAGGGGGCATCCAGTTATAGAGATAACCTCTGATTATAATTCTGTACAACTAAGATAAGCACACACATATAACTATGCATAGCACTTAAAAGCCTGTGATTTGCTTTAAAAAAAATCCTGTGGGGGGATTGGGCATGGGGGATCTACCTGGGTTATCACACATATACATACTTGAAAAGATTTACATTAAACATTTTAAATAATTTTATGGGATGATGACGTAAGAAACTAGAATATTTTTATTGGGTCATTTGTAGTCATCTTATCTTTCCAGAAACTGCATTAGGTCTTGCTTACAAATGCCAATTAACCCCCTTTTTCCTTCTATTTTCCCACAAAACTGTGTCAGAACATTTCTCTTTGTCTGACATTAGAAATTGGCCACTGATACTGACTTTAGAGTTATAAGATTGGGAACTAAGTTTAATTCAGGGAATATCACTTTCACCTTGGAAGGAAAAGTTTCAAATCCATTCATTTATAAAATCATGAGTTTCTACATGTTAAAGTTTGCTGCATCTGTGGAAGATGCCGATATCCACAACTCTCATAATTTTAGGAACCAAAAGAGAAAAGAAAAGGGCTGAACTATTTTTATCTCAAAGATAATCTCAAAGATGTGCTACAATTTTAACAAAGAAATAAGGTCAGTTCCTAAAGACAAATTAAGTTGTTATTATTTTGACCTCAACTTATCCCAGAAAAGTGTTTCTCAGAGGAAAATGGGATTTTCTTTGCTTAACACTTTTCCTCTTCAAAAAGTGTAAGATCTGACGTAATATAACTTAAGTAAGTTCTTACCTCCTTTTGTTCTTTCTCCTACACAGCCCCAGACCTTCAGGTGTCTTCAGAGCAAGGGTTAAAATGACACTGGTAGCACTGTGGGCAATGTGAAGGTCTATGATCCATGTCACATTCCTTACAACAGAAGTGGCAACCTGGTGGGCAGGCCTACAGGAGAATTTGCTTCCACCGCTGGGTGCGTTTTGGAAATTCACATTGGTTGCTAACATACAAGAACCAGAGTGTCACACATAATATCTTTGAAAAACTGGGAAATCTGGCAATGTTAGATGAGCCCTCTGACATGACAACTGGCTGCACCCAGGGAGCTGCTGTCCCCCTGACATATGACTTAGCAATCAACTGACCACATTGTGATGTGTCACTTGCCTGGCCCCTGAAAACTGGTTTTATGAAAACTTAAGGGGCAGTTCTGAAGGATCCAAAGAAGAAAGTGAAGCAGTACATATGCTGATTTTACAGCCTGAATATGCCACTCATCTACCTTCTGTGGTTAGAAGGATCTTTCTACCATTTAATATTTTAAAAGCTTATGACAGTTGCTAAAAAGGGTTTCCCAGATGGCTCAGTGGCAAAGAATCCGCCTGCAGTGCTGAAGATGTAGATTCAATCCCTGGGTAGGGTAGATCCCCTGGAGAAGGAAATAGCAACCCATTTCAGTATTCTTGCCTGGGAAAGCCCATGGGCAGAGGAGCCTGGAGGGCTATACAGTCCATGGGATCGCAAAGAGTAGGACACTATTGAGCAGGCATGTATGACAGCTGCTAAATGGGAGACTGTTTAGATGTGTTTAGACACTGGCTCTGCTTAAAAAGGAAGCTGTATCAACGACTTCAATATCATTTAATTAAAGACTTTTGTAGTCTGGACAGGCAAGATGAGCTCAGACAGTCCCAGCTTGAGTGCAAACTAGCACTAAGAAGAAATAAAGATGGCAGGAATGTGGGGGTGTGGTGGGGGACTGAAATGAAGTTACTTCAGTCTATAGAAGAGCAGAAGGAAAAGAGAATAAAAGAAGGATAGGCATCGATGGTGTCTTCCAGTTTGAGGTGCACAGTAGGTATGATGTAATGATTCCTGCATATATGGATCAGGTTCTTCTATTGATGAGGAAAATAATACTAAGCTGATTTGTCACAAGACATCCATGCAAATTTTTACATTCATAAATCTTTAGTTCTAGTTGCTTTTTAAAGTTCATGTATATATTTCCCCCTTAACTGGCAGTTACCTAATTCTGTCATCATCCTACCATCTGTCCCTATGAGAACTTAATGAAATCTATATCCAAGAGTACTAAAATCTGAGTCATTAAACATTTATTTTCAACTTCATATATATAGTCAGTTTCATGTTCTACAAATTGATTCAATCCACCGAAAGAAATAACTAGAATTTGGAAAAAACATTAAATGTCATTGCTTTATTTGTTGACCAAATTTCCTCTGGAATAGCCAGTCTGACTCCATCCGAGAATAATAAACTGTCACTTGACCTAAACTTTTCAGATTTTAAAAGGTTTTAATGAAAATATTCCTAAATGAGAAAAATTAAAGTTAGGATCAAAATTTTAAAAAGATGCCCTGATACAATTTTTCAATAAGGTAATCAGAATGTAAGTTAATATGGATAAGTTAATTTCCATAGCATATTCACTCGGGAAGTATTTATCCTACAACATCATAAATATTAACTGGGTGGCAAAATAAAGTTGATGGCTTCATCTAACAGATATTTTGCAGACCAAGTACTTCACAATCTAAATAAGACACTACATAAGAAATATCAACTAAATGTTGACAACACAGAGGAGAGTGACTAGGATAGTAAAGAATTTGAAAACATAACACATGAAGAATGGATGAATAAATTATTATCAAAGGAAAAATGTTTGGAGAGGTGAGGCTCAGGTATGATAGCAATATTCACATGCAATGAGGGCCTTGCAAAAATAGTTTTAATGATGTGTTGAAATGGGAGACAGCATCGTGTGGAGAAAAGAACAGTTATCTGTGAATTAGAAACCTGCAGTTCAAGTTTCGATCTTACTACTAGAAGCTGTGCTTCAGATCTTAGCTAACTGCTGTGGATGGGTCTCAGCTCTCGCTTCTATTAAATGGACAATAATAGTATATAAGGATCCCTCGGCTTTAGAATTCTATATCTGAAAAGTTAGTGTATACAAAAGGTAAAAGCTCTTAAAAAAGTTTAGATTCTTTAGATGTAACGCTATCATTATTGTTGTAGATAGGTTTTCACTTCCTTTAAAGTAGATGAATTGCAGGTGGCATGTCTCTCTTTGTCCAATTCCTCTTCCTATGGCTTAGTTTGTATTTCTTGTTACATTTTCTTCTGGACTCAGCTTGAGCCTGTGCTAAGTGGTTTAATTCTCCATATAAACAAATGAGCAGAGCATTACCTCATCTTCTCCCTTGTACTATGCAGTCACTGCTTTCCCCCTTAAAACTCTCAAATACAAACCCATTCTCTTCTGGGAGTAGTTAAACTACTATATGTGGTTGTTCTTTCAGGTTGTATCACAGAGACCAATTAAAAATGAAGTGCACAGTAAAGCATCACTAAAGGCTGATACATGTGACATATTAACCACCTCTGAAACTAACTTCAGTTCATCTATATCTGTACCATGATGCTCTTTCCTTCTGTCTTAAGAGGGATGATGCCCTGTCTTACTTTCTCAGAAGTATTGATGATTATTTCTGTCATCCGTGCCTTCTGTCTTGGCTGGATCATTTTTATAAGCTATCATTTACACATGATATATACTACTCATCTTAAAAATACACAAGAATACCTCTGTGGTCCTTGCTTTGTCACTCTAAATTCAAAGCCAAGCTTCCAGCCTCATTCTTTGCCTCTCTCACTCCCTCAGTACTCCAGATCAGCTTACATTCTGACAATTAAAACACACACACACACACACATTTATTTATTTTTGGCTGTGCTGGGTCCTTGCTGCTCGTGAGGGCTTTCTCTATTGTGGCGAGTGGGGGCTACTCTTCACTGTGATGCTCTGACTACTCATTGTAGTGGCTTCTCTTGCCATGAAGCACAGGTTCTAGGGCTCATGGGCTCCGGAGCACAGGCTCAGCAGTTGTAGTGCACAAGCTTAGCTGCCCTACAGCATGTGGGATCTTTCCTGAGCAGGGATTGAACCCGTGTACCCTGCACTGGCAGGTGAACTCTTAACCACTAGACTACAGGGAAACCCTTTTTACAATTTCTTTAAGCACTAGCTCTGGTAACAAACTGTATGCTGACTCCTCCTTTTACACTAGTAAGCGTAACAAAACTACTTCACCTCTCTACCTTAGTTTTCTGGATTGTAAAGTGGGAATAATCATTTTCAAAGTGGGGACACCAGCTCAATATATATGTGTTGAAAACTAGATCTTGTACAGAATTTATACTTTCAACAACATAAAGTTAAATTTTCAGTGAACCATAACATGTGTGTGTTAGTCACTCAGTTGTGTCCAACTCTTCATGTCCCCATGGACTATAGCCCGCCAGGCTCCTCGGTCCATGGGATTCTCCAGGCAAGAATACTGGAGTGGGTTGTCATTCCCTTCTCCAGAGGATCTTTCCAACCCAGGGATCAAACCTGGGTCTTCTGCATCGCAGGCAGATGCTTTACCATCTGAGCCACCAGGGAAGCCTCGAAACATAATACAGTGATATATAAAAAGTCAGCAAATAATCCAAGCATCTTATCCTTCTGTCTCCCTCTTATTATCTGATGTCTCCTTGCTGTATCTTTCATTAGTGCCACAATTAATACTTAGCAACGATCACAGATGGTTGGAAACTTAGACCAGTGCCAGTACTATTTGATAAACACTCTAGTTACTGCAATGTTTCACTTGATAAGAAAAAAACATGCTTAAAATAATGTTCTGGAATAACAGTGGATTCTTCTTCCTTATGATACTTCCCTAAGCACTTCATTTTGCTGAAACAGTCCCATGAAAACTCTCCACCTATACTCCACTCAGTTAGTAAATGTGTATTTGTTCTTCAAAACCCAACTTAGTCCCCTGAGAAACATTCACAGACAACCTCTGTTCTATGCTTCCATCTTTACTTCATATCCCCTATGTACCTTGAACATGCTCCTACTGTGACATCCATCACAGTGTAATAAAAATTCTTTATGTATGATCTGCTATTTAATACTAGGCAGTGTATTGCTTGGAGATAAGACACTATTTTACTTATTTCTACATTTCAAGGGCCTCTCTCAGTGCCCAGTGCAGAGCCATTCAATGAATATTTATCTGAAATGACTTCAGAAAATAAACAGGATAGTTGGACCCTGTTTGAGAAATAAAGTTCAGTTCTATGAAATGTCATTCCAACTGGGAATTCATACTGGAAAGTAGTGATTTCTTTGCCTTTATGTGATTTATATTTGTTTTTAAATTTTTTTGCTACTCTGGTAAAATAAATAAACATTATTTAAGATTATGGTACATGTAGATAAAGCTTATTCTGCTTCTAAAAAAAATTACCCCTCATGGTTAGACTTTTGCTATCCTGATGTCCTTAAAACATAGCAACAGTCTACTCCTAAATCAGGGAATTAAAAATGGGTGAACAATAGCTGTAAATCAGAGTCAGAGCAAATCAAAGATGGCCACTTGGATTTTCTTGGCTCCCTGACAAACCTTCCCTTGTGACTCAGCTAGTAAAGAATCCACCTGCAGTGCAGGAGACCTGGGTTGGATCCCTGGGTTAGGAAGATCTCCTGGAGAAGGGAAAAGGGGCCCACTTTAGTATTCTGGCCTGGAGAATTCCATGAACTGTACAGTCCATGGGGTTGCAAAGAGTCGGATATGACTGAGCGACTTTCACTTCAATGGAAATTAGATTCTACCTCTGGAACTTACTTTTTAAAATTTTAAATTTATTAATTATTCAATTGAAAGATAATCTGGAACTTACTTTTCATCATTAAGATAAAAAGAAAAATAAAAATTTCTTGTGAAAATAACAAACATATTTGCAAACAATGATTTTGTAGTGAGAATATCAGCTATCATAAACCGCCTGAATTTCGTAACAATCAATACTGAGAAAATCATCAAGAATTATCTATCTCAATATATCTACCTGCATACAGTAACATCTAAATACTAGGAGTAACATCTAAAATGAGATCATAGAAATTAACGTATAAATGATGAAATATACATAAACCTAAGTAATGATCACCACAGATACAAGTATAATTGATCATATTTAAAATTAAACCTCTATAGTTCCTGCTGATCAAATTAACTTTTCATTAACTAATTTTATTTAATGCCCACAAAGATAAATGTATATACACATCTAATATATCTATATCATATCACAGAAATTGAAATTACTTAAAATAGTTTTGTACTTCCTCTTTACTAAGGCAAACAGCTCACAAAATAACATTGGTTATTTGATCACTATTTTGGCTACATGATTAGGTATGAAGATTCTATGATAAAACTATTTGATAAGGAGAGTTATTTTAATCATTATCAGATCAAGTAGATGATTAACAATTTTAAATTCATCTTAAACATATAACCATAATAATCATAATAGAAATCAGTATGCATAGAAACTCAATTTGAGGGGATGAAAGGGACAAACTGCTTGTTTGGATTTCTTTAAAAGTAAAGTCTGAGACAGGCATGCAATGCAATAGAAATCACATATATGCTACATCTGTAAGCAGCAGCAACACAACTCTCAAAAACAGATTTATGTACAAACATAGATATATTATGGTTAAACACAATAGAAATGGAGAACAGAGGTTTTATATAAGTTCAAACCCTAACTCTATCATTAAGTCAGCAAGTTACTTTATATATCAAAGCCACAGCTTTCTCTTAAAAAAAAAAAAAACAACTGGGTAACACCACCACCATTGTAGAGATCTTATAATAATTAAGGAACATAAACAAAACTGTTTTCTTAGAGGCTTGTTTCACAGCAACAGTTGCCTTTTTGCTATTTTCAAATGAAATTAACACTCTTATCAACAAAATAGAAACTTTTCTTAAGTATTGGTTGAGATTTTGAGTTTGGACAAAGAATTTTTGGTAAAAGAGGAAAGAGAATTCCAATAAAACAATAAGGCTAATTTAGCATATGGTGAAAGAACCTGGAAAGTGAAAGTGTCTCAGTCGTGTCCAACTTACTCCTTGGAATTCTCCAGGCCAGAATACAGGAGTGGGTAGCCCTTCCCTTCTCCAGCAGATCTTCCCAATCCAGGGAACAAACCCAGGTCTCATGCATTGCAGGAGATTCTTTACCAGCTGAGCTACAAGGGCAGCGCAAGAATACTGGAGTGAGTAGCCTATCCTTTCTCCAGTGGATCTTCCCAACCCAGGAATTGAACCAGGGTCTCCTGCATTGCGGAGAAAGCAATGGCAACCCACTCCAGTACTCTTGCCTGGAAAATCCCATGGATGGAGGAGCGTGGTAGGCTGCAATCCATGGGGTCACTAAGAGTTGGACACGACTGAGCGTCTTCACTTTCACTTTTCACTCATTGGAGAAGGAAATAGCAACCCTCTCCAGTGTTCTTGCCTGGAGAACCCCAGGGACGGGGGAGCCTGGGGGGCTGCCGTCTATGGGGTCGCACAGAGTCAGACACGACTGAAGTGACAGCAGCAGAAGCAGCTCCTGCATTGCANCTTTCACTTTTCACTTTCATGCATTGGAGAAGGAAATAGCAACCCTCTCCAGTGTTCTTGCCTGGAGAACCCCAGGGACGGGGGAGCCTGGGGGGCTGCCGTCTATGGGGTCGCACAGAGTCAGACACGACTGAAGTGACAGCAGCAGAAGCAGCTCCTGCATTGCAGGCGGATTCTTTACCAACTGAGCTATGATGGAAGCCCCCATTCTTTAAAAATCTAACAACAACAAAATCTCCATACAAGCAAGATATAATTTGTGGACTCCTATCCTCATGCTGGTCCCATCACTTCATGGGAAATAGATGGAGAAACAGTGGAAACAGTGTCTAACTTTATTTTGGGGGGCTCCAAAATCACGGCAGATGATGACTGCAGCCATGAAATTAAAAGACGCTTACTCCTTGGAAGGAAAGTTATGACCAACCTAGATAGCATATTGAAAAGCAGAGACATTACTTTGCCAACAAAGGTCCATCTAGTCAAGGCTATGATTTTTCCAGTGGTCATGTATGGATGTGAGAGTTGGACAGTGAACAAAGCTGAGCGCCGAAGAATTGATGCTTTTGAACTGTGGTGTTAGAGAAGACTCCTGAGAGTCCCTTGGACTGCAAGGAGATACAACCAGTCCATTCTGAAGGAGATCAGTCCTGGCTGTTCTTTGGAGGGAATGATGCTAAAGCTGAAGC